>QRFJ01003141.1:0-213834 GCA_006176705.1 Cocos nucifera | reverse complement strand
GTGCAAGATCAGCCATAGATAATAGGTAGAGATGTGCCAGTGGGAGTGGCTTTACACAAACCTCAGTGTACTATCAGAAGACCAATTAGATATGGCATTGATGAGGTTATCTCCTATGCACTCATCACTGCTAATGGAGATCCAAAAAACTATGCAGAGGCTATAGAGAGTAAGGATCATGATTCATGGATGCAGACCATGATGAAGGAGATGGAATCACTTGAAAAGAATCAGACATGATAGCTGATGGATCTTTCAGAAGGTGCTCAATCTATTGGCTCAAAGTGAGTGTTGACAAAGAAAGAAGCATCTTCAGAATAAGATGGAGTCAGATTCAAAGCAAGACTGATAGCAAAGGGATACTCACAAAGGGAAGGAATTGACTATATAAGAATTTTTTCTTCTATAGTGCGTCATACATCTATTCAAATTTTGCTGTCACTGATGGCACTATACAACATGGAGTTGGAACAGATGGATATGAAGACGGCCTTCCTTTATGGCACATTGAAGGAAAGAATCTACATGAAGCAGCCAAATGATTTCATGAAGATGGACAGGAAGAAAAGATGTGTTTACTCAGAAAGTTTTTGTATGGCTTGAAACAGTCTCCTCATCAATGGTATCGAAGATTTGATAGTTTTGTTTTGAGCCTGAATTTTAGTAGATGTGAACATGATTGCTGTATCTACGTCAAGGATATAGATGAGAAGGATGCTCTGTGCCTGCTACTATATGTAGATGATATGCTTATAGCTAGTAGAAGCATGAAAGCTATGAAAAGACTGAAAAAGATATTATCATTTGAGTTTGAGATGAAGGATCTAGATCCAGCTGAGAAAATTCTTGGAATGAAGATTTGCAGAAATAGATGCAAATGAGTGCTCCATTTATCACAAGGAAGATATGTCCAGAAAGTTCTAGAGAGATTTGGGATGGAGAAGGCCAAACCTGTAGAGATGCCATTATCGAGCCATATATCTCTCTCCAAGTTACAAAGCCCCAGTCAAAAGAGGAGAGAGAATACATGAAAAAATCCCTTATGCGAATACTGTAGGTAGTGTGATGTACACTATGGTATGCTGTAGACTAGATATAGCACATGCAGTGAACACGGTTAGTAGATACATGGCTAACCCTAGGAAGGAACACTGAAAAGCATTGAAATAGATATTGCGATATCTGCATGGAATAAGGAATTATGCTTTGGTGTTTGGTGGACAGTCTGAAGGATTAAAGATGGAGGTTTGAGTCCTCTAAAAGGATTTGTAGATACAAATTATGCAGGAGATTTTGATACAAGGAGGTCTACTACTGGATACCTCTTCTGTCTGTATGGTGGATCGGTATCTTGGAGATCAATCCTTCAGCTAATTATGTCCTTGTCTACCATAGAGGCTGAGTATATTGAAATAATGGAGGCTGCAAAGAAAGTCGTTTGGCTTAGGAGGCTGATTGTTGAGTTGAAGGTGGAGCAGAGCAAGATTACACTATTCAGTGATAGTCAGAGTGCTCTATTATTGGCACAGAACCCAATCTATCATGTGTGCACGAAGCATATAGATGTGAGTACCACAAGATCAGAGAGCTGGTAGAGGAAGGTGAAGTGGAACTGATGAAGGTCCATATAAAGAAGAATCAATCTGATGCACTTATGAAGGTACTCTCCAAAGATAACTTTCAGATGTGTGTGGCAAGGATGGGTTTGCTAAGAAGAGATGAGTTCACAAGAACTTGGAAGCATCAAGGTGGAGAATGTGAGCTCAAAAGTGGTGCTCCCATGTCTTGGGAACATGAGAACATAGGTCATGGAAAGATGGGAGCAAGCCGGAAGAGAAATTAGTGTGGATAGCAAAGTTCAGAAACTAGGTTGGCTCACCCTGAGACTGAGCCGACTAAGTTGAAAAGTGGGCCGACTTAGTCCAGGACTGGATTGGCTATGTCTCTGAGAAATATCCAAAAAGAAAGCAGTGTTTTTGGGCTATTAGCATGGTATACAACTGGGTCGACTCAGTCTGAAACTGAGCCATCCTAGTCGTAGGTTAGTCGGCTCAGTCTGAAACTAGGCCGGCTTAGTTTTTGCAAATTTATTTTATGTACATGGGATGTTTGGATTTTGAAAAATTTTTCTATGAGCTTCGGACTTGACCCTTTTGTAAAGTATAAATACTGAAAATAGGTCAAGATTGTATATGATGCTGAATTCATTGAATAAAGCTCTTTTCTTCCAGAAAACTCTTGTGCTTTCTTTCTCTCTTTTCTCTTGAATCCATTTTTTTGCTTTCATGTTGATCCTAGGAGATTGTTCCTTATTTCTTAACTAATCACCAATGGCCACATCGATTTGAGAGAGGATAGTTTATCCCAACAAATTTCTCATTTTAGGAGAAGTCCATTGGAAGAGAATCTTTTTCTTTCCTAGATATATCAGAAATTTACTGAAAAGGTACTCATCCTCTCGGTCAGACTGAAGAGTTTTAATATTATTTTCAGTTTGCTTTTTTACCTCATTATAGAATACTTTGAACATTTCAAATGATTTCAACTTATGTTTCATCAAGTAGATGTACCCATACCTCGAGAGGTTGCAGTGAAAGTGATGAAATAGAAATATCCATCTTTAGAACTTGAGTTCATAGGTCTACATACATCAGTATGTACTAGACCTAGGAGTTCACTAACTCATTTATCTTTTCTAGTAAAAGATGACTTTATCATCTTCCCAAGAAGACAGAACTCATAGGTCAGAAGTGATTCACAATCACTAACTTCGAGGATTCTCTCTTGAGTCAATCTATTTATTCTATTTTTGTTAATATAACCTAGCCTATAGTGCCAAAGGTAGACTTTAAACACATCATTTACTTTAAGAAATTTACCAGAGGATTGAATCATATTAATAAGTTGTGATACAACATAAATTCCATTATTCAATTGTTCAACAAAAATCGTAACACCATTAAAAATGATATTATAATTTTTTTTATTGAAAATTCAAAATTGCTTCTGGCTAGAAGGCCTACAGAGATAATATTCAATAAAAAGCTCAGACAATAGTGACATTCACAAAGAATAACATTATGAAAATTGATTACAAGGTTCATGATTCCAAAAGCTAGAATTGAAATTTATCTTCCATCTCCAACGTTCAGGAATCTCTCATCTTCATCAAATCTCCTACTAATCTATAAATCCTGCATTGAATTACAAATATGATAAGGGCTTTCGGTATCTAATACCTAAGCAGTAGTATCATATATTGAGAAGTTGCAAGGAGTTATCATATTATTACCATGCCCAGCAATTGCTTGCTTCTTCCTCGGTCTGTTTGAGTCCAGGAAGGCAATGTACTGAGGATAATTCCTCTTTCAGTGCCCCAACTTCTTACAATAAAAGCACTCTGTCTGGCTCTGATTAGGCTTGGGCTTCTTGATCTGATCCTATGCAGACGTCCCAGCATGTGGCTGCACCTTCTTATTTTTCTTCTTCTATTTGTTCTTTTTTTCTTTCTTAAAAGATTAAGGACCAGAAGAAGACCCTTCCACTACATTCATTGACTCCTTGCGGAGCTGGTGATCCTTTTCAAAGTTCTACAATAATCCTAGCAAATCATAGTAGTTGACTACAGGTTTTATCATTCTAAAATGAGTAAAAAAGGGGAGGAAGGACTTGGGTAAAGAATTTAATATCGCATCTTTCCCAAGCTGCTCATGCAAGAAAAAGTCGAGCTTGCTTAAGCATTCAATCATCTCAATCATATACAATACATGATCGATGACTGATGCTTCATCCCTCATCTGAGCGTTGAAAATGGCACAACTAGTTTTATGCCTCTCAACATTGTCAAGCATGCTAAAAGACCCATTCAATGTTTAAAGCATGTCCTATAGCGAGCATTCTCGAATCTATGGCTGAACTCGTCGCACATAGTCGCCAGCATAATACAACAAATGATGGTATGATCATTGAGCCACTTCTAGTAAGTGTCTCGGACATCCCTCTAACGTTTGGAGCTGGCTCCATAGGTGTCAAATCTGTCAAGATGTATAGAATCCATTCATGCTCTAGGACTATTTTTAATTTTTGATATCAGCTATCGAAGTTGGGTCTCATTAATTTATCATTATCCAATAATGACCAAAATGATAGGGTAATGGCCATAACTGCACAAAAAGAAAAACCATAACCTAATTAGTGTATGAATTATTAAGCCTAAAGACTTGAACTTTAGTCTAAAGATTCTTCCACTATTTTATATGAATTAGTAGTCTTTACCTCCAATTTGAGGAATTACCTTAATTCTTTAGTGGATACTAGAATCCACACAGACTACACATAAGCCTAACTTTGGCTGATTAACCCATGTGCATCTATGGGTTGATTCTTAATTAATTATTTCTATAAACAACTTTTAGTAATTTTAATTTTATTCCAAAAATCTAATCAGTAGGCTTTAGCCTTCACTAAAAAGATCTAGTTAGGTCTAACCATTAACATGACCATATTTGGTGCATCTAAACAATGAATAATTAGGCCCGACTTTGGTCGGCCAACCTAACTACCATTAGAGAGATACAATCAAATAATCATATTATGAGTGATAATTCCATTAGTCAATAAGCACCAAGCCTTTAGGCTTCCAATGATTATTAAACTAATGAACCCATTATCACTCAACATAATGAGAGGCTATGATCTAATTATCACCATAACTATTTCATTTTAAGGACCGAATAATTTTAGAGAATTTGGTTAACTTATTTTTAAGAAGAGTAGAGAAGATTAACTAGCCAATCATGATCCTCTCACTGACTTTATCAAGTTAGATCAAGGAAGGCTTGATTCAAGCCGATCTTAGAAGCACCTAAATTAGTCACACTGATTTACCTAATTGACATGGGTGAGCTTGATGCACTAAATGATCTAATTAAAATCTAATTCATCATGTTGGCCAGATAAGTGAGATCAGTGGAAAGGATGTGTGATTAACTCGTTAAAGATTAAATCAATGCAAGTAGCTTCTAATTAAAAACCACAGATCTAGACTATCAAACTTATCTTAGACATCAACTAATTAATTAGTTTCAATTTGATTAACCTAGTAATTTCGGGCTCAACAGCGTAGTAGTCATGAATCAAGTCCATTTGATTCTCGTTAAAGAAATGGACTTAACCAACTATAACTATTGTAATTGAATTTAAAGAGTCCTTGATCTAATCTAAATCAACATTTGGTTAGATTTGATCAATTACTCTAACTAAGTCCATTCTTTAATCTAACTTTAGGTCTAACCCAATTAATAGATGATAATTATCATAAATTAATAAATAAAAATATTAATAATATAGTAATTAATATTTATTTAAAAAATTGATATTATTATTAGTGTTTTGTATGAAATAAGCTCATCAATATGAAGAGCTCAATTTATGGATTCTAATGCAATAAATTTCACTCAAATTAGAGTTAAAATAAAAAAGTTATGAAGTCCAGAAGTTTAAAATAAAAGAAAAAAATAGACTAGTGCACGGTGGACCGATCGATCGGTCCATAGAATAGGTGCAGACCACCAAGCTCAGCAAGCATGGCCAATCGGCATGCACCACATGGCAAACCTAGACTGCTAAGAGGTCTACAAAATTTATATCGTGGCGTACAGGGGCATTTCGATAATTTGATCTGGCATGGTAAGCTCTGGTTGGCTGCGATCCTCGACGAGCTTAGTCCACGATAGTCCATGAGAATAGTGTTGCACAATCCGATGATCATTATCGCAGTCAATGAAGATCCAATGGTGGGAATTAATTCTTAATTTGAATAGGATTTCTCCGGCCTCTAGTGCACGATCTGACAGTCGAAAACCATCTTAGCTTCGATCCGACGGCCCAAAAATGATCTTAGAGGATATGCGGTGGATCTATGATGGATTGTAGGCCTTTTGATCAAGATCTGATCACTAGAATTATTTTGGATGATTAAAATCGATCCAAACTCCGATTTGAGCTCGATAAGGACTCAAAAATCTAGTTTTTCCTCTATTTGAGGGCTTGTTATGCCAAACATGAACAAAGAACCCCTGTGAGGAAAAATTAGCCCTCTAAGCTCTCTTCTCTCTTCTTTTTCTCTCTCCCTCTTCTTCTTTTCTTCTTTCTTTTTCTTTTCTTTTTTTTTTTATCTGGGAGATTCCAATATGCCAGAAGCTAGCAAGATTAAATCCATGTACGGCTAGAGATCTCGTGTCCAAGGGAGTAAGAGAAGTCATTCGATCATGAGAGTTTATAATTTGAATTCTGTATTTTTTTTATTGGATAATAAAATATCTTCATCTTTTATATGTCTTTCTTATTTATGTTTTAATATTGAATTTCTTATAATTTATAAACTAAAGAGATAAATCATGATCATAGAAAGATACGGTCTGCACTCAAATTAGAATAAATTGTAAGATTTATGCTTTAATAGTTATTTTTCTTGCACTTTATGCTAAGAAGATGGATCGTAATCACAGATAGATACGATCTATGCTTAGATTAGAATAAATTATAAGAATTAATCAAAAATATGTTTATTGTTCTTTGATTGCATGATCTAAATAGTCTATATCTGTGAGATGGATCATGATCATGTTAGATATGATCCATGCTCAGTAGAATAGGTTATATTAGAATTAGGTTAAAGGAACATACATCTCATGAGATTACATGTTGATAATAGAAAGATTGCATGAATCAATTATAAACTTGAAAATTGAAAGATGGAACTAAAATCCTAGACAACTTTTCTTTTTATTTTTAATTAATTTTAAAATCTTAATTAATTAAATCTTTACTTTTTTATTTTAATTTGCTAAATTTAAATTAGTTCTTTTTAAGTTACTGCTTTAAATTCCTGCTTTATAAATCAAATTAAATTTTATTTTTTTAATTGAATGCAACTCAGCTTTCAATCCTCGAGAAAATCGACATCCGACTCACCACTATCTTACTTAATATTAAAATCGGATCTAAATTTTATTTGATGCTGTAACAACAAGCTGTCAAATTTTTGGCATCGTTGTTAGAGATTTTAGACGGCACGATGAGCTTTGGTTGGCTGCGGTCCTCGATGAACTCGGTCCACGATGGTCCATAGGAACAGTGATGCACGATCCGATGATCATTATTGCAATCAGTGAAGATCCAATGGTAGGAATTAATTCCCAATTTGAATAGGATTTCTCAGGCCTCCAGTCCATGATTCGATGGCCAAAAACCATCCTAGCTTCGATCCGATGGCCTAGAAACGATCTTAGAGGATATTTAGTGGATTTATGGTAGATTTTAGGCCTTTTGATCAAGATCCGATGGCCAAAGTTATTTTGGGTGATTAAAATCGATCCAGGCTTTGATTTGAGCTCCATAAGAACTCAAAATTTTAGTTTTTCCTCTATTTAAGGGCTTGTTATGCCAAACCTGAACAAAGAACCCCTATAAAGGAAAATTAGCCCTCTAAGCTCTCTTCTCTCTCCCTCCTCTTCTTTTCTTCTCTTTTCTTCTTTCTTTTTCTTTTCTTTTTTTTCTTTTTCTTTTATCTGGGAGATTCCAATATGCCGGAAGCTAGCAAGATTAAATCCATATACAACTAGAGATCTCATATCTAGGGGAGTAAGGGAAGTCCTTCGATCATGAGAGTTTGTAATTTGAATCCTGTATTTCTTTTTATTGGACAATAAAATATCTTCATATTTTACATGTCTTTCTTATTTATATTTTAATATTAAACTTTTTATAATTTAAAAACTAAAGAGACAGATCATAATCATAGAAAGATACAGTATGTATTCAAATTAAAATAAATTATAAGATTTATGCTTTAATAATTATTTTTCTTTTACTTTATGCTAAGGAGATAGATCGTGATCGTAGGTAGATACAATCTATACTTAGATTAGAATAAATTATAAGAATTAATCAAATTATATTTATTATTCTTTGATTGCAAGATCTAAATAGTCCATGTTTGTGAGATGGATCATGATCATGTTAGATATGGTCCATGCTTGATAGAATAGGTTATGTTAGAATCAGGTCAAAGGAACATCCATCTCATAAGATTACATGTTGACAATAAAAAAATTGCATGAATCAATTATAAATTTAAAAATTGAAAGATGGAGCTAAAACCCTAGACAACTTTCCTTTTTATTAATTAATTTCAAAACCCTAATTAATTAAATCTCTATTTTTTTTATTTTAATTTATTGAATTTAAATTAGTTCTTTTTAATTTACTACTTTAAATTTCTACTTTAAAGATTAATTTAAATTTTAATTTTTTTAATTAAATTGAATATAATTCTTCCTTCAATCCTCAAAAAAATCAACATCCGACTCACCACTGTCCTACTTAATATTAAAATTAGATTTAATTTTTATATAATGCTGTAAGATAAGTAATCAAATTTTTGGCATTATTGTCAGGGATTGTAGCATGATTGTTTTAATAAAAAAATTAAATTAAATAAAAAATTTAATTAATTTTTTATTTACTGCTTTATATGTCTTATTACTTTATTTATTTTACTACTTTATTTTACTGCTCAATTTAATTTGTTTCCTTATTTATTTTACTACTTTATTGCATAGTTACTTTATATTGCTTTATTTATTTATTTATTTTACTACTTTATATTTTTAATTTATTATTTACTACTTTTCTACTTTTATCTTTCATACTCTATTCTGCTGATTAATAATTTATTTTTTATTATCCATCAATTTAAATTAATTACTTAATTACCTATTATTTATGCTCTCTTTAAATTTCTGCTTTATATTGCTGCATTATTAATTGCCTACTAGCTAGATTATTTTAATTGCATAGTTAAATAATTATTTTGTTTTATATAATTAATTTATTTTTTAAATAACTTGGAATTATTTATTGCCCAAAAAGTTGATTTATTTTCTTGCTTTACTAATAGGTTACCTAGTTACTTCTTAAGCCTAGTATAATTTACTTTCTAATTAGTTAGATTTTCTAAACTAGTTTAGATAAAATTTAACATAATTAATCTAATTAAGTTAATTAAAATCTATCTTTTATTTTTCTTGCTTTAAATAACTTAATTTAACAAGAAAATAATTACACCTCATTACACTTAACTAATATAGAAAAACTAATTAAATCTTAAAATTAAATTAACATGATTGGATACCATATTTTGTTTGTATTGCATATTCATAATATACTTTAAGGGCATAACCCATTAAACAAGATAAGATGAAGATTTGATCATACTTTCTTAGCCAACAAACCACCATCCTTCATATTGTATTGACCTAGACCTTAACTTAAAATCAATTAAACGTTGGCCCTTAAGGATATTCAAGCTTATTAGGATAAGAAACCCTAAGAGTTGGATCGGGTTACGATTAGTCAGTTTAACTGATGTCTAGATAAGTGGTTTAGGGACTATATCCTAAAGGAAGGTGGTTACTTAATTGATTCCATTAGCTTATCTGACCAAGAAAATTGGTGTCTAAGAAAAGCAATGGGGAACTCCCACAAACCTTGCACTTACTTGGCCAGTTAAGTGGCTGATTCTTTACTTGGAGGGCTTGAAGGTGACCTTGACAGTTAGAAGCAATCTAGATTTAGGTTAACCCTAGGATAGAGAGTCCATGCTTGCATAATTTATTTGCCATTATAATTCAAACTCTAATTAAATTACTCTCCTCTATCATCTCTAGATCTAGGATCTTCTAGGCTCTTTTCTTTAGAATTCTTTTTCCTCATCTTTTTTCTTATTTTTTTAAATAAAATAAAATATATAATTACTAAAAGAGAATTACTCTGATTTAGAATCCTTGATTACATATATTTAAATAATCAGAACAATCTGAGATGGATCTTGAAAGTAGAGTGAATAAGCTATCCTGTAGATTAGATAGTCTAATAGCCAATAGAAATTCTTTATATCCATCTTTTCTTTCTGCATAACAAGTTTGTTCAATTTGTTCGAGCCCCATCCATTATGCAAGTGAATGCCCACACCGATTTTCTGAGTATGTATGAGCAAGTTTATCATGATTAAATCTAAATTACCTATAAATCAAGAAATAATCCATACTTTAATACTTACAATCCAAGCTGGGGGGCTTAACCAAATTTTTTGTGGCAATCACAACCAGTGATAACCCCGATGCCACAAAAATTCACTTTCATGGATGCACCTTATAATATGCCCTACCCATATTATCAATCTTCTCTAAATAACAATGAGTTAACTTTTGAGAAGAGGATTCAACAAGCAGTAGATGAATTAGAATTTATCAATCAACCATTGAATAATATAGAGGAACAAAGGCTTAATTCTTTAGAAAATTGCCTAAAAATCATGATAAAGTTACAAAACAACCTCATGCAAATTTTTAAAGAACTAGAGAAGTGAGAGCTTACATTCAATCAGCATGAGAAAAGAGAGTTGCCCAGTCAATCCGAGAGTGATCCTGAGGGATCATACATGGCTAGAAATTTTAATGCCCTTATAAGTTTTCCTGAACAATCAGAGATAACCCTCAAAAATAATATGGTCATAAAACACCCTCGTACAACTAAAAAAACCCTCCTAGACCATATTACTGAGGCAAAAGTATATAGAGAACCATTTACATCATCATCTTCTTTATCTATGGTCACAGAACAACCTAGCAAAACTAAAAAGACCCTACTAGATCATATAATTGAGGCAGCAAAATATAAAAAATCCATCCTAAGAGCTCTAGAATCATCAATTTAACTGATGAGATGATGGAATTAATAGAGACTTTCCAAGAACTACAGATGAATTCCACACCAGAGGAAGCTTCATCCATAATTCTTTCCTAGGATTCGTTAAATTTTTGTTTGGCCTATTATGAGGTGGATGATTTTGATGATGATGGATACAATACAGAAGTCATGATCAAGTAGATACACCCTATCCTAAAACCATCCCATATTGGATTGAAAAACTTGAGCCACCACCTAGCCCACCAATAGCACTCTTGTTAGAACCATAATTGTTCTAGAATTGAAATCACTTTTTGATGAATCTACTGACGCACTACTAGTGATACCTACCTAGGAAGACCAACTTATAGGTGTTCTAAAAGCATATAAAGAAGCTATTGGATGGGACATTACTTAAATGAGGGATAACGATTTTAACTCTAATTTTTCTATATTCAGGACTACTTTTGAGGATGGCCTCCAAAATTTATCTATAATATTAAAATGATATATGCAAGCAAATTTAAAATTAATTTGAAAAAAATGCCATACCTTAGATAAGAAAGAATTGATGCCTAGATGTATCAGACCCGAGAAAGAAAGTGGGGTAGATCAGATTATAACTAAAAAAATTCCTAAACCATTGCTCCTGATTTTGGCCCATCAAACATAATTTCTTCCTAATCATCATAAAAGTTATAGAATTTGGTATAGTATGCTTGCTCCTAACACTTTATTGATTAAGGCTATGCTTAATCATTGAAAAGTATTTCATAAATGATTTTCTGCCATGATGACAAGGCCTCCTGATTGGCCTTAACCTTTTGAAATGCTAAAGGATGTGCTAAAATTAATTATATCTAAAACTCCTTCATAGGGTCCGACTGAAGACATTAAACTTAGCACTTACTGAGAGGCAACCCAGGTTTTTGCATTTAATATTTTTTTATTTTTATTTTTAGTTTACCTTTCTTTTAGAAATAAGTTGGGGGAAGAACTACAAACCTATGTTAGATGAAGAACAATTACAGCCTAGGCCTAGATCGAGAACATATTAAGTCAGGTGAACTCTTTTCTTATTATCTTTTATTATTTATCATACTCTATTCTTTCCACCATTGAGGACAATGAAAATTAAGTAGGGAGGAAGGATAATAAAAATTTTAAGTCCTTAAGTATAGTGATAATTAGTCTTATGTACCTAATTTCATCCTGATTTGAAGTTTTTCAAGCATTTTAATCGATGATTGATTAATGATCTAGAAAATTTTTGAAATATTATGGATCAAATTATTAAGAAAACCCCATAAATGGTTAGGTATAGAATAAATAAATTTTTGAGTGATTCTAAAACCTTCTTCAAGCTTATATTCAAAAAAGAATCTACTTTGTATGGGTATGAGTGAGAAAAAAATTAAAATAAATAAAATAAAATAAAATAAAAAATAAGTTCTAAACATTAGTCTCCCATTAAGTCAGGTCCCGTTGCATAAGTAAGCAATGCTATTCGCATAAAAAAATAGACAATGTGAAGAAGCTTGCTATACAGAAAGTTTTAACTAGTAGCATATTTGACTCGAGTTAGTAAGCTTGAGGATTGTTTTACACCTAATGTATTAAAACCAACTGATTTGGAAGTCATTGATCTAAAGCTCGCTACAAGGATCAGATAGAAAGCTTAAGGAATTAAAACGTTACACTAGCTATTAAAAAAAAAAACTCTAGTCCATATTAAAGATAGAGGATTTAAAAAATAAAGATGGAGAATTGGTCAAAGAAAAGCTCTAAAATTCGATGTTCTTCACTTAAGCACTATTTGAGATGGAATTAATAATCCAATGATATATTTCTTAAATCTCTAACCAGGTATCAATTGACTTTAAGGTAACCTAAAGAAATTTTCATATCTTATCGAATCAGTACATATCTCTAATTTTTCTCTTTTTACTCGAGGATGAGTAAAACTCAAGTTGATCGAGGAGTATGATAATTATCATAAATTAATAAATAAAAATATTAAATAATATAATAATTAATATTTATTTTAAAAATTAATATTTTATTAGTATTTTGTAGGAAAGAAGCTCATCAATATGAAGAACTCAATTTATGAATTCTAACGTAATAAATTTCACTCAAATTAGAGTTAAAATGAAAAGATTATGAAGCCTAAAAATTTAAAATAAAAAAAAATAGACTGGTGCATGGTGGTCCGATCGATCGATCCATGAAATAGGTGCGAACCACCTAGCTTAGCAAGCACGGCCAATCGACGTACGTCACGTGGTGAACTTAGACCACTAAGAGGTCTATAGAATTTATATCACAACATATAGAGGCATTTCGATAATTTGATCTAGCACAGCGAGCTCTGGTTGGCTACGGTCCTCGACGAGCTCGGTCCATGATGGTCCATGGAAACAGTGATGCGCGATCTAATGGTCATTATCACAGTCGGTGAAGATCTAATGATGTGAATTAATTCCCAATTTGAATAGCATTTTTCAGGCCTCCAGTGCATGATCCGATGGCCAAAAACCATCCTGGCTTCGATCCGATGGCTCAAAAATGATCTTAGAGGATATGCGGTATATCTATGGTGGATTTCATGCCTTGATCAAGATCCAATGATCAAAATTATTTTAGATGATTAAAATCGATCTGGACTTCGATTTGAGCTCGACAAGGACTCAAAAATCTAGTTTTTCCTCTATTTAAGGGCCTATTATGCCAAACCTGAACAGAGAACCCCTATGAGGGGAAATTAGCCCTCTAAGATCTCTTCTCTCTTCTTCTTCTCTCTCCCTCCTCTTCTTTTCTTCTTTTTTCTTCTTTCTTTTTCTTTTCTTTTTCTTTTATCTGGGAGATTCCAATATACCGAAAGCTAGCAAGATTAAATCCATGTACGACTAGAAATCTCGTATCTAAGGGAGTAAGAAAAGTTCTTCGATCATGAGAGTTTATAATTTGAACCCTATATTTCTTTTTATTGGGTAATAAAATATCTTCATCTTTTACATGCCTTTCTTATTTATATTTTAATATTAAATTTTTATAATTTATAAACTAAAGAGATAGATCGTGATCGTAGAAACATATGGTCTGTACTCAAATTTGAATAAATTATAAGATTTATGCTTTAACAGTTATTTTTCTTACACTTTATGCTAAGGAGACAGATCATGATCGTAGATAGATACGATCTATACTCAAATTAGAATGAATTATAAGAATTAATTAAAATTATATTTATTATTCTTTGATTGCATGATCTAAATAATCTATATTTATAAGATAGATCATGATCATGTTAGATATGGTCCATGCTCAGTAGAATAGGTTATGTTAGAATCAGATCAAAGAAATATACATCTCATAAGATTGCATGTTGATAATAGAAAGATTGCATGGATCAATTATAAACTTGAAAATTGAAAGATGGAACTAAAATCCTAAACAACTTTCCTTTTTATTAATTAATTTCAAAATCCTAATTAATTAAATCTCTACTTTCTTTTATTTTAATTTGTTGAATTTAAATTAGTTCTTTTTAATTTACTGCTTTAAATTTCTACTTTAAAGATTAATTTAAATTTTAAATTTTTTAATTAAATAGAACATAACTTAGCCTTTGATCTTCGAGAAAATTGACACCCAACTTACTACTATCCTACTTAATATTAAAATTAAAACTATTTTTTTTAATGCTGTAATGACAAGCAGTTAATAGACCTAATTTATCTAACCCAATAACTCACATTTTATGCTCAAGTCTTAGGATCTTTAATTCATAATTCTAGATCCTAATTCATAACTTTTAATTTTTAATTAAGTTTTACGCTAATGGATTGGGGTTCAGTATTTTAAAAATAATTTTTAAATTTTGAAAGATTTTTATAATCTAGTACTATCCACTAAATGGGTCGATTCATTTCAAAAATGGATCAGCTCATTTCATAAATAGCTACTAGTTATAAGTTTTAATCTAAATCTTTGTACAATACATAAAATAAAATTATGAACTCATTTTAGATCTAATCTAAATACATTCTGATTAAAATTTAGATTAAAATTAATTTTTATAAATTTTTTTTACTACTTTATCTTCATGAGATATAATCATAGCAGCACCCCTACCGTCATAGGAGAATCCCATTGAATGGGAGGATATGGCCTTTAAACCATGCTTTTTCTCCTATGACCGGATGGCTATAGCAACCAACCCAACCAGATTACTTGCTACTTGAAGATTAAACATATCTAATATGCTAATTTTTAGATTTCTAAAAGTATATATATCACATTAAACAACCTAATGCTCTGATACCATTGAAAGAAAACTACAAGGTTTCTAGTTTTAATTTCAAAAAAAAAAATTTCAAAAGCATGCAGCAAAATTTAAAAATTAATCTAATTAATTTTATAAGCTAGTGATTAAATCAATAAAATCCTACTTCTAGGATCTAATGTGATATATATGCATGAATAAAAATTAAAAAATAAAAACTATAAGCAGTAAATCATATTTACCACTACTTGTATTTAGAACACTATACCTTTGCATGGATTGTCGATTGCCATAAACAATATACAGTCGGGGAGGTCCTCTCATCATGATGTAGCCATACACATATCTGGTCTCTATGGATCATTCCCACGAGGCCACTGGTCCCGATCGGCTCTGTCCGAGTGCTAGCTCGACGTTGAAACTCTCGATAGCTGACATAAACCTAACTGGTTCCATCTCCCTCCACTAATTTTTTTGGATGCTCTAGAAAACCAAAAAATGAAGTAGAGAGGATGAGGAAGCTCTCTTAAAAATTTTGTGAATTTATGACACTCATAACTCACAAAATTACTTCCCGAACGTTAAGGTGAAACCCTAAGACAGCACTCATCCGGAACCCTGTGCAACACTCTCTCTAGAATTTCTCTCAAAAAACTCTTAATATTTTTTCATGCACAAGAGGGTGGACCATGTGGAGAAGGTCTCCTCTTCAAATATTGCACATGCCTCCTCTCATTTCTCTTTTAAAATGTGCGACAATGTGTAGAGAACGAATGGGAATGGATAGACATAAGTTGGTTTTCATTCAAACTTAAATTCCATTTGAATTTAAATAAACAACCTCCCATCCTTATCCATTAGGAGCATGGAAAGATCAGTCGTGAGGCCTCATATGCATGGAAAACACTTCATGAGAATCTAATTCTCATAGAGAAAAAGGGTGCAAGTCAAAGGGTGATGTGGCATAGGGAAGACTAGTCAAACTAGTCTTAAAAACCTTATCCGATTAAGATCTAATCCAAACCAATTTGGCTAGGCCCAATTAGATCAAATTAAACCCAACTAATTTAGGCTTAAATAAACTCAATTAAATTTTAATCAAATTAGAAATTAATTAAGCCTAAGTTCTGATCAAATTAGGAAACAAACTTTCTCGATGATTAGATCATCTCATAACCTAACTGGGTTAAACCCAATTGAATCTAATTCAATTAGACTTGATCCAAAATTCATCAATCAATCAAATCAAATCACCAATTAAACCTCTCATAAATACTAAGTCCAAATTCAATGGGTGTCCAGGCAATAAAGTCTCATCCATATGAAATTATTAATCGAAGAGTTCTAAACTAGTGAAACTTTAGACTCCGGTATTCCAAATGAGTAGAACTCATGGTCATAGAGTTTCAGACAAGTAGGACTCAGAGTTTCAATACAATAGGACTCTTGGTCATAAAGTCTTAGTCTAGTGAGACTCTTGACCATAGAGTCCTAGTCCAATGGAACTCTTCATCAGCTATCAGATCAGATAGAAATCTCTGATGTATGTGACTCCATAGGTTCGAACCTAAGCTAGTAGTACAGGAATCACTTTCTGTACTAATTGATGTGATCATCTAATAATGGTATCCAATATCTGGATAGGTCGAATAGTCGTAATCGTAATTTTCAGAATCTAGTCGAATATGGTTATCGCATAATTCATCCTTTTGACCTCTATGTATAGAATAACTCAGAGTTAAATTGCCAACTCTAAAAAATCCATTCATATTATGTCTCAACATAATCAATTCTATGACTCCTCATAAGGACTACTCTGGCCAAAGCTTTGCTAAATTGAAACACAATTCAATACAACTCTTAAAATCCAAAGTGGTCAATCCTATCTTGATTCACACACCAACTTCTCAAGCACTTGATTGTGCCCAGAAATCTTCCATCACTAAATTAAAAATTTAAATAGTCTGGCATCAAAGCACAGTGAGTTGCTTGAAAGTCACCGTGGTGATCTTAGGTCTGAGGAATACTTATACCTATATCCCTTCGGAGCATGTCTCGATAGCAGATTGCTCCGAAGTTGGTCACATTCAGTACAGATGTACCCCTACATTTCACCTACATACTATACCAATGTCTCCACACTCCTTAGTTAAGAGGATAACCAATTCATATGGCACACAATGACCTACACTCGATAAACGTTGTCATTCTTAGTAACAACATATCATTTGGTCATGAATAAGTTTAAGAACTAAATGATAAATCCTCCTTTATCAATTCTAAATAGTTCTAAGGACTTCATGACAACACTGGAGTTTATTAGAAGATGCAAAGAATTTATGATGAAAATGCCAAAATAGCATTTTATTTATTTATATTTATATATAAATATAAGAAATAGTTCAACCATCGAAAGGCTGACGATTGGCTTTGGAACATAATTTTCAATAGCGTAGATGTCAAGACTCCATTCCTCACCCAGATCAAAGCACTAGAACCAAGCCTACAACAGCTAGAGGATATGCCTTGGCATAGCCTCATTCTAAAGACCATCATCAGTATCAACCTCAAAGAGTCGGAACTTGAAGCTGCAGTATCCATCTTGACTGCTAATGACATAGCAAACACAAGAACTTTCTCTCTATTTCCTTTGCTCGAGCTCGAAAGATGCCTCGGCCTCAGAAAGGGAGGACAAGTGATACACCTTGGGATTGACCACCCACCGTGGCACTGGCGATCTAGTGGCAACTTGACATGTGTCCATGGTAGGAAGAGATGGAGCAATCACTCAGCCTCGGCCACCTGATCTTTTACGACCGTGCTGGAGTTCCAGAGTCTTCTACCTACAAGATGATAAGCGGCCTACCTACTCGCTGCTCCACTTCCTCCTTCACTAAGTAAGATCTATAATTTCAACAATACCTGAACATGCGAGCCACTATTCCTTAATAGCCAGAGCACGTCTCCATGACCGCTACCCTTTAGCAGATGGTACATGTTCCCAATATATCATTTGCTCATCTGCCTTAGGCCGTCCATGTCATCATGCCTAGTGTTCGCTACATCATCAGAGGTCGGGCACATCATTAGGTCGGTTACTCCTCATCCAACATGAAGCATGATATTTATTTATTAAATTTATTTCATTGTAGAACATTGTTTGATGCATTATCGAATATATTAATTCTATTATATAGTTATTATTGATTGATTTCTATTTTGGATGATTTTATATTGATAATTAAAATATGAAACTGATTTTATTGAAAAAGAGATTTGATTCAATATGGATTTTGACTCACAGCCTGACTATATATCGAAACTCTTATATGTTAGTATATTAATATATGCTAGTGGGAGTTATATAGTGGTATATCGATATCCTACCAGTAAAGGTTGTATATTGGTACATCAATATCTTGCCAATAGGATTGTATGTTGATACATCAATATCTTACCAGTGAAGGTTGTATGTTGGTGTTTCAATACCTATGAATTCGCATGAATCTTATTTTGATTGATGATGTATATTTTGAATTAAATTTTGAATTAATATATTACTTGATTTATCTAGCAAAAGTATTCATTGCTTAATTGGCTGCCAAGCTTATTATTATTATTATTATTATTTCAAATTTAGATGCTTAGTTTTGAACATGGAGACTGCTTTGAGAGTAAGACTAGAATTAATGACATTGTTTAGATTTAGATTTACTATTATTATTGGGATTTATCTATCAAGAATTATTTAATGTAAAAACTTTCAAATATATTTATTAGTTGGTTTAGTTAATTAAATTTTAATTTTTTAATTATTTAAATTATTTTTATTGTATTGTCTTATGATATCGTGAAGAGATGGCTTATATACTTTAGGGTAGAGTTTTTTATAAATATATAATGATTGTCGTGACTCTTGGTTTACAATCTCGATTTGAAGGTATAAGAGATACGGAGGGATAAGAGACATGGAGAATCATGATAAAACTATGGTTACGTGATTCATGCCTTGATGTTGTTATGAGAAAGACAAACCATCATGAATAATTTAGTTTGTACTATTTGTTATGCTTCTCTTTCTGTTTGTTTAATTAGTGAATGTGATCCCTGTTTGATGGAACAAGGAATGAAAAAGGTGAAAAATAGTCTGCCAGGTATTTAATTAGCTTCAAGCTATTTATGTTCTATATATAGGCAACAGTGTCATTTGGTTTGTCAATTGTTAGCAAGTGACGCATTTACGAGTCAATGTCGTTGAGGCCCTGCCAAGTCTTATCCCTTTTTGGGTTGAAATCCTGTACATCCTCATTTATGGAGAACTCCTAAAACGAAGGTGTGGTAAACCCAATTTGCCCCTGATTGGTTAGCCGATTCACTTGCTTGGCTAGCTCAGCTGGCAGGCACTCTCCATATAGGAGACGTCCTGGAACGGTGCCATTCCCATCATTATTCCCATCATTATTCAAAATAAACATATATATATATATATATATATATATATATATATATATATATAAATAGATATGGCAAAAAACTAACAAAAATGATTTGGTTGATTTTAAATGGAAAGTTTATTTTAGATAGATCCTTGTTAGCCTGGTAGAGTCTTCCATGTATCTATTTTGGCTTTCTGAATGTAAAACATGTATCCATCTTGTAGAATACTAGAATCTGCCTATATTCAATTTGTACATGGCCTGAACTCCTGGAGCTTGACGGATCTATTGATGTTCTGTAATAGTTTACCTCTGTTTTTGCCAGCAAAAGGTAGTAAAATGTTCATACAAACATCATTCATCCACATACAAGTGCTTCTTCCATGTGAAACAGAAAAATATATTCATCTACTCACCACCTACGACTATATAAGCATCTACGAGCAACACATTCAATCGTTAACTCTGCATTGCACCGATGATTTACCGCTGGTATTGGCATTTACATAGTAGGGGTGCTGCCTTTTTTTTTTTTTCAGGGTCGAATTTTTCATACATATTATAGAATCTCGTTTGGCTTATGGTCACAAACCATTGATGACGTTCAAAACCTCCGTTGGGGGAATGAAACAATCCATTGAAAGCCCTGGAACGTTGAAGACTATGTCATCGATCCTCCACATCTCTTCCATCCTAGTTCTGCTGTGGTTGGCAGAGTTGTCGCTGAAGCGAAACACGGTGGCAACGGACCTCCCTTGATGGGCTATGAGGACACCATCGACCTCCCTATAGTCCTTTATGGTGCTACCGATGGTTGTCTCCCAGTAGATGGCGTCGGACCCCGGAGACTGGACTCTGGTAAGGTGTGAATCTTCCATGTAGATGAGGAGGCCACTCTTCTGGCTGAAGTATCCATAAAGAACGTGCCTAATAACTTCAGCTGGCCCGTCAGTTTGATCTGCGACCGTCGCACGATCCGCTGATACTTTGAGTACGAAGCAATCATCATCCCCAATCCGCTTCTCACCTAAGCATTGTGCTTTGGCGAACATGCTTGCTATGCTTCTCGGATCCAATCCCTGTGACATTGGAAAATAAAGAAGTGTGTCAAAAGAGCTGCTGAAAACCATGTCAATATTGTGTCAAAGGTAATGCCTTTCGGATTTGGGTATTGTGGATGCCCTGTTCATATGGTTTCGGATTTGCGTAGATTTTTTGGGCACTTCGGATGGGTACTGGTTTGATGGAACTCTGAGCTAGATGATGCATACGTATGGTTCAAATTTGGCTACTAAACATGGGCTCAGCTGTCTCAATATTCAGACAGCAAATCGGCAATGCACTTCCATTGTGTGCTAAGACTCCAACTGTTTCACCGGACAAATCCCGGGCCACGTCCTCATCTCGTGGGACAGCAAAGACCATTCTTTTCTCTCGCACTTTTTCTTATATAGGCCTCCCCTCCTGCTCAAACTTTATTATTTTTTTTTAAAAAAAAAAAATTGTGTTTGGAGAATGTGGGGAAATCCACTATAGAATAATCCAAATTTATGTTCTTGAAAAAGCATCTTCTAAATTTCAAACATAGAACGAAGGGTGCAACCATTGAGCTATTGCCAATGTCACGACATGAGATCCTAAGAGTAGAACACTAGAACCTCTACCAAACAGCTACTACGTTAGCTGGCCAGCACCACTCTCCTATAAGAGCTTATCCCTGAAGGAGCTTTAGGTTTCAAACCTTGGTGGTAATGCATTATTACTTCGTACTAGAAGCAATTTTCGTGTATTAAAAGCAATCTTAATCATTTTTCTGAAGGAGTGGGAAAGGGAAAAAGAAAAACTTCATCTGGACACATAACAAATAGTCTGTAAAGAACTTGATTTATCTTCAGCCCTGCTTAAATTCAAGCAAGACGCATCTACGGTGGCCTCTCAAGAAAGAGATTTTGGTCACTAATTGTCACCCAAACTTCTTACTTTTCTTCCCCGCAAAAGCCCTCAGTTAACTCTTTTTCAAGAAAAACAAATTTTAATGGAAAATTTGCACAATTTTTTCTGTGTGAATTTATATGGCATTGTATGAGGTTTTGATGATAATATCATAGGCATTTGCACATGCCAGATTGTTCATCTATTGCATCAGTAGAATCCTCAGCATACTGCCCAATGCCCAAAGAGGGACTGGTTATACATAATCTCTTGAAAATTTCTTCTGAAGATTGAGTTGAGAGGCTTGTCCTGCAAGGTTTGCGGCTGCTTGCGGTAGGGTCCTAATAAATGCTGCATCCATAAGTTTGTGGTGCCATCATCAAGTTCTAGCTAGTATCCAATCCCCATGGGATTGTACTTGGATAGATGATAGATCCTACCCAACCTAAAACTCAATGTTATCAAAGACCTAAAATGATTTCCTTATCCAAACTGATCATAACACGCAGAGGGGAAAGAGCACCACCAAAGCGCTTCTTCACCAATAACTCAGAACTAAAGTAAAAGGTGGCGCTTATTGCATCATACCTGAACAATACGCCTAAGTGGCCGCTGGGGACCCCTGGCTGCATTCATCCCTAACCAAGGCAAGTGCCTCCAAATTATCTTACCGTTGCTCCCCGCGATCACTTTGTAGCCTCCAGCCACCAGCTCCATCAACCACATCCCCGGCGACATCTGCCACAAGACAAAGCACCCGTTCTTTCCACCGGCCCTTCTCGCCGTCGTGCTTTCTGTCTCGCAGCAAACCATCTTCACACTACCGGTTGCAAACATGCTCTTCATGCACTGCTGAAGTTTTAAGCAACACGTCGCCGCCAAGTACTGCTGTATTATGTAACGAGCAGAGGAAGTCTCCTGATTGAACCCAGAAACAATCACAAAATGAATGCCACACATTGAAGAATTTGGCATGAAAAAGACTGTCAGTATTGGAGGGAAGTAAACTTACAATTGGAGTGTCTTTAATTGAGAAGTTGATACTTGGTTCACCAGTACTTGAGGGTATAGCGGCTAGTGGACATCCAAGTATTCCTAGAATTAATTTGAAGTCCACGTTCTTGGACGTGCCGTTTCCAAGGAATGGAATCGGGACATGGCTCCATGAGACACCCTTCTCCTTTTGCATGCGAACCCATGTTCGAATTACTTCCCAAGATCTCTCCTTCTTGGTCTTTTCACCCTGCGCCTCCGGGTCAGGACTTTCCATCAGAGGTGTCAGGGGCTGCGCACACCACGCATGGTTTTTTCTCCTGCTCCTTGGACCCATTGTCACTAATGGCAGGACGAACGATGACGGATGACTGTTAAGAGGAGCAACAGGAGGAAGAAGCTCCAAGATAAAACAAAAGTTAAAAGAGGGTGGTTGTTGGATCTGGTGTCCTCTATGTTAGTGAGACAAGGAACTATTAGTGGGGCAGGGAGAGAAAGGCGAGGAAGTTCTTTTCGGCTAGAGACAAAACGAGACAGTCCGTCTGTTTCCATGGTAGGCAATGGATTTAAATAGCTGCTCGCATGTTTGTGTGTCTTGGGGTTCCTCCACCCTACCTTTTACTTTATTCCCTTTTCCTCACCTTATTCTCTGAGGCCTTTCTTTTCTTTCCTCATTCCTCAATGCTGGCGAGAGTGTGACAGCCCAATTGCCTTGTACCTTTCAAAGTATTGGGTGACTATGTCTCTATTTGGTTATAAGATGGACAAGTGGAAATTTGAAAGCTGTTCCATAGAGGGCTTATGGTAGGGTTACCATAGTTCTGAACTATAAATTGTGGATATGGTACCTATAAGAACATAGAATGGTGATCCAAAGAAGGATCCCATTCTTTCACAATGAACGCCATGTCCTCACCCCTCGACAGCTAACTGCAATCTTGCAGTGCGTAAACATCTGGCGAGGAGCACAAAGAGAGCCACGAGCCCCGTGCATGGTGGGTGAGCTTACAGTACCACTAGGGCAGGTAGTGGGGCAACATCATGGCCTTTCAACTAAAGCCATGCCGGCCGAGGTGGTGCGTCAGCATCGACATTGGATGCAACGTGGATGGGTGGCAATGGTGACCTTCCAAGCAAAGCTATGGTTAGGAAGTTAAACGGCATCTGTCAGTGGTGGGTTTTCAACATCATTTTAGTAGGCCAAAAACCTACATGTACACCCATGTATTCAAATAAATAACTGTTTAAGTACTCTGCTAAAGGAAGGTCCTCTAACCTGTCACCGACTCCAACTTTACCTAAAATAAAATAAGAGATATTTGGAGAAGCAAAGATATGATTGAGATCAAAAGGTATGAAGAGGAAAAAAAAAAAAAAAAAAATCAATTTTTAAGATATTGAGTCTGGTGTCTCTTCTTTCCAGAAAAACATGTTGTAGGCACCTAAGTGAATGGGTACTTGGATGCATAATTAAATGGAGGATCCCTCGTAAAACAACCTTAAGCCATGTGCACACAATAGAGAGGATAATGATTTACTTGAAAATTTTTTGAATGTTTAATTAGAAAGAGAGGGAATGGCGTGGGGTACAAAATAGTAGATGCTGAAGCAGCTGGAAATTCATCATCTCTATTAAATTTCTCTCTTATTGTGACAGATAGTAAATCAATTATCAATGTTCTCCCTCTGTCTCCATCTACATCAAGGAGCCTGCTGTACCACTAGTGACCTGTAAATTATATTACTGATTTTCTCCTTGTTAAGCCTAACATTGTTTCAAGTAGGACAAGGAATAACATTTAACTCTAGCTCAATCAAGGAGGTGCAAAGCAGCAGAGGATTGGGATTAATGGAGTATGCCAGATTCTTTATGGGTCGCCCCTCATTAAAAGTTGCACCAAAGACAATTTACAGCACATGCTCCCTGTTGCCGAGTCTGTACCAGGATGATGCTTCCCATAAAGCGCCAATTACAGCATCTAGAGCTGGAGGGCTCCGCTTACCAGGAGAAAAGAGGGGGCTTAGAAGTATTCATAGAAGCAAACCAACATGGAAGAGTATCTCAATAATATAATTAGTGGAGAGAATCATTTGGGCACTTAATAAACAATTACATTGCAAAGAACAACGAATGCTCAAGCTTCAAAACTAAAACTCTCTTTCTGAAATATTTTTTGATTTCGCATTCAATCAGGCATCTTTTCCTTCTGTTTTCTTTAGGAACATAAAATATTTATATTTCTAGGTAGAATGAGTGTCAAAATCTTTTTTATTCTTATTCTTTGTTCTGGCATAAGATCAGAACATGCAAGGAACGAATATGTTAGGTATAATAAGATCAAACAAGCATAAGTTGGAAGGAGAAACTCAGAAAAGTTACTAGTACATTTAAAAAAGCACAGGCTGTGTAAGACGGTAAATGACATTTGTTTCTCAAGATGCAGTGAATGTACTTCTCACCCTAGTCATCAAGAAGCCAATGATATGACTAGTATTGGGATATCAGCTACTCTGATACTACTTGTTAAGGATCTAGTACCGACGAATTACGACAGAAAGAAAGAAGAAAATAAAATAAGAAAAGCAATCAAGTATGTGGATCAGTCTAAGGGCTCGTTTCTACGGGATATGTAAAGCTTCACTATGAGAAAGAAAACCAAATAATACAAGAAAAACTTACCACTTAATCCTTATACAATAGTCTCTCAACAAAAAGTTTTAAAACTCTGATAAAAGCTCTCTAAAACCTCTCAAGAAGCCTCTCAGCACCTCCGGAACGTCGCCAGCTTTCCAATGCAATAAATGATTTATCAATCGGAGTTATATAGACTCTAGAAACTCAAAAACAGTATTCCAGTAGAAAATTCAATTCTAAACACACTCAAGATCACATCTGAACCGTCCGATCATGACCGACTCCCTCCTGGGCCATCGAATCGCACAACAGTAGTCTTAATCAGACTCGGATCGATCTCGGACCATTAGATCATGATCAGTAGCTCTCCCAGCTATCGAATCATGCAAAGAAGAGGACCATCATGCCAGATCAAGGCTAGATCGAATCCCAACCATTTGATTTTGACTGGCTCCTCCCTGAGCCATTGGATTGCGATTGGTCCATGGAACAGTGCCATGGACCGTGCGAAATAGAAAGAAAAATGAGTTTGGGGTCCATGCGGGCGCCCGTGAGCCAGCGGTCCATGATGGACCGCACTCCACCACGTGGGCTGGGCGCTCGTGCGGCCCGCTCGTGCCCCCCATGTGGCCCGGCCTGCTCAGCGCATGGCTAGCCCAGTGCCACCCTGTGCGGCTAGTTTAGGCTACACCACCACCATCCGACATCGCCTATGGGCCCCTCCGGCGGGTCTAAAGGTCGGCTACCCCGTTCTGACCTTCTTTCGTGCTTATCTTCTCCATCTAGACTCTATTTAGGCTGTTCTTGATCTCGTTGGACTCCATTCATCATCTTGGATCTCGCTATAGGTTTATTATGGAAGAATTTAAGGCACTTTTTTTAAAAAATCTTCATCTCGACT
Source organism: Cocos nucifera (assembly GCA_006176705.1). NCBI lineage: Eukaryota > Viridiplantae > Streptophyta > Magnoliopsida > Arecales > Arecaceae > Cocos > Cocos nucifera. Next base: position 187,897 of record QRFJ01003141.1, on the reverse strand, counting down.
CGATATTTGATCTTCACCTATCTCTAAGAGCTTGTGATCTGTCTCGTCCCATGCCCTGGGACATGCCTACTGATCATGGATGGGCAAATATGGGAGTCGAGCTAGGCCACTTGATCCCACCTCCATCATAAGCTGTGTCCACTCTGACCAAAGACCTGCTCGGAGAAGTCTCCTGCGGTAATAGAAACTTCATTATGTGACGTTGCATGTCATCCTCCTAAGTCTCTTGTCCCATGTTCGATCCATCTCCACCTGAAGCTCCACCTTGTACTGGGCTCCTTGTCATGAGGTAATGTCCTCCATACTTTCTTCTTTTTAGCACCATCCTACTATCGCACACGATCTTCAAGATTTCTCCATCAGCTTTCCATTTGAAGCTGGTCGAATCTAATCTGCTCTGTGAGATTAGATTCTTCTTAAAGCTGGGTATATATCGAATCTCATCCAACTTCTTTACTGTTCCATCATGGAGCTTCATGCTGACGATCTTACTGTCCTTGATCTCATAGCTCAATCCATCTGGTAGGAATACAGTATCCTCATTAGTCTTCAGAAAGTCAAATATCTCTTCTCTGCAACATACATGATAGAAATAAGCAGAATCTATAATTCACTGGAAGAAAGAAGTAGATACCTCATCAGTAACTAGAAGAACATCATCACTATCTTTTGTATCACTACTGGCCACCGCCATAGTAGCCCTCATCTAATCCTTAAGTTATGGACAATCCTTGACTCGATGCCCCAACTCTTCGCACCTGTAGCATCTAATCTTGCTTTGGTTCCTCATCTTGGACCTAGATCATTCTCCTCATGATCCTTTGTCGCTCCGTCTACTGTCTCCTGCTCCTCCAAAAATCGCTAAAGCTGAGCTACCACCATTTGAGCTCGAAGCTGGGTTCTCTCTTCTGAGAATCTCATTCTGGAGTATCGCTGCAATGATCTTGTCCATTTTGATGGTACTCTTTCTCACTAGAAGAGCAGTCACCAAAGACTCATATGAAGGAAGAAGTAGTGCTAGTAAGACCAATGCCCTGATCTTCTTCTCAACTTTTTCACCAACGCTGAAGAGGTCGGTGAGGATCTTCTAGAAGTTGGATAGATGCTTCCGCACACTTTGGGCTTCGTCCATCCGTAGCTGATAGAACTACCTCCAAAAAAATAGCATGTTGGTGAGCGACTTCGCCATATACAATTTTTCGAGCTTCAACCATAGTGCTATTGGAAAAATCTTGCCAAATACATGGATCACGACATCAACCGCTAGGTACAAACAGATTATTTTCATCGCCTACATCTTGGTCTGCTTCTAATCCTTCACCTTCATGGTAGTTGGTATCTCATCATTCAAGAGAGTGTTGATTAACCCATGTTGGATGAGGACATCCTTTATCCTTACTTGCCACAAGGAGAAATTATCTTTTCCATCAAATCTATTGATCTTCATCTTGATTGTACTTATCTTCTCCATATTTTTCAATCTTAATCCACTATTGCAATCTACGCTCTGGTACTATCTAGCTTTGATACCAATCTGTTGGGATTTCAACTACTCTGATACTACTTGTTAAGGATCTAATACCGACGAAATGTGATAGAAAGAAAGAAGAAAATAAAATAAGAAAAGCAATCAAGTACATGGATCAGCCCAAGGGCTCATCTTCATGGAGCATGCAAAGCTTCATTATGAGAGAGAAAATCAAACAATACAAGAGAAACTTACCACTCAACCCTTATACAAGAGTCTCTCAATAAGAAGCTTCAAAATTCTTATAAAAGCTCTCTAAAATCTCTCAAAAAGTCTTTCAGCACCTTCGGAACGTCACCAACTTTCCAACACAATAAACGGTTCATTAATTAGAGTTATATAGATTCCAAAAACTCAAAAATGATATTCCAGTAAAAAATTTAGTCCTAAACATACTCGAGATCGCATCTGGACCGTCTGATCATGATCGGCTCCCTCCTAGGCAATCGGATTGTGTAACAGCAGTCCTGATTAGGCTCGGATCGATCTCAGACTATTAGATCATGATCGGGAGCTCTCCATCCATCGGATCGCATAAAGAAGAGGGCCATCATGCCAAATCAAGGCTAGATCAAATCCCAACCATTCGATCATGATCGACTCCTCCCTGAGCTATTGGATCGCAATCGATCCATGAAATGGTGCCGTGGATCGTGCAAAATGGAAAGGAAAATGAGTTGGGGGTCCACGTGGGGCGCCCGTGAGCTAGCGGTCCATGGTGGACCATGCTCCACCACATGGGCTGGGCGCGTACGCAGTCTGCACGTGCCCGACCGGCCCAGCATGTAGCTGGCCCAGCACCACCGTGCACGATCGATTTGGGCAATGCTACAGCCATTCGATGCTCCCTATGGGCCCCTCTAGTGGGTCTGAAGGTCGACTACCCTGCTCTGACGACTACACCACCTGTGGGCCCCTCTAATGGATCCGAAGATTGGCTACCCTATTCTGATCTTCTTTCATGCGTATCTTCTTCGTCTGGACTCCATTTAGGTTGTTCTTGGACTGTTGGACTTTATTTATCATCCTGGACCTCGTTGTGGGCTTATTATAGAAGAATTAAAGATGCTTTTCTCAACAACTGGCTAGTTCCAAGACTAGAGTAGGATAAACAACAAATATAATCTAGGAGTCCTTAGAGCAAATAATTCTAGATGTATAATTATGAAATCATCTCTAGGACAATTGCTACTATCAGACTAAACTTGTTAGAAGAGGTTCACTGAAGTAGAGAGAAAAATTTTAGCTATCATTTTTCCCCATCTTTATGGTGGTCTATATCAACACTTTATTATCCCATATCTTTTAGGCTTGTCTAAATTCAATTTGGTATCGAAATAGATTTTCAGCCCATTAAATTAATGAAGTGTCAAGTCCTTCCAATTCTATTGAATGGGCTTGAAGTCTCTATGGCTACCAAACTAAATTTAAACAAGCCTAAAAGTTACGAAATATTCTTATTTTAAAGGGAATGTTTGGATGGTTGGGCCCAAAATCCCGCAAGATTTATGGGTTAGGCTAGTGCGACCATAAAAAAACATTGAATTGGAGATTGAGCTAAGCCTATATCTACAACCATCTATGGCTATCTTTTATATAGGCTAGTCCAAATCCCATAGCTAAGGTTTTTATTTCTTCCTATAAGTTTCGAGCCAGCTCACTTCAAAATACTTTGGGTATTGGGAATATAAGCCTAAGCCAAGCTTCTTTTTTCTAGTTGCATTAGTCTGAACCCATAAATCCCATGGGATTTTGAGCCTGGATATCAAAACAAGCCCTAAGGATCTGTTTGAATGAATTGGTACTGTTGGCGCAGAATCTGATTGACGTTAGATCGAGCTAGAGTTGAGAAAGAAGAGGTTACCATCGATGACCTACAAAATAATGTTCCATCCAGAGTCAGTGGTGGTGGCTCCGGCAGGACCCTTCAATGATCAAGTCAGCTCTTCTGGCTAACAGAAATGAAGTGCTCGAGTATAAATTTGGCATAGTTTTGAGAAGAAGAAGAGAGCTTAGAGAAAATGTATCTGGAGGATCTCTTTTTATAGATGGAGCTTGTAATAATCATCCGGTAGTGGGCCACTCTGGACCATGTAAAATTTATTATGGAGAGTGGTGTCACTCGTAATAGACTAATAATGACAGTCATAACTATCTGATAGTGGGATTGCCTATAGTAGACCGATAAGTGATAATCATAACTGTCTGGAGGAAGCGGGCATTCAAAATCCGATTGAAGAAGAAGTTCGTAAGGAGTTTAGCTCTTGGAGAAATCCGACTGAAGGAGAAGTTCGAAAGGAGTTTGGCTCTTGGAGGAATCTGACTGCTGGAGAAATCTGAAAGGAGTTCGGCTCTAGAAGAAATCCGACTGAAGAAGAAGTCCAGAAGGAGTTCCACTCCTAGAGGAATCTGACTGCTGAAAGAATCTAGAAGAAGTTCGACTCTTGAAGGAACTTGACTAAAGGAGAAATTCGGAAGGAGTTCGGCTCCTGGAGGAATTCGACTGTTGGAGGAATCTGAAAGAAGTTTGGCTCCTGGAGGAACTTGACTAAAGGAGGAATCTGACTGAAGAAGAAATTTGGAAAGAGTTTGGCTCCTGAAGAAATTTGACTGAAAAAAAAAATTCGAAAGAAGTTTGGCACCTGAAGGAATTCGATTGTTGGAGGAGTTCGACTCCTGGAGGAATCTGAATGTTGGAGGAGTTTGAAAGGAGTTTGGCGAGTTCAGCTCATAAAGAAATCCGACTGAAGAAGATATCTAGAAGGATTGTGGCTCCTATAGGAATTGACTGAAGGAAAGGTCCGAAAGGAGTTCGACTCTTATAGAAATCTGACTGAAGGAAAAGTTCGGAAGGAGTTCTGCTCATGGAGAAATCCAACTGAAGGAGATGTTTAGAAGGATTTTGGATCCTATAGGAATCCGACTGAAGGAGAGGTCCGAAAGGAGTTCGACTCTTGTAGAAATCCGACTGAAGAAAAAGTTTGGAAGGAGTTTGACTCATGGAGGAATCTGACTGAAGGAGATCTCTGAAAGAATTTTTGCTTCTGTTGGAATCCGATTGAAGGAGAGGTCCAAAAGAAGTTTGGCACTTGTAGAAATCTGACTGAAGGAGAAATTCAGAAGAAGTTCGACTCCTGGAGGCACTTGACTGAAGGAGAGGTCTGAAAGAAGTTCGACTTTCGTAGAAATCTAACTGAAGAAGAAATTCGGAAGGAGTTTGGCTCCTGGAGGCACCTGATGAAGGAGAGGTCCGGAAGGAGTTCGGCTCTTGGAGGCACTTGACTGAAGAAGAAATCTTGAAGAAGTTTGCTCCTAGAGGCATCCATCTAAAGGAGAGATCTGAAAAGAGTTCGACCGCTAGAGGGGCCCGACTGATGAAGAAGTCTGGAAGGAGTTTGGCTGAAGTCCAAAAGGAGTTCAGTTGGATTTGGCCGTCGGAGGAGTTCGACTACTAAATGAGTTCAACCACTGGAGAAAGAATTTCTGATTAAAGCTCTTCCATGATTACCGATTGCATTAGGCTAAGAATTAGACTGGACTCAATGGAAGCAGGATTTATTCCCAACAATAGTCTCCCCTCTCCTGAGTTCAAAATTCAAAGAAAGGAAGTACAAAAAAGGCGATTGTCGAAGTCCTTTTTCGGGCTCTGCATCCGTTCAGGTTGAAGCTCGGGAGAGATCTTATTTTCTATTGAAGGGTTGGAGCTCGAAGGAGATCTTATCTCCAGTCGAGGTTGATGTTGAAGTTGAAGCTTAAGAGAGATCTTCTCTCCAGCCGAGGTTGAAGGAGGTCTTATCTCCTATTAACGTTGAAGTTGAAGCTTGAGGAAGATCTTATCTCCAGCCGATGTTGAAGGAGATCTTATCTCCTATTGATGTAGAAGCTCGAGGGAGATCTTATCTCCGATCGAGATTGAAGAAAATCTTATCTCCTAATGTTGTTGGGCACAATGGAGCTGTTGTCGGGGCCTTTCCTCTCATCATGTCTAAAATGAACGAGGCCTTCGGCTTTGCTCACATTAGGACGAGGTTCTCCTCCTGTTCCTAACGGGCTATGGGGGCGCATAAAGACCGTTGTCAGGGCCTCTCCCCATATCTTGTCTAAAATGAACGAGGCCTTCGACTTTGCTCATGTTAGGATGTGGTTCTCCTCCTATTCCTAATGGACTGTGGGGACACATAAGGATCGTTGTCAGGGCCTCTCCCCCCATCTTGTCTAAAATGAATGAGGTCTTCGACTTTGCTCACGTTAGGATGAAGTTCTCCTCCTATTTCTAACAGATTGTGGGGGCACATAAGGATCGTTGTTAGGATCTCTCCTCCCATCTCATCTAAAATTAATGAGGTCTTCGATTTTGCTCACGTTAGAACGAGGTTCTCCTCCTATTCCTAGTATGGCCATTTTTAATTGCTTCTTTTCTGTCATCACATAGTTTTTGCACTAAGAAATAATAATGTTGAAATGAAGGAGTTTTATTGTAGAAAAATTACTAATAGTACATCCTTAAGTTTTCTGAGTTCTAAGGTCATGAGATTGTTGTTCCTCCGAGCTCCTTCAGACGATAAGTTTCGGACCAGACGACCTCCACCACATCATACAGGCCTTCCTAATTTGGGGCAAGCTTTCTTTAGTTCTGAGGCTGAGAGATGGCGGCTCGTCGAAGCACCAAGTCTCCCACTCTGAACATTTTATCTCTTACTTTGGAGTTATAGTATCGGATCACCCTTCGCCTGTAGGCCACCATCCAAACCTGGGCGTCCTCTCTTTTTTCTTCCAGCAGGTCGAAATTGATTTGGAGGTCCTGTGAGTTATGCTACTCATTGAAGGCCACGACCCACGCTGATGGGAGCTTAAGCTTAATTAGGATGACTGTCTCCATTTCAAAAGCCAAGATGAATGGTGTTTTTCCAATCGGTAGCCTTTGAGTAGTTTGGTATGCCCAGAGGACATGGTAGAATTCGTCCACCCAGACCCCCTTGCTTTATCGAGTCTCGTCTTGATGCCTTGCAGTAGGGTTCGATTGGTCACTTCAGCTTCTTCATTTACTTATGGGTGAGCTATCGATGTGAAGTGATGAAAGATGTTTAGATCGTCGCAGAACTCAACGAACCTCATCCCAGCAAATTATCGCTCGTTATCTATTATGATAGTTCGAGGCAAACCGAACCGACAGATAATTAACTTCCAGATGAAGTTCTGTACCTTAGCCTCGATAATTTTTGCTAGTGGTTCAGCTTCGACCCATTTGATGAAGTAGTCAATCATGACTAGGAGAAACTTTTGTTGTCCAAATGCCGTCATAAAAGGGCCAAGTATATCTATTCCCTACTGTATAAATGGCCAAGGTGCACTTAATGGAGTAAGCTCGAAGGTTGGCTGTCTTTGTAGATTTGCATTCTTCTAATAGCGATCATATTTCTTGATATACTCCATAGAATCGTGGTATAAGGTTGGCCAATAGTACCCTTGCCGAAGTAGTTTTTGTGATAGGGATCTGGCTCCTACATAACTTTCATAAATTTTCTCATGCACTTTCCATAATGCGAAGTCAGCCTCTGAAGGTCGGAGACATCTCAGCAGCGGCAGCAAATACGATCTCTTATACAACTTGTTCTCATACAAAACATACCGAGAGGCTTGATTTCTGAGTTTTCAAGCTTCTTTCGGATTACGAGAAAGAATTTCTTCTTTGAGATAGGCAACTAACGGATCGATCCAGCTCGGCTCGAACTTCATTTGCATAACGAACTGTGATTCCTCCGAGCTTAGGCATTTTAGAGTTTTGAAAAATATTTCTTTGGACAGTTCGGCTGGAACTGAAGTGGCCAATTTAGAGAGGAGGTCGGCTCTTGTATTTTCTGCCCTCGAAATCTATCGAATGCTAAAACTGTCAAAGGTCGAAGTTAAATCCTTTACTTTCTCAAGATATTTCATCATACTTTCCTCCCACACTTCATAGTTGCCACTAACTTGGCTGACCACTAATTAGAAATCACTGTAGACTTGAAGCCAATCTACTTTTAACTCTTTTGCTATTTTTAATCCAGTAATCAGTACTTCATATTCGGCCCCATTATTAGTTGCAAAAAATTCGAAGTGTAGCACATACTCGACGATGACTCCCCCGAGGCTAACTAAGACTAACCTCGCACCTGCTCCAGCGGAGTTGGACGAATCATTCACGTACAGGGTCCAAAAACCTTCACAAAGGTTGGCACTCTCTTCGAAGGGGGGGCTTAGTTGCAACAATAAAGCTCTGATCTCATTTTGTTCAAGCTCGGTATCATCTAGAATGGTACATTCTACTACAAAATCTGCCAATATCTGGGCTTTGATCGATGGCTTGGGTCGATAATTGATGTCGAACTTTGTGAGCTCGATCGCCCATTTTGCGATTCTTTCGGAAGCATCCATTCGATGAAGGACTGCTTTTATTGGTTGATTCATGAGGACCGTTATGGTATGCCCCTGAAAGTAAGGTCGAAGTCTTCTAGCAGCGATTAGAAGAGAGTAGGTCAATTTCTTCAGCTTAGAGTACCTGGTCTTTGCATCCCTCAGGATCCGGCTTATGTAGTAGACCGATCGCTGCATCTTCGCTTCCTCCTTGATCAGGACTACCGCCAAGACCATCGGGGAGACTATTAGGTACAAGAATAATTCTTCTCTAGATTCAGGCTTTGCCAGTAGTGGGGGTGAGCCGAGGTAGTTTTTGAGCTCCTCAAATGCCCATTGGCACTCCATCGTCCAGCAGAAGTTCTTTGATTACTTAAGAACTTAGAAGAAGGATATGTATCGCTCGGTCGATCTCGAGATGAAGTGATTTAGGGATATCACTTTTTTAGTTAGGCGCTGAACTTCTTTGATTGTTCTTAGAGCAGTCATCTCCTGAATAGCTCAGATTTTCTCCGAATTTGCTTTAATCCCATGCCTTGACACCAAAAACCCTAGAAATTTTTCTTAGGTCACACCAAAGATGCACTTGGTCGGGTTTAACTTCATCTTATGCTTTCTGAGTGCACTGAAGGTCTCTTCGAGATCGGCGAGATGGTTTATAGAAGATCATCCACATACACCTCCATGTTGTGGCCGATCTACTTCTTAAAGATCTTGTTGACTAGATGCTGGTACGTTGCCCTTGCATTCTTGAGCCCAAAGGGCATAACCCTGTAACAGTAAAGATCATGGTCAGTAACAAAAGCAGTTTTCTCCTTATCCTCCAGTGCCATCCATATCTGCTTATAGCCGAAGAAGGCATCATGAAGATGAGGAGCTCGTGGCCCGAGATTGCATCTACCAGTTGATCAATCCTGGGAAGAGGATAGCTATCCTTTGGGCAGGCTTTGTTCAGCTTTTTGAAGTCTATACACATCCTCCACTTATTGTTTGCCTTTTTGACGAGGACCACATTCGAGACCCAGGTCGAATAGTTAACTTCCTAGATGAATTTAGCTTTAAAGAGCTTGCCTACTTCTTCTATGATTGCTTTTTGCCTCTCCGGGATATGGTTGTGCATCTTCTCTTTTATCGGCCGATACTTAGGATCAACAGCCAGCCGATGTTCCATGATCTCAGCATCAATTGCTGGCATATCCGTTGGGCCCAGGCGAAGATGTTCGCATTCTTCCTGAGGAAGGTGACGAGTTTCTCCCAAATCTCATCCTCCAAGTTGGAGCCGATCTATATAGCGTGCTTCGTATTTCCATCATTCAAGGGCATAGATATGAGGTCCTCCATAGGCTCGCCCTGCTCCTCGATGAGGTGGTCGTGGACATCTAGTCCGTCAATAGGATAAGGGTCGGACTGTTCTTTTTTTTGCAGGGTGATTGAGTAGCAGTGTCTTGCTAGAACTTGATCTTCCCTGACCTCTTCAATCTCATGACTTGTCAGAAACTTCATCTTCAAATAATAAGTTAATACCACTGCTTGGAGTGCATTCAACCTAGGTCAGCCGAGAATAGCATTATAGATAGATAGAGCCTTTACGACTAAAAAATTGATCTGAGCCTTAACCAGCTTCGGACGTTGCCCTGCAGTCATAGTTAAAGTTATTATGCCTTCAATTGGCACAACATCGCTAGTGAAGCCTACCAATGGAGAGTTCACAAGTCCTAAGTGGTTATTGAGTAAGGATATTTTTGAGAAAGCATCATAAAATAATACTCGGCCAAGCTTCCATTATCTACCAAAATACAACGTACATCATAGTCGGCAATGTTTAAAGAGATTTTGTGCGAGAATTGGACTCCTTAAGTATCCTCATCAGTGAAAGCGATGGTCTCTTCAATTCTCCACCTCTTCACTAGTCTCTCAGATCCGCTGGCCTCTTCATACCGAAGTCCCCAAGAGATAGTGTTGATGATGTCGAGAGATGGTTGATCTTCTTGTTGTTCCTTCCTTCTTGGTGGTTCAGGCTGTGGCAATGCCCTTAGCCGATTTTTTCGTTCTTTAGGCCGACGCTACAGAAATCGATCAAGTCTACCTTGCCTAATGAGCTCCTCGATGTCATCTTGGAGCTGAATACACTTTTCAGTATCGTAATCGTGGTCATAATGATAAAGGTAGAACTTGTTAGGATTGCACTTACCGGGGTGAGTATGCATCCTTTTCGATCTCGATAGTTGCTCCCTGATTTTTATCAGTACTTAAATTTTTGGAGCATTGAGAGGAGCATAGTTGTGAAATCTTCAAAGGGGAGAACCCTACCATGCCCTTCTTTCAGGGCTTCCCTACCTTCGAGCTTGGGAAGGAGTTCGGACTCGCTTGCACTCAAAGGAAGTTCGAGAGCATGATCGAGCTTCACTCAGCTTTCCTTCCTCAATGGGTCCGTCCAGCTCGTCGATTCGCTGCTCTCCAATGACTTCATTATCCTTGGCCTTGAAGGCCTCTTCAGCTCGGGCATAACCTTCAGTCCGAACCAGTATATTAACAAAGTCTCTAGGATACTTCTTTTTCAGGAAGAATAGCAAATCATTCTTCTAAAGGCCATCCTTGAGTGTGGTCATTACAACCGACTGGTCTAGGTTCCGAACCTCCAATGCAGCAGCATTAAACTGGATGATATAAGCCTGGATGGATTTTTTCTCTTTCTGCTTGATGTTCATCAGAAAATCCAAACCTCAACGAAAACATCGGCTGCTAATAAAATAAGCCGTAAACTGATGACTCATCTGATCAAAGAAAAAGATGGTACCCGACTTAAGAACTGAGTATCAATTTTTGGCAGCTACCTTGAGGGTGGATGAAAAAGTCTGACACAAAATGACATGTAGCATGCCGTGGAGCAGCATCATGATCTGGAAGTCCTTTAGGTGATCAATCGGATCAGAAGTTCCATCGTAGCTTTCAAGTTGGGGAAGCTTAAAGTTCGATGAAATGAACTCTTGCATAATTTAGGAAGAGAAAAGGAGATCGGTACAGATGTCATCATGAAGAGCCAGAGCAACGTAGTGGAGTTCTTCAATCCGTTGGCTCATTTTCTAGAGTCTTCGATTCAAGAGATCTTCACGATCATTGATCTTCAAAGTTTTCTAATGGGACGGAAGCAAAGCTTCATCGTGGTTGAATCATGGTCTGAGCAATGGCTTTCCACCCTCTATTTTCTCTTTTTGGAGGCCACCGATCGGCTAGCCTGAGTCGGCCATCCTCCAACCAGATCATGGAGCTCCGGAAGAGCCTGCTCCAATTGAATTGGTGCCGAAGACTGTCGATGTATGGCCTGTATCATCTTCGTGAGACCGCAAACCTACTGGACCAGCAGATTGAACTGCTTCACATCCACTATGGCTGCAGGTGGAGCATGAGTTATCGAAGCTGGAGTGGCAATGGATTGATTTGGATGGGATTTGACTGCAGAGATCGTTGATCGTCGAGTCGAAGCTTTCCTAGGAGGCATTATTTTTGGGAAGAACTCGAGAGAAGAAGAAGACTGCTGAGCACTCCTTTAAGATTAAGAGAACCTTAGAAATAGAGGGCCCTTCCTCTAGCGCCAATTCTATTGGTGCAGAATCTGGTTGACGCCGGATTGAGCTGGAGTTAAGGAAGAAGAGATCGCTGTCGATGATCTACAAAATAAAGTTTCATCTGGAGTCGATGGTGGTGGCTCCGATAGGATCCTCCAACGATCAAGTTAGCTCTTCTGATCAATAGAAATGGAGTGCTAGAGTATAAATTTGATAGAATTTTAGGAAGGAGAAGAGAGCTTGGAGAAAACATATCTGAAGGAAATCTTTTTATAGATGGAGCTTGTTGTAACCATCCGATAGTGGGCCACTCTAGACCACATAAAATTTATTACAGAGAGTGGTGTCACTCGTAATAGACTGATAATAATAGTCATAGCCATTCGATAGTGGGACTGTCTATAGTAGACTGATAAATGACAGTCATAACCATCCGAAGGAAGCAGGCATTCGAAATCTGACTGAAGAAGAAGTCCGTAAGAAGTTTGGCTCTTCGTAATGATAGTCATAGCCATTCGATAGTGGAACTTTCTGTAGTAGACTGATAAATGACAGTCATAACCATTCGGAGGAAGCAAGCATTCAAAATCTGACTGAAGAAGAAGTCTGTAAGGAGTTTGGCTCCTGAAGAAATCTGACTGAAGGAGAAGTCTGAAAAAAGTTTGGCTTCTGGAGGAATCCGACTACTGGAGAAATTTAGAAGGAGTTCAGCTCTTAGAAAAATTCGATTGAAGGAGAAGTCCGAAAGAAGTTTAGCTCCTGGAGGAATCCAGAAAGAATTTGGCTCTTAGAGAAATTTGACTGAAGAAAAAATTTAGGAGTTTGGCTCCTGGAGGAATCCGACTATTGGAGGATTTTGGAAGGGGTTTGACTCCTGGAGGAACTTGACTAATGGAGAAATTCGGAAGGAGTTTGGCTCCTAGAGGAATTCGATTGAAGAAAAAATTCGAAAGGAGTTTGGCTTCTAAAGAAATTCGATTGAAGGAGAAATTTGGAAGGAGTTCGACTTCTGAAGAAATCCAATTATTGAAGGAGTTCGAAAGGAGTTTGGCTCCTGGAGGAATCCAACTATTGCAAGAGCTCGAAAGAAGTTCGGCTCCTGAAGAAATCTATCTAAAGGAGATGTCTGGAAGGAGTTCAACTTCTAAAGAAATCCGACCGCTGGAGGAGTTCGAAAGAAGTTTGGCTCGTGGAGGAATCCGACTGAAAGAGATGTCTGGAAGGATTTTGGCTCCTATAGGAATTCAACTGAAGGAGAGGTTTAGAAGAAGTTCGGCTTCTGTAGAAATCTGACTAAAAAAGAAGTTCGAAAGGAGTTTGGCTCGTGGAGGAATCCGACTGAAGGAGATGTCTGAAAGGATTTCAGCTTCTATAGGAATTCGACTGAAGGAGAGGTTCAGAAGGAGTTCGGCTTTTGTAGAAATCCGACTAAAGAAGAAGTTCAGATGGAGTTCAGCTCATGGAGGAATCCGACTGAAGAAGATGTCTGGAAGGAGTTTGGCTCCTATAGAAATTTGACTGAAGGAGAAATCTAGAAGGAATTCGGCTCCTAGAGACACTTGACTGAAGAAAAGGTCTGGAAGGAGTTCGGCTCCTATAGAAATCTGACTGAAGGAAAAATTCGGAAAGAGTTCGGCTCCTAGAGGCACTTGACTGAAGGAGAGGATCGGAAGGAGTTTGACTCCTGGAGGTACTTGACTGAAGGAGAAATCTTGAAAGAGTTTGGCTCCTGGAGGCATCCGTTTGAAGGAGAGATCCGAAAAGAGTTCGGTCGCTAGAGGGGTCCGATTGATGAAGAAGTCTGGAAGGAGTTTGGCTGAAGTCCGAAAGGAGTTCGGTTGGGTTCGGCCGCCAGAGGAGTTCAGCTATTGAATGAGTTTGACCATTGGAGGAAGAATTTTTGATTGAAGCTCTTCCATGATTACTGGTTGCATTAGGCTAAGCATCAGACTGGACTTTGGCGGGAGTGGGATTTATCCCTAATAGGTACAAAATCATATACAATTCATGGGTTGAACTAGTGAAACTAGGACAAATAAGCCTTGGCCAAGGACTTTTCTTTTCTCTTCTTTTATTTTCCATTTTTTTTCTTTTTCTTTTTCTTTTTTTTTCTCCCTATAGAATTTGGGCCAGCCCATTCCAAAAGCTCTTGGGTATTTGAGAATATAAGCCTAGTCCAAACTTTTTTTTTCTAGTTTTACTAGTCCAACCCATAAATCCTATGGGATTTTGGGCTCAGTTATCCAAATAGGCCCTAAGTTTTTAAGATTTTTCATGAACAAGAAAAGTACTTTAGGATTAGAAAAGGCTTAAAAGGATAAACTGATTAGAAGACTAAATAGCCTAACATAAGGGATCAAGATGTTGCCAATATAACTATTTTCCACTAACCAAATGATCATGCTTCCAATCATGTATGTGTTAGAGAGGGATTTCTTGATTAAATGGAAAGCAAAAGAGAAATAGATTTGGGGTATCCATGGCCCATAGCCTTAGGTCTTCTTTGTAACAATAATAGAAGGGTTTTACATTTTTTGTAAAATTATTTCCTAGGATGTTTGTAAACTAGAGTTGAAGAGAAGTTGTATAAAAGATTTAACTTTGTGCTAGTAATGTATCTACTTTACATTTCAGATTTTATACTAACACATTGTGACATAGCTCTTAACATAGTGAGATCAAAGTTTGATGCAAATCAAGGTTGTGTCCTATTCTTGGTGTGACTAAACATCCTTCCGGACTTGCCAATAATCATCTCCTTGAGATTTATCTAGAGCTAGTGTTGTTCCTTGATATCATGGAGTACATTTGTGATTTCATTTATGGTTTTCATTACACTTGCTTGGTATTCCATGTAGAAAAATTTATAATAGCAATAACAAGAAATAGAATACCAGAAAGTTGTACAAACATATTAAAAAACCTATCATTCATTATTGATGAAATCTTGAAGATAGCCTGCAACCACGGACACGAAGAGAGAACTAAATAATAGTTAAGGCAATGCGAGATAGTCACACATCTAGACTAGGAATTCTCTCTTCCTCTCTAATTTCTATATGGTGGCTCTCAATGGGTTAAACCACTGCAATAGCCATTTATATAGGCTATAGTATTCTAAATGGAGAGAAGACCTAGCCCTAAGGTTTATTGTGTTTTGAACTCTCTTATCAAGCAGCCCAATCTTCAAAACAAGCCCAATACCTTTCATACCCCATTAAAAGCAATTACCGAGATGGACCTAGGCCAAGAGCTGTATGGGTCACACTGTACTATATTGTGCTTTGTTAATCTAACATCCAACACATCTTTTGCAATGGGAAAATCCAATTAGTGGCAGCCTATAGCTAGAAAAAATCTTTACATTCTCTCACCTGGGCAACACTAATTGGGTTTTGATTTTAGAAAATACTTATTTAAAAAATGACTCTCGGTTGAGAAAAATATTAGTGACTATTATAACAAATAAACATCTCGGTCCAAGACCCTATCCAATGGATGTATTAGCACTGTACATAGGGTCATAGCACTATTTATCGACATAGGCCCTCCATAATTACACATATCAATACAACACCAACATGGATCTTGTGGTGTGTTAAAGTATAGTGCAATTTGGCACGTGTGATCCATGAGTTTTATCTAGATATGCAACCCAAGAAGAGAGGTAAATTGGAGTTTAAAAATTTAAGACAAGTATATGCACTTTGATAACTTAAAATTCGGTAAGTCAAAATATGGTGAAATGCAATAAACAAAGATAGTTATGTGCAAGTACCTATAAATGCAAGAGAACAAAAGATAAGAACAGTAAAACAATAATTTTTATAATAGTTCGATATCAAACTCTACAGCTATGTCCACTCCTAAGAGCTCTTTCTTGAGAATCAACTATAATCAAACCTTAACTATAGTTCGATTGTTTTCTATGAGCTTACAATTAGTCTAGTTGATTTTATATAAGAAATAAATCAAAACCTTCCCAACTAAGCCTTCCCTTGGTTAAGTTTTATTATAATGTCCAATTCGATGTTTGGATAAACCTATCCTACAAGTTTTACTCCCTTGAAACTTGTTACAAATGAAATGAAGAGATGCAAGAAGGAATATCAATGTAAACAAAATCTTCTTTATTAGCTAAAATAAAACTTGTTGAAGCATGGTGGAAGCCGAAGGTGCATGGTTGCTTTTTAATACTTGAATTTCTTTTCTTCAATGCTTGAGTTAATTCTTGGAAGCTCATTCAATCAATGCATATTCATTGCTTTCTTATATTTTCTTCAAGAGAGTTCAATTCTTTCACAAAAAAATACTTTTCTCTCACCTAAAATTCCTTTTCTTGTGTTCCCAATTTAACTTGAAGCCTTATATACAATTAGAAATGGTTGGAACACCTGTACTAATCATTGGAGGGGCGAAAATAGCTATTGAAGTTGAGAAAATCTCATTAGAAGCTCATAGAAAACTAGCCATTCAGCTATCAAACGTAGAGGGGCCGACATGTTTTCACTTCGAGTCGACTTGAGAAACTAGCATTTTTTTACAAACTCTATCTTTCACCTAAGACTATTCTATCTTTGACTCTTTTGATTATGGGATCGACTTGTGCCTGATAAGGGTCAACTCTTGAAGTGCTGGGGTAGACTTGTAGAAGGGCTATCCTTTTAAGCTTTTTGTCTTTCGTCCAAGACTATTTTAGGGTTGACTCTTCTGATCTTGACGTTGACTCGTGGCTGGCAAGGGTTGAATCTTGAAGTACTAGAGTCAACTCATAGAAGGTCTATTTTTTCAACTATTTATCCTTCACTTGAGTAAGGGTGTGCAAGCAAACCAATCAAATCATAAAACCAACTTGAACCAATAATTTGGTTTGGTTTGGATCAATTTTTTTAGATTTAGCTTAGTTTCAGTTTAAAATTTTAGAAACCAAAAAAATTAGTTTAGTTTTGATTTAAATTTAAAAAAACTCAATATATACCTAACCAAATCGAAGGTGTGTATATTTATGTTGTACATGAACCACTGTAGCCTACCGATTCACTTAAAATTTGCCCTAGCCACCCTAGTGTTAGGAAACCATGTTTTCTTGCATGCAGAATTTTGATACGTAGTGAAAAATATATCAAATTAAAACTCTTTTAATTTAAGCATGTATGCAATAGATCTAATCTATAAAATACATAATAGGATCATTCATATGAGAGATCTAGGATGTAAAAAAGTAAAATTAGAAAAATCAGCAAGCATGAAGATCCGATCCTTACCTTTACATGGATAGTTCTTCACTATGATTTGATGATCGTAGATTTAATTGAAGGTTCTTTGAAGAGCCGTACATGCATCCAGCCTCTACAAGTATCCATTCGAAATGGATTTAGGATGCTCCTCGATCTTGATCCTTTTTTTCCAACATGGATCGCATGCACTCGATCAGCCTTCTGGATTAACTCTTGATCGGTGTGATCTATCTTCTCTCTTTCTTGGCATAGATCTAGATTACCCAACTCTTTGGGCGCGTGGAGATGGAACAAAAGAGAGAACACCTTCTCTCTTTGGTGTGTGGAAGAAGAGATGCCCAAACCCTTTGGGCATGAGAGAGGAAGAGAGGCATGAGAGAGTGGGCGTGACGGAGAGAGGGTTGGCATAAGATCAGATTTCACGTTAATTAACCAAGAGATATTATCTCTTATTAAGAGTTTAAATAGATCTAAAAGTCTTTCTGCTTTAAATCTTTGACTTTCAACTGCTTAAAGCAGAAGAACTTCACCTTTCTCATTTAGCACCTCTTATCTCCCTCTTCTCATGTAAAACATAGGTGGGGCATGCGCCCCTCTTTGCTTCATGCCAAGAAACCCTAGGGGGCGCCAACTGTTGGCACCCTCCTTGTGCAAATCTATATGGGCGTGTACCCTCCATCCTTATCTAGATAGGGCATGAGCCCTCTCTCTTTTTCTTCATGCGAAAAGCAGATGGGGAGTCAACTATGAACACCCCTCCTTAAGACTCCACATGAAAGACAAATAAAATGAGGTGCCCAACTCTTGGTTCTCATCCTTATCTAGATTGCATGCATTGACTTGATCAAAATCTCTAGCTAATAGGGAGCCCAAGTCCAAGAGGATTTGGGTTTAACTATGTACTGCATGGTTTTTCTAAATCCAATAGGATTTCCCTAAATCCTAATCCAATTGAGATTTCACAAGCCCAATTATTCAATCATAGACCAATTCTCTTTTGTATGTGACTCCATATGTTCAATTCTATTTGATAGTGAGAATATTATGATTTCTATCAATAATATCATTGAAACAATTTTCAATGGATGGAAACTCTTTCAATTAAGCTAATTAAGAATTATTGATTATTAAAATAATTCTCATTGATCATATAATTCACCAGTGATAGCTAGTAGTATATAGTGACAATCTAGCAGAACTAAATAGATAAATCACTTGATATAGTTACTATATGATTCGATCCTTCTATCGTGAGTCCTGACATGACAGAGGTTATGGATAACTCATCAAATCCCTCATCAGTCATATGTAATATTCAATCAACACAAGTTCATTCATGAAATCTTATGAAAACTTTTTTCCATCATTCACACTGTCATGGTATCATGAATTACATAGAACTACTCCTTATTTATCAAGATCGATAGATCCCATCTAGGTGCACATTGAAGGAACTAGATCTAGGATTTCATGGATAGATCTTGAAACTTTTTCAAGATCATGCAGCGAAAGTCTTAAATAAATCAAATATTTATTTAAATAAATATATAAATATCCAGATCTCAGATCTATTATATGATAAAGGCATGATATTAAATCAAAAATTAAAAACATAAAGAAGAAGAAAAGGTTGGTTACATCAACCTAGATCTATACTACATTTAGTGCAGGTATGAAATCAATAGATCAGATCTATTATGTGTGCAAGTTAGATGTTCTAACTTGCTGATCTAGATTTGAGGATGAAGTCATGAGCTGCACATGTGTCCCACTTTTAGGAGTCATCCACACGAGCCCACGAATACGATCAGAGATCCTGATGCAGAAAATCAGCATAGCATGCTAGTACTGTGCTGATCTCTCTTCAATGATCGATCTGATGCTTTCTTCTTCAAAACATGGACTCTCCAAAATATGAGAAGAAAGAGGAGAGTTTTCTAATCTAAGACTCTCTCAGAAAAAACTCAAAAGGAGGAGAGATGAGAAATAAAATAGCCCTAGAAGAAGATCCTCTTCTTCTTTTCTTTTCTCTCACCTAGACACCTAGTTTGGTGCCTATGGAATCCCCATGCCCAATGACCCTCTTCCTCTAATTTTTGCACACCCTAGACCTCTTCCAAAGCTCTATATTCTACAAAAAAATTAGGCCAAAATTCATCCTAAATTTATAGAAAAAAAGAGTCCTTGTCTAGGTCAAAAACTAGACAAGGCAGGACTAGATTTGGCAAGTAGTTGGGGCATCCAACTCTTGGGCGCCCCTCCTCTGATTTTTTTTGATAAATCCATCAAGGAGAGGTGCACAAGAAACCTCTCACTCATGTAGAATTATGGAGAAAAAATAGAATATGGGTGGCACACATGGAAGAAGATGTTTTGGTTTATAAGGATTCTATCTTATAGAATCCTAGATCAAAACTAACTTCCTCTTAGACTTGGTCCACCACCAAATAACCATACGAGAATAAGAGGGATAGAAGGGGTGTGTGTGAAGATCAGAGAGAGACTCTCTGTCGTACAAAAAGAGAGGGCATGGGGCGTGGAGGGCTAAGGTGGTGCAAGGTGGAATCCTAGTCTCACTAGGATTTCATCTATGACTTGGTCAAACATGGTTTCTCAAACTAAATTAAATCAAAACCAAATCAACTAAATTAAATTAGATTCTAACCTAATTAAGGACTTAATTAAATTAAATTTTAATTTAATTTTTTAATTAAATTAAAAAATTAGGTTGACCCGAGTCCTAGTTAGACTAGGACTAGTTCTTTCTTGCACTTGGCTTATCCAATAAATCAATTAGACTTGATCCAATCAAGTCCAAACCAAATCTAATTAAATGATATTTAATTAGATTTAATCTCAACCCTCTAGCTTAATTAAATTAAGCTAATTAGCAATCTAATTACTAATCGATCCTTCTGTAATACTTGCACTAGGTTAAACACCAATTGTATTGATTGTTTAACCCTAAAATGATTCTAAATTGCTGATCAACCATGCGATCGGAACGTGAAATCTAATATGTGTGACCTCATAGGTCTGTACCTAAGTTGGTAGCATAGAAATAAATTTTTGTACCAATCAAAGTGACCATCTAGCAATAATATCCGATGGTCGGATAGATCGAAAGGTGTAGAACACCATCCTTAGAATCTATGTGAATATAGTTTCCATATAATTCATCTTCTTGACCATAATGCTTGTAGGACACCTCAGAGTTCAACTATCAACTCTGGTTAGGTTGTCCATATTGTATTTCAAAATATCAAATCTATCTGATGGATTATCCTGGCCAATGTTTTGCTATATTGAAATACAGTGATACATTCTTCTCCAACTCTTGGAGTGGTTAATTCCATCTTGATCACACTCCGACTTCATAAGTATTTGACTGTACCCAAAAGCCTTCCGTTGCTAAATTAAAAATTCAGTTAGTCCGATACCAAAGCATAGTGAGTTGCTTGCAAGTCACTGAGGTGATCTCAGGTCTAAGAAATACTTATACCTATATCTCATCAGAGATATTCTTGACAGCAGAATGCTTTGGAGTTGGTCACGTTCAATGATGATGTACCTATACATCTCACCTGTATGCCATACTAGTATCTCCACACTCCTTGATTAAGAGGATAATCAACCTATATGGCATATAGCGACCTATGCTCCATAGATGCTGTCATCCTAATTAACAGCCTATTATTTGGTCGTGAATAAATTTAAGGACTAATTGATAAATCTTCTCTTTATCGAAACTAAATAGTCCTAAGGACTTCATCACAATAATGGAGATCATTATAAGATGTAAATTTATGATGAAAAAAAGATGTCAAAATATTTTTTTATTAATTAATAAATTAATTACAATATCTCAACCATCAACAGGCTGATGATTAACTTTGGGATATAATTTCCAACACACATCCTACTCTTATAATAAACCTACTATAACCAACATACATCGTAAGGTTCTGAATGGCTAAGTAACCAAGTAATTATGCAGTCAAACTACGGTAGCTCCATTATAAATAGCCGAGACACCATAGGTTAAATGACTACCCACATTATTGCAGCATCGAATATGTCACTGATGTTGGTGCATTCACCATGGCATTGCTCGAACGCCAATCCTCCTGACATCACAAGCCCTGATACCATGTTGCGAAAGCCTATGATCTTTAGCATGGTTATGAAGGAAACCTACGACGTTCTCTATGGGCAGCATACCATAGATCATCACCTAAATCTATGCTAGGGCGCCTCCCTTATTGGACTTGAGGGAGGCACCCTCTCTCACTAAAGCTTCTTCAAGAAACTAGGGCAATAACACTAGAGAGAAGAGAGAAGAGAGATTAAGAAAGAAAAGATCTATATTGATTACTCTCATCGAAAATCCTAATACAACCTATGTATTTATATATATAGCCATAAGGCCAGACCAAAAACTCTCCTAGCTAATCCAATACACGAAAGCACTCACCAAGCCCTAATACCATGTTGCGGAAGCCCTTGATCTTTAGTATGGATATGGAGAGACCTTTTGTTCTCTAAGGGCAGCATACCATAGATCATCACCTAAATCTATGCTGAGGCGCCTTCCTCCTTGGACTTGAGGGAGGCACCCCCTCTCTCTAGAGCTTTTTCAAGGAACTAGGGCAACAACACTAGAGAGAAGAGAGAAAAGAGATTGGGAGAGAAAAGATCTATATTGATTGCTCTCCTTAAAATCTTAATACAACCTATGTATTTATACATAACCATTAGACCCGATCAAAAACTCTCCTGGCTAATCCAATACATGAAAGTACTCATCGAGCCCATGTATATCCATGTCTCCCATGATCTCATCTCCTGGATCTAAATCTGACCCATATATGAGTTAGCCCCCTTAAGATCTCTCAAATCAGGCCTTAAGACTTCTAGGATAAGTTTCTATCCTAGCCCTAAATAGACCCTCGCATAGCTCTACTCGCGAACTGAGCTGGCTCAGTCTCAGCACTGAGCCAGCTAATCTGAGACTAGGTCGACTCAGTTTTAAACTAAACCGATCCAGTTGCATGCCAGCCTGTAGTCCCAAATGTACTCCTCTCTATTTGGCCTATGCATTGAGACTTAGCTGACCTAATCCTGTATTGAGTCGGCTAATCTGTAGAAAATTCTTTTCTACAGTCTTCATGCTCTGACTTTGGTTTCTTGCTCCATCTTATATCTCAGATCTTTGAAGCACCAATCAAGCCCCTCAACATTTGGATCTTGAGCCCATGGAGGGTTAAACACTGCCTCCACCCTAGGATAACTCCTATCTTAGTCTCCTCAGAGCCAATATCCTAGCTCCTCCCATGGCCTTCTAAGGCTTGGAGGCACCATAAATCCTCACAATCTTCATCTTGGTGCTCCCAAGCCTTGGCAAACCCTTGGCAATGCTCTCCTGCAAGATCTCGCTATTGCTATGCACCCTAACAGTCGATTATGTAAATATTACTTTTGTCATTCCTCTTCAGTTGCTATGCACTCTTGAGGCTTTTGGGATGACCGTCTCTATAGCTAAAATCTTGGCTTGCTTCTCAGCACCATCCTAAAATTATAGGATCCCTTCTGCTTAGCAGCTACATCACCTTTTCTAGACTTTCTTGGAGTACCTACAATATTCTTGTACTAGCACATGCTGTACCATTTGACATAATCTTCTCAAAACTATGCCTGTCCATCTGTAAATGCCGCTCCACCTGGAACTGTGCATCACCGATGTTGGTGCTAGGATATCGATCCTCCTGCACTCCATTTTGAACTCATGCTAAATTTTCTCTCCATCTGTGAAGCCACCACCCAAAGCTCCATCTATACCTAAAGTCCATCTGATGCTACAGAAGCCGACTTTGTACCTAAGTCCCTCGAGGCCAACCATCCAATACTGCACTGTTGGGCCTATCGCTGCATCTCGAACACCGTCGCTGTTCCTTCGAACCCTCTGCACTCCATGACCCTTTTCAAAGTGATTGCTTTTTGTTAGAGCATCAAATAATAATTTAAAACTAATCTACCTAAATATTAGAATAATGGTGAGTTGGCTGTCGATTTTTTCGAGGATTGAAGGTTAAGTTATGTTTAATATAATTAAAAATAAAATTTTTTAATTTAATTTTAAAGCAAAAATTTAGATCAAGTAGATTAAAAAGAATAAATTGAGAGTTTAGTAAATTAAAACTAAAATAAAAAGAAAAAAAAATACTTAATTAATTAGGATTTTTGAATTTAATTAAAAATATTCTAGAATTTTGAATCCATCTTCTAGCAGGATTATGGTAATTTTCTTTAATACAAGAATTTATTATTTTAAAAATTTAGTTATGATTATAACCTATTTTCTTTGGGCATGAACCGTATCTTTCAATCATGATCCATCTCAATAGAATGATAAATTAATCAATACTTTAATTCTTAAAAATTGATAATATGATTTTTATTGATTTTCTCTAACATAAACTATTAAATCGAGCTTGGATTGTATCTCCTAATCATAATCCATCTCCATAAACATAGTCTATTTAAATATCAATCAATAAAAAGTATGTTAAAATCTCATGCATGGAGGATAGAATTTAGGATTGGTAGGAGAATAATTTATTCATTGCATAAAAGAAATTATAAAAAAAAATAAAGAAAAGAAAATTACAATCTATACTAGAAGACTTCATCTTCATCCTAGAATTTGATCTTTAGTTGCACATAGTTGATGATCTGCTCCCTGGCATCTTCTGATCTCCCTGAGTAAATAAAAAAAAAAAGAAAAGAAAATAAAAAGAAAGAAGAAAGAGGAAGAGAGGAGAAGAGAAAGGAGAGAAAAAAAACTGTTTTCCCCCCAAAAGGGGCTCTCTTTGGCTTTTGACGTGAAGAGGGATTAAATAGAGGAAGAAATAAGATTTTCAGAGTCATTTTCAGAGTCAAAATCTGAGTTTGGGTCAAAATTAAATTCTTTGAAGCTTTTTGGCCATCGATCTATGATCAAATGGATCAAAATCACTTAAAAATCCACTGCATAACCTTTGATCAAAGCTGGGATTAAATTTGGACCATCGAATCAAAGTAGAGGAAAAATCTCGATCGTCGGATCATGCCCAGGATGTCTTTAGAAACCTTATCACATTCGAAATTGATGACAGCCATTGGATTCCGACTGGCTGCCAGATCTATCATCCGTCAGCGCAAAAATCTTGATCGTTAGATCAAATCCCATGAACAACAGTTGTCGATCTTGTTCTGGTCCTGGGAAGACCAATCAAGAACCCAGTTCGGTGTAGATTGCCGTGTACGTCACCTAATCAGGGCATGCCTGGCCCTGATGAAACGTCAAAATTGCCCCCATGAGCCACGATAAAAATGTGGTAGACCCTTTAAGAGTCTACGCTCTTCACGTGTCATGCACCGATTAGCTATGCCTGCTATGTTGGCCGATCTATGCCTATTCCATGGACCGACTGGTCTGTCCATCGTGCACTGATCTTATTTTTTTTTATTTTTCTTTTATTTTAAATTTTAGGCTTCATAATTTTTTTATTTTAGCTCCGATTTGAGTGAAATTTATTACGTTGGAACCCATAAATTGAGCTCTTCATATTGATGAGCTTTTTTCCTATAAAACATCAATAAAAATATTAATTTCTTAAAATAAATATTAATTATTATATTATTTTAATACTTTTACTTTATAAATTATAATAATTATCACACCATCTAACTTGAGTTTTACCCATCTTCGAGTAAAGAAAAAAAATTAGAAATATGTATCGATTTGATAAGATATGAAAGTTTCTTCAGATCACCTTAAAGTCAGTTGATACCTGATTAGAGATTTAAGAAATACATCATTAGATTATTAATTCCTTCCCAAGTAGTGGTTAAGTGAAGAACATAAAATTTTAGAGCTTTTTTTTGATCAATTCCACATTTTTATTCTTTAAATCATCTTTCTTTAGTATGGACTAGAGTTTCTTTTTTTTTTCTTACAGCCAGTGCAATATTTCAATCCCTTAAGCTTTCTATCTGACCCTTGTAGCGAGCTTTAGACCAATGACTCTCAAACCAGTTGGCTTTAGGGCACTAGATGTAAAACACCCCTCGGGCTTACTGACTCGAATCAAATAGGCTACAGGTTAAAACTAACTGTATAACAAGCTTCTTCATATTGCCCATTTTTTGATGTGAATAACATTGCTTACTTAGGCAATGGGATCCGATTACTCGGTGGAAGATCAATGTTTAGAACTTACTTTTTTTTCATATTTTTTTTATAATTTTTTTCACTCATACCCATATAAAGTAGATTTTTTATTGAACATAGGTTGGAAGAAGATTTTAGAACCACTCAAAAATTTGTTTGTTCTAGACCTAACCATTTATTGGGTTTTCTTAATAATTGGATCCTTAGTATTTCAAAAATTCTCTAGACCATTAATCAATCATCGATTAAAATATCTAAAAAATTTCAAATTGGCACAAAATTAGGTACATAAGACTAATTATCATCATACTTCGAGGACTTTAATAAAAATTTATTTATCCTTCCCCCCAACTTAATTTTCATTATCCTCAATGGAGAAAAGAAAAAGTATGTGATAAATGATAATAAAATAATAAGGAAAGAATTCACCTGGCTTAATTTGGTTCTAGTCTCAGTCTGGATTTATTTATTCTTCATTCAGCATGGATTTATAGTTCTCCCTCCAGCTTAGTCCTGAAAGAAAAGTAAACTAAAATCAAAAAAAAAATTCAAATGCAAAATCTAAAGCTGGGTTGCCTTCTAGTAAGTGCTAAGTTTAACATCTTCAGCTGGACCCTATAAAAAAATTTTATGTATAATTATTTTTAATGCATCCTTCAAGATTCCAAAAAGATAAGGTTAATCAAGAGGCCTAGTCATAATGATAGAAAAATGTTCATGGAATTTTTTACCATGTTTAGATTTAGCCCTGATCAGTAAGGTGTATGGAGCAAGCATGTTAAACCAGAGTCTAACCTTCTCATAATTTTTATAATTATCAGGAAGAAATTATTGTTGTAGGATCAAAATTAGGGATGGTGGTTTAGAAATTTGTTCAATGATAACCTGATTTACCCCACTCCTTTTCTCAGGTATGATATGTCTTGACATATTCTCTTCTTGATCAAAATCATGGCACTTGTTCCAAAATAATTTTAAATCTGCCTCCATACATCGTTTTAACATTGTAGATAAATTTTGGAGGCCATCTTCAAAAGTAGTGCTAAATATAGAAAAATCATTCATAAAATCGTTATCTCTCATGTTAGTAATATCCCAATAGATAGCTTCTTCATATATTTTTAGAACATCCATAAGTTGGTCTTCCTGGGTAGGTATCACTAGTGGAGTGTCAATAGATTCATCAAAAAGTGGTTTCAATTCTTGATCAATTGGTGGTTCTAACAAGGAGGCTATTGGTGGGCTAGGTAGTAGCTCAAGTTTTTCAATCCAAAGTGGGATGGTTTTGGAGTTGGGTTTATCTATTTGGTCATTAACTTCTGTATTGTATCTATCATCATAAAAATCATCTACCTCATAATGGGCCAAATAGGGATTTAACGGATCATGAGAAAGAATTATGGGTGAAGCTTCCTTTAATATGTTATTTACTTGTGGTTCTTGGGAAGTCTCTATTGATTCAATCATCTCATCAGTTGGTCTATCCCCATTAAAAGGATTGGATGATTTTAGGGTACTTAGGGATGGATCCATATATAAGTAAGATGATGGATTTGGTATATCCCATGGTTCTTGATTTTTTTCTATATTTTTCTTCAATTATATGATCTAAGATGGTCATTTTGGTTTTAGAGGGTTGTTCTATAATTGTTTCTTTTTCAAGAGTTAAATGTAATTGTTCAGAAAAAGCTTCTGGGATATTAAAATATCTAGCCATGTATGGTCCCTCAAGATTACTCTCGGGCTGATTAGGCAACTCACTTTCACTAGTTGCCATGACTAATTGATCTAACTATGTTTCCAGACGAGCAATAACTTGGGAATTTGATTTTATGACTTGAGAGTTTAAACTTATCAGTTGGTTTGTGGTTTGTATAAAGTTATTAAGAGTAGTTGCTAGAGAGTTAGGCCTTTGTTTCTCTAGATTATTCAATGATTGATTGGCAAATTCTAACTCATCTACTACTTGCTGAATCCTCTCCTCAAAAATTGACTCATTGTTATTTGGAGAAGATTGATATTGTGGGTAGGTCATATCATAAGGTGTATCCATGAATGTGGATCCTTGTGGCACCAGGGTAATCACTAGCTGTGATTGCCATGAGAAATTTGGTTGAGCCCCCCAGCTTGGATTGCAAGTGTTAAAGTATAGATTATCTTCTGGTCTATAGGCTATATGAGTTTGATTGTGATAATCTTGCTCATACATATATTCAGAAAATCGGTTTGGGCATCTTCTTGCAAAGTGGTTAGGGCTCGAACAGATTGCACAAACTTATTGTGCAAGAAGAAAAGATGGATATGAAGTATTTCTATTAGCTTCTAGATGATCTACTCTATGGGATAGATCAGCAAATATACTATCTAAATCCATTTCTGATTGTTTATTTATTTTATTTTATTAAGAATAAGAAAAGAGACAAGGAGATGGAATTCTAGAGATGAGAGCCCTAAAGAGTCCTAGATCTAGGGATGATAGAGGAGAGTGTTTTAATTAAGGTTTAAATTTAGTGTTTAATTATAATCAAGTAAGTCAAGCATGGACTCTCTATCCTAGGGTTAACCTAGATCTAGACTGCTTCTAACTATTCCAAGGTTACCTTTGAGCACTCCAAGCCCAAAATTGACTAACTAACTCGACCAGATAAGTGTAAGATGTGGAAGATTTTTTGTTTGTTGCTTTTCTTAGATACCAACTAAGTTGGCCAGGTCAGACAACGAAATTAATTAAAAACTATAATCTTTGAACCACTTGCCTTAAACATCAAGCAATTAACCAACCCGAACCCAATTCAACTCTAAGGTTTTTTTGTCCTATTAAGCTCGAATATCCTTAGGGTCCAATGTCTAATTGATTTTAAATTAAGGTCTAGGTCAATACAATATGAAGGATGGTGGTTTATGGGCTAAGAAAGGATGATCAAATCTTCATCTTATCTTATTTAATGGATTGTGCCCTTAAAGTATATTATGAATATGCAATGCAAATCAAACAAGATGTCTAAATATTTAAAAAAAATTAATTTTATGTTATGTTTTTGGTTTCACTAAATTAATTAAGTATTATGAGATGTCAGTAATTTTTTAGGATTTATGGTTTTATGTTTTTATAAGTGTATTTTAGGTTTTGATTATGTGATTTTGCAAAAGAAAGTAAATTCAAGTGATTAAATCTGAAAAGCTATAAAAATCTAAATTACAAAAAGAAAGAAATCAATAATGAAATGCAATAGCTAAATAAAATTAAAGAGCAATAATTTTTTTTAAAATTATTTTTTTAAAATTATAATTTTTTTTATTATTTTTTAATTACTTAATTAATTTTTAATTAATTGAAGCAACCATGCTACAATGCTCGATAATGATGCCAAAAATTTGACTGCTTGTCGTTAGAGTATCAAATAATAATTTAAAATTGCTCTACCTAAAGATTAGAATAGTGGTAAATTGGATGTCGATTTTCTTGAAGATTAAAGACTAAGTTACGGTCAATATAATTGAGAATAAAATTTTTTAATTTAATTTTAAAGTAGAAATTTAGATCAAGTAGATTAAAGAGAACAAATTGAGAGTTTAGTAAATTAAAACTAAAATAAAAAGAAAGTAAATACTTAATTAATTAGGGTTTTCAAATTAATTAAAAATATTCTAAAATTTTGAATCCATCTTCTAGCAGGATTATGATAATTCTCTTTAATGCAAGAATTTATTATTTTAAGAATTTAGTTATGATTATAATCTATTTTCTTTGGGCATGAACCGTATCTTTCGATCACGATCCATCTTAATAGAATCATAAATTATTTAATATTTTAATTCTTAAAAATTGATAACATGGCTTTTATTGATTTTCTCTAACATAAACTATTAAATCGAGCATGGATTGTATCTCCTGATCACAATCCATTTCCATAAATATAGTCTATTTAAATATCAATCAATAGAAAGTATGTTAAAATCTCATATATGGAGAATAAAATTTAGGATTGGTAGGAGAATAATTTATTCATTGCATAAAAAATTTATAAAAAATTAAAAAAAATTACAACCTATACTAGAAGATTTCATCTTCATCCCAGAATCTGATCTTTAGTTGCACATAGTTGATGATTTGCTCCCCAACATCTTCTGATCTCCCTGAGTAAATAAAAAGAAAAAGAAAAGAAAAAAAAGAAAATAAAAAGAAAGAAGAAAGAGGAAGAGAGGAGAAAAGGAGGAGAAAAAAAATGTTTTCCCCCCAAGAGGGGCTCTCTCTAGCTTTTGACGTGAAGAGAGATTAAATAGAGGAAGAAACAAGGTTTTCAAAGTCATTTTTGGAGTCAAAATCCAAGCCTGGGTCGAAATTAAACTCTCTGAAGCTTTCTGGCCGTCGATCTGTGATCAAACGGATTAAAATCACTTAAAAATCCACTGCATAACCTATAATCAAAGCTGGGATTAATTTTGGAATGTTGGATTGAAGTAGAGGAGGAATCTCGACCATCGGATCACACCCAGGATGCCTTCAGAAATCCTTATCACACCTGGATTTGATGACAACCATTAGATTCCGATCGGTTGCCAGATCTGCCATCCATCAGCGCAAAAATCTCGACCATTGGATCAAATCCCATGAACAACAACTATCGATCTTATCTTGGTCCTGGGTAGATGGATCACAAACCCAGTTCAGCATGGACCACCGCGTACGTCACCCAATCAGAGCGTGCCTAGCCCTGACGAAATATCGAAATTGCCCCTATGAGCCATGATGAAAATGCGATAGATCCTTTAAGGGTCTATGCTCGCCACGTGTCGTAAGCGACTAGCCATGCCTACTGAGCTAGCCGATCTATGCCTATTTCATGGACCGGCTGGTCGGTCCACCATGCACCGATCTTATTTTCTTTTTATTTTTCTTTTATTTTAACTTCTAGGCTTCATAACTTTTTTTATTTTAGCTCCAATTTGAGTGAAATTTATTGCATTGGAACCCATAAATCGAGCTCTTCGTATTAATGGACTTCTTTCCTACAAAACACCAATAAAAATATCAATTTCTTAAAATAAATATTAATTATTATATTATTTTAATACTTTTATTCTGTAAATTATGATAATTATCATGAAGTCATATTAGATACCTCTGCAATCCATGGGCACCTCCGAAATATACAGAAGCTCATCTAACTCCTCTAAATCCAACGACTGAATCCTAGAAAATTCCACCCTAGCCTTCTCCTCTTCTGCCCCTGCACTAGCCAGCACTTCAGTTATGCTCGGAGGAACTACAGCTCAGATCTTGTCCTGAGCTCTGACCCACCTATCTTATCCTGAGGCTCTTGAGACTCCCTGGCTCTTCCCGAGACCTGCTTTTGGTCTTCTTGAGATGCCTTCTGACACTTTATGTTGAGATACCTTCCTTGATTGCTACACTGCCGAGCCTCTCTCAACCCCATGCCTCTAGGGAAATACTACTGCAGCACTCCAGTGCTCCCTATCTCATCTTGACACCACCTTCTCATAGATATTCAGATCCTTTTTTGCTGTACACAAACCATCACTACTACAAAAAGAGTCTATGGCAGCGATTTTTGAAACTACTGCAATAGAGTCTACGACAGTGATTAAAAAGAATCACTGCTATAGATCGACCTATAGCAGCGGTTACAAGAAACCGCTGCCATAGGCTGACCTATGGCAGCGGTTCTTTGTAACTGCTATAATTGATCGGACCTATTGCAGTGGTTAAAGAAAATCACTGCCATATGTCGGACCTATAGCAGCGGTTAGAAAAACCGCTACTATAAGTCGGTCCTATAGCAGCGGTTCCTTGTAACCGCTGCTATAAGTCCATCTATGGCAGCGATTATTTATAATCACTGGCATATATTTTTTTTATTTTTTTAAATATTATATAATTTTAAAATTTAATATCCATTTTCATCATTCATTATCTAAATAATTATCATTAGAGTATCATCGTAAAAGATCGCCTCGATCCGATGGCCCTAGCTTCATCGGTTAGAAAAATTTAATTTCGATGATCATAAATCATGATGCGATGATCTCCTAGATGGAGACCTTTGATGGAACAAAAAATCTGCAATGATGATCTCGGTTATATTTGTAGCATACTATCAAAATTTTACTTCAATCGGATATCGTTATCTTGGTCAATTTAGTATAAGTTAATTTCGACCGTTAAATGATAAATGAGTGATCAAAGGACCAGACGGTGTTCGATTATGAGATAATTTTTTTTATAAATGATCTTGGCTACTACTTTAATCATTTTTTATGGTGGTGATTATAAAATTTAACTCGTGAGACTAAGAACGATCTAAAACTATACGTTCGCCTGATAACTATTCTTGAACTCCATTGGATTGTTATATGCATGTGCTTGTGTGCTTTTGCAATATCTATGCTTAACGTAATACGATTCATATAAAAATAATTTAAATTTTACTATCATCATCATATAAAATAAGTTAAAATTATAAGCAAAGATCATTTAACTAAAAAATTATCTCATAATCGAATGCCGTTTAGCCCTTTGATCACTTGTTTCTAATTTAATGGTCGAAATCATTCCGTACTAAATTGACATGATAAACGATATCCGATTGAAATAAAATTATTAATAGTATACTACAAATATCATCGAGATCATCGTTGCAAATTTTTGGATCGATCGAAGGTCTTCCATCTATCAGTCATCGCATCATCGTTCATGATCATCGAAATTCAAATTTTTTCTGATCGAATGAAGCTAGGGCCATCGGATCGAGGTAATTCTTTTGTGATGATACTCTAATGATAATTATTTAGATAATGAACGATGAAGATGGGCATTAAATTTTAAAATTATATAATATTTAGAAAAAAATAAGAAAAAATTCATTTTCTAACCTACAATAACGGTTACTGAAAATCACTGTTATAAGATCTATGGTAGTGGTTATGAAACCGCTGTCGTAGATCCATTGAAAAACTCACTGTCATAGATCTATTACAGCGATTTTCAGTAATCACTGTCATAGATCTATGGCAGCGGATTTAAAAACTACTACCGTAGGTTAGGTTAAAAATTTTCAAATTTTTCTTTCTTTCCATGCGTGCACGCTCTCTCTCTCCCCTCCTCTCCATTGTCGGTGAGACTCCACCCAAGTCCATCCCCCCCGACGGATGCCGCCCCTGCTTCCCCTTCGACTGACCCTGCCTCTCGGTGCCCCCTCCTCCTCCTTCGCTCCCCATCCCAACAGCCGTCGCCCCCTACCTGTGCCACACCACCCCCTCCCACTCATCCCCCCGTGTTGACCCCTCCCCGGCGGTCTTTGCCCACCCCTTGCCCATCCAATCCCCTGCCATCCCATCCCCGACCGCCACCATCTCCTGCCCTCCCCATCCTTGGTCGCCACCTCCTGCCCCTCCTCGACCGCTGCCCCCAGCCCTTCCCATCCCCGACTGCCGTCACCCACCCACTGCCATCCCCATCCCCTATCACACCCCACCCCCTGCCCTCCCCATCTCCAACCGCCACCGCCCCTACCCTCCCCAATCCTTGGCCGCCACCCTTGCCCTCCCCGACTGTCGCCCCCTTACCCTTTCCATCCCCGACTGCTGTCGCCCACCCCCTACCCCTCCCCATCCCCGGCTTCCCACCCCCTGCCCTCTCCATCCTAGACCGCCACCACCCTGCCCTCCCCATCCCCAGCTGCTGCCGCCCCTGCCCTACCCATCCCCAGCCACCGCCGCCCCCTACCTCCCCATCCCTGGCCGCCCACCCCCTGCCCTACCCCGCCACCACCCTCAGCCGCTTTCGCTCACCCCTACCCTCCCCATGCTCGACCGCCCGCCCCTGGCCTCCCTATCATGGCACCCTTCCAGGCCCCCTCTCCCTCTCTCTCTCCCTCTCCTCTCTCTTTTTTCTTTTTCTCTTCTCTTTTCTCTTTCTATCTCACTATCTTGCTCTTATTTTGTAGGTTATCTCTAGCGCCGTCATCTTCCTCTAGCACTATCGTCGGCAATCCTTGGAGCTTTTGGTGCGACCCTCTTTCTGTGGCTGTAGGTATAATTTTTGTTTTAATTTTATAGTATTATTTATTAATCACTGGACTAGACCTATCAATGGGTCAGATTTGAGTTGGAACCTGGATATTCAGATCCAAACCAGATTTTAATTACTGGTACCGAACCCAAACCCGAATACCTGATGGGTCCATACTTGAAGTACCAGACCTGGATCCTAATGGATCTTGTGTATCCGAACCTGATTTTAGGATCCAAAACTGAGAAAGCGAGAGGGAGAGAGGTAGGGAGGGGTTCGGCCTCACTGCCATCACCGACGAGGGAGATCAAGAGAGAGAGGGAGGGAGGGAATCTAGCCTCACCGGCATCACTAGGAGGGAGGGGGTTCGGCCTCATCGGTAAGGAGATTGAGAGAGTGAGAGAGGAGGGAGGGGTTCGGCCTCACAACCATCATCGATGAGGGAGATTGAGAGAGGGAGATAGGAGGGAGGGAGTTCGGCCTTGCTGATATGGGAGATCGAGGGAGGGAGAGAGGAAGATCGAGAGAGGGAGAGAGGGATTAGGGAGGGGGTCCAACCTTGTCAGCAATGAAGATTGAGTGGAAGACAGGCAGTCAGAAAGATGAGGAGAGGGCGGAGACAGCCAAGAAAAGGAGATGGCACACAGTCAAGCTGGCTCAAATATGCAGTCGAGCCGACTCGGATCGAGATCGAGCCGACTGAGGGAGGACCTGAGCCGAATGTCTCAGGCATGGAGCTGGCTGTCTCAGGCACGAAGCCACTCAGCTTCTAAATGAGCCGGCTTGATGGGTACGAACAGAATTTGATATGTCTCTCTAAGGTTCCAACTTTAAGCCCTAAGATATTGCCATCATCTACTTCGTTCTTCTTTTAGGTTTCTAGATTAACACTTAGGTTCGCATAAGAGATCGGATCTATGATTGTTGCTCATCCTTAATTATTTATGAATATAATTCATATTGTAGAATTTATTGGATAATATTTTTTGAATGTTTATATCTTGTTGCTTTTATTTATTGCATTGCATAACGATAGACCCGTCAATTGATTACTGTACATAATCTTCAGTATCCATATATTTATATGTAATTGTATGGATGGTACCTAGGCATATCTTTGATTATTGTTCAACATGTTATATTGGTTAATATTCATTAATGTTGTAGGTCACGATGGCACCGAAATGCCATATAGTTTTCATCCCTATCTCTCAATGAGTTATGCGGAGTTCAGCATTTGAGGAGCAATCGGAGCATACTCCATCCACCTCCGCATCGGTTGCTCAGGAACTTCCACCGTCGGCATCTACTCCATCGATGGCATTTACTTCATCGACATCTGAGCCTCCACCATCATCCACATCTCCAAAACATGCTACTCCACCGACATCTGAGTGTATATTTTTGTTATATTATTTATTTATTTTTTATATAGTATTTGTATACTTATATATTTGCATAATATATTTTTATTATAGGTGCATCATCTAGTCGGATATTTCGCTGTCCCACACGTATGGCGCATATATGGAACTACCAACATCAGGTGATGGTGCAGTATGATGCAGAGGGAAGGCCAGTAGGAAAGACCGCATGAGAGATGCATTTCTTTTTAGGAGTGCTTGTGAGGTGGTCAAACATTATTCCTGTAGAGCCCAGAGATTGGTGATTGATGGATGCTGCTGTCAGGGATCGAGTGTGAAAGGAGATATGGGTAAGTGCATCTTAATTATAATTATGCATTTTACATGTTTGCACTATGTTTGATTTGAATAATTTTGTAACTGACTTTTGATAACTTTGTGCAAAGGAGGTATGACTTTCCTGATCACGAGATGGCTCGAGATGCTTAACTAAAGAAGATCGAAAAGTTGTATCGGGGCAATGCTTGACTGAAGAAGATTGGGAAGTTATATCGGGGCTATAAGGTCAAGCTCCATAGAGGATGGCTCGAGCATCAACGAGACACTCTTGAGGAGCTTGTTCTTTAGATACAGGATGGTCTTCCGAGTCAGTGGGAGAGGATGGTTACATATTGGAGGAGCCAAGAGTTTGAGATAAAATTACTAACTTTTAAATTTTTCAATACACTTAAAGTTATATTTAAATATTTTTTTAAATATTTATTATTTATTTAAATATTTGTTAGGCTACTTTCCATCAGAACCAAAAGAATCGGACAGCCTAGAAATATACGCACACTCTCGAACATGAGTCTATGGCCAGTCATGTACATAGAGAGGTAATGAATTCTAAATCTTACTAGATAAATTAAATTGATATTTTTTTATATTTTTGATAAATTGATCTATTGTTATAGCTGATGAGAGATGGAGTGATGCCTAGCTGTAGCGAGATCTTTCGATCTAGCCATACGGACAAGAAGGGCAGACCGATGAACGCTACGATCGAAAGGATTTTTATAAATATTAAATATATTAGTATATATGATTAGTATTATAGTATTTTTTATAAAATTTTATTTAAATTTATAATTATAAGATCAGTTAGAAGCACTCGCGAGCGAGGGCCCAGATACCTCTAGCCCCCATGACCATCTATCTCAGGTTTTGGGGCCTGAGCACTCTGGAAGGATCCGATACAGGCTCGAACATATGCTGACCAGCTATTGGTTTGAGGCGAGCATCTCTTCACAGAATTTCAGTGTCATCAGTCAGGAGGAGCTTGAGGAGACGTTGGCATGGATAGATCATGGTGCGATGCAGGCAGATCGGGCTGAGGAGCACGCATCTCATTAGGAGGGCATCATGAGAGATATGGTGTCGACAATCAGCACGTGTTTTAGAGGTGCCTTCACAAACTTTGAGGATATGTTGGCATGCATTCCAGCTCCAACTCTGGCTCTAGCTCCAGCTCTAACTCTAGCTCTTGCTCCATCTTTCGGTGACGACGACGATGTAGATTTAGAAGACTTTTGATATATTTTTTTGAAAAATATTATAATAAATTTTATTCATTAATAAAATTTTAGCATTTTAGAAATATTTTTATGTTTATAATATTTTTTGTGTTATATATCTCTGCATTTATTAGGTAAAATATATAAAAAATTAAAAATCTTATATTTTTAATTATTCAAAAGCTACGATAGTGATTTTACAACCGCTGCCGTAGACGTGCCAACTGCTATCGTAAGCTATGTGTCAATCACTACATTAGATCTATGGCAGCGGTTACATAACCGCTGTCATAGACAAGCCTATGGCAGTGGTTTCATAACTACTATCATGGACACGTCTATGGCAGCAGCTCCATAACCACTACCATAAATCGCTGCTATAGGTCAAGCTATGGTAGCAATTTAGAAACTGCTACAATAGGCCCTCTATGGTAGTGGTTCTCAGAACCACTGCAATAATCGCCGCCATAGACCTACAGCAATGGCTGTAGTGGTAGCAGTTAGCTAACCACTGTCATAGCCTATAGCAATAATTTTTTGGGCTATGGTAGCGATTACAAACCGTTGTCATAGCCCTGTTCTGTAGTAGTGCATCCTCCACCTGAACCGTGACTCTTCTTGGTGCTCCTGCAAAAGAAACCTGATCTAGGATACTTCTGACTGCTAGATCCTCCTGACACTTCTTGAGACCTTCTGGCTCTTCCTGAGACCTACTCCAGGTCTTCCTGAGATGCTCCTAACACTCTCTACTAAGATACCTCCCTCGACTGCTTCACCACCGAGCCTCTCTCAGTCCCTGTGCCTCTAGAGTAATGCTACTATAGCACTCCAATGCTCCCTGACTCATCTCTATGCCGCTCTATAGCTGTCCAGTCCTAACCTGCTGGACCTCCATGGATCATCCATCTCCATGACCCCTAAGGCTCCACAAATCCATGCACTGGTCGAATTGCTAAATACATCTCTGATTACTTTTTTGCCTTCCTGCAATCAAAGGATGTATAGCCGCTTCTTCATCCTTCCTTCGACCATTATCCGCCTTCCTGCAATCAAAGGATGTATAGCCGCTTCTTCATCCTTCCTTCGACCACTATCCCTTGGGAAACTACTCTTCAACCATCAACTATCTCATACTATCCATCTTTCTAGAGAACTCTAATACTTTCTACTGAGATACCTTTCTCGGCTGCTGCACCACTGAGCCTCTCTCAGCCTTGCATCTTCAGAAAAATGCTACTGTAGTACTCCAGCACTCCCTACCTGTCACCCATCATACATTCTGACCTTTCCTTCAAGATCAACTAGCAAATCATGCACCCAAACCTTCCACCTCAAAAAAAATTCTTTCTATTAATTCTTTCAACCTCCACCTTCAATCCATTGCTCCTGCTTGGCCAAACCACAGTAATAACAAAGGTAGATTTGAGATATACTATGGAATACTCGTGCAGATTTCTAATTTCACCTTATATGACTTCTCCTTCTCTTCCACATACCATCAGACTTTGATACCAAATGTTGGTGCAATCACCATGGCATCACCTATCTCTGATACCAATTATAAGAAACCATGGTACCACTCGAACGTCACTCCTCTTTTGACAATACAAGCCCTGATACCATATTGTGGAAGTTCCTAATCTTTACCATGAATATGGAGAGACCTTTTGTTCTCTATGGGCAATATACCATAGATCATTACCTAGATCTATGCTAGGGCACCTCCCTCCTTGGGCTTGAGGGAGGCGTTCCCTATCTCTAGAGCTTCTTCAAGGAACTAGGGCAACAACACTAGAGAAAAGAGAGAAAAAAGATTGAGGGAGAAAAGATCTGTATTGATTGCTCTTCTTAAAACCCTAATAGAACCTATGTATTTATACATAGCCATTAGGCACGACCAAAAACTTTTCTGGCTAATCCAAAACATGAAAGCACTCACAGAGCTCATGTACACTAATGCCTCCCATGCTCTTATCTCCTAGATCTAAACCTGACCCATACATGAGTTAGCCCCCTTAAGATCTCTCAAACCAGACCTTAAGACTCCTAAGATAAGTCCCTATTCTAGCCCCAAATAGACACTCGCATAGCTCTGCCCGCGGACTAAGTTGGCTCAGTCTCAGCACTAAGCTGGCTAACTTAAGACAAGGTTGACTCAGTTTCAGACTGAGCCAACCCAGTTACGTGCCAGCCTACAGTCCTGAAAGCACTCCTCTCTGTTTGGCCTGTGCACTGAGACTTAGCCGATCCAGTCCTGGATTGAGCTGGCTAACCTACAGAAAAGTCTTTTTCTATAGTCTTCATGCTCTGGCTTTGGTTTTTTGCTCTATCTTATATCTCAGATCTCAAAAATATCAATCAAGCCCCTCAAGGCCCTCAACACCTAGACCTTGAGCCCGTGGAAGGCTAAACACCGCCTCCACCCTAAGATAACTCCTATCCTAGTTCCCTCGGAGCCAACATCCTGGCTCCTTCTGTGGTCTTTCAAGGCTTAGAAGCACCATAAATCCTCATATTTACTATCTAACTTAGTTGATGATCGAACTCTGTACAATCTCGGCCTGAGCTCATTCAACCCCGCAGGTAAGTACCTTGTTCTTTCTTTTCTATTTTTTTATCTTTTCTTCTAACTTCAGCCTTCTCACTATTGCAGATATGACTTCTGAAGAGATAAACTGACTGACCAAAGGGTTCCAAGCTCGAAAAGAAAGGAAGGTGCCTCCTTCGGGGAGACATCAAAATAAGCCAAAGTTGGAGACCTGAGCTTGGCCATTCCAACCCAAGTGGCTCCTATCCAAGAGGTTGTCATACCTCCATTGAGCTCGACCTTGCCCATCGAGAACGCCGCCTCCATGCCATCTAAAAGAAGGAAAGAGGTGGAGAAGAGAAAGAAGAGAGCTGCTGCCAAGAAAGTTCAAAAAAATTTTGATAGGTCCGACAACAACATTGCTGATCCAAGCCAAGTTTCCTTGATGACTGGGAGATCATCTAGCCCCTTATGGAGGGCTGTGTCCTTCCAAATATAATTGAAAGGATGCTTCGAATTGATAATGAAGAGAGAATGGGAGACTCTTATATGGCCTTCATTGAGATAACCAGCTCTTCCTTTCTTGTGCTTGGTTAAATATACACAGACTCCCTAGCAATAACTTATATCTTGCCATTTGTAGCTAGGGCACCACTTGTTCACCAACATAGAGGTGATCAACCTCCACAAGATCAAGATTTCAAGGACCATCAAGGGGGTCAAAACTGCCTAGGTGGAGGCCAAGAATGCCAGGGCCAAGATTGAGCGCTTGAGGGAAGCTCATTATACCAAGGTTGGGCATCTTTAAGAGGCACTCAAGAAAGAGAAGCAGGCATCAATCGAACTGAAGATGGCCTTAGCCTTGGAAGAAGAGAAGAGAAAGAAGGCCGAAGCCAAGGTCAG
This sequence comes from Cocos nucifera, assembly GCA_006176705.1. NCBI lineage: Eukaryota > Viridiplantae > Streptophyta > Magnoliopsida > Arecales > Arecaceae > Cocos > Cocos nucifera. The sequence continues at coordinate 148,579 of QRFJ01003141.1, read as the reverse complement.
CACAGAGGGAGAGTAGGCCATTAAGTCTTTTAAATCTTCAAAGAAGATGGAAGACATCAAGATGGCATTCACTTAGGAGGCCTTCGACAAAGAGTTTGAACTCTGCCAGAAGAAGGTCATGGAGAAGTTTTCCGAACTAGATCTCGGCTTCCTTCTGGAAGAGTCTTCTAAAGATGAGACTAAGCTTCCTGTGGCCAGAGTTGACCTTCCTCATGCCGAGCCCACTGCTGCCAAACCTACTGAACCTGCCCTTGCATTTGCTAAGGGGCCGACATCTGCTGAGGCTACATCGAGTTCTTCTACTACTCCACCTTCAAAGGTCAGCAACCTCAATTGATTGTACTTTTTTTTTTCTTTCATACCTTCATGTACTTAAGTTTTTAATCAATGAAATTAAATTTTCTATTTTACCATCTCCTTGTGTGTTATGATATACTTATACATTAGAGCTTCACCTGCAAATACTGCCATCGAGCGTAGTCTTCAATCGGAGTGGCACCACTGCCTCAGGGCATTTCCCTTAAGGCTTATATTAAAAATTTGAGGAAAAAAGTTCATCATGTCACCAAGAAGTTGAAGAAGATAGAAGATGAGCTTCAAAAATCAAAGAAAAACTATGCAAAGACTATTATCGAAATCAACCACCTTCGCCAGGCGTCCAAATAGACTTTCAAAGAATATACTGCTATGAAATACCACTTGTCTGAAGAGCTCGAGTGGGCGAAGAAGCTTGCTAGTGAGAGGGCCTAGACTTCCACTACTAAAATTTGCTTTCTTGAGGCCAAGCTCCGAAGGACAAAAGAGAAGAACAGTCAGCTGGAGAAAGGCTTAGCCTGGGCTCAAAGCCAAGGGGAATACACCTGGGATTGGTCAAAAAAGTTTTTCGACCTCTACAAATAGTTGCATGATGCTGAGGTAGAATATGATACCTACCGAATTGGCTGGTGCAGGCAAATTGACAAACTTAAAAGAAAGCTCAAGATAACCAATGATGAGGTAACCTGGCTTCAAAAATAATTAACGGACAAGGCCCAAGCCAGCCCAAGCAGGGATTCAGATGAAGGGGCTTCTCTGAAGAACTCTTTGGCCAATTTAACTGAAATGATTATAATAAGAATGCAATGAAGGATGCCGAAGCCCAGTCTATCATTTTACAGAAGAGATTGAGGGAGGCTAAGGAGAAGACTAAGAGAGCCCGGAAGCTGCTTAACAAGAGCCTAAAGGCAAGGAGAGAGCTCGAGAGCAAAGTAAATGACTTGAAGCTTTTGCTTGTAATGGCCGGGGTCGACAGTCTAAAGTCTGAATAGGACTTCATCCTTGTTCTTTTCTTTTTTCTTTCGCTCTTTCATTTTTTGTTTTTGTAATTGATCATAGAGACCTCTATACTAAACTTTAACTTAATGAAATCATACTTCTTTCGATCATTCTTTTGTATCTTGTTTGGACTGGATGCTTGTAGTTTTCTTAGTTTTTGCACCATGTCTGATGTTGGTATTATTTTGAAATGATGATTCTGACTTGATATCTCATAAGCATGTCCCCCTTATCTATAAACAAGGGTCTTCTGAACCTATTTAGGAATTAACTTTTCTCCTAGTTTAAAAATCAAGAATTTTTATGTCCCTCGTAAGGGTCTTCACCCATATCAAGATGAAGTTTTTCTCCTATTCCTAATGTGGTTAACCTCTTGTTTATGAATCTAAGGCCTTCAGTCCCTCGTAAGAGTCTTCACCCACATCAGGACGAGATCCTCCTCCTATTTCTAACATGGTTAACCTTCTATTTAATAACCAAAGACCTTCAATCCCTCGTAAGAGTCTTCACCCACATCAAGATGAGGTCATCCTCCTATTTCTAACATGGTTAACCTTCTATTTAAGAATCAGAGACCTTTATCCACGTTAGGATGAGATCCTTCTCTTATTTCTAATATGATTAACCTCCTGTTTAAGAATCGGAGGCCTTTAGAATGGTTTTTTATCTTGTTAGGATGAGATCCATCTTCTATTCCTAACAAAATTACTGAGACACAAAAGGACCATCGAGTGGGCCTCTCCTTATGGGTCATTGAAAGGGCCTCTTCCTAGGAGCACAAAAGGACTGTTGTAGGAGCCTCTCCTCTAAGACACTCTTCACCCTCATTAAGATGAGGTTAACCTCCTATTTAAGAATCGGAGGCCTTCATATCCCTTGTAAGGGTCTTCACTCATGTCAAAATGAGGTTCTCCTGTTCTTGACGTGGTTAACCTCCTATTTAAGAATCGAAGATCTTCAATCCCTCGTAACGATCTTCACCCACGTTAGGATGAGATTCTTCTCCTATTCCTGACATGGTTAATCTTCTATTTAAGAATCGAAGGCCTTCAGTCCCTCTTAAGAATCTTCATCCATGTTTGGACGAGGTCCTCCTATTTCTGACATGGTTAACCTATTGTTTAAGCACCAAAGGCCTTCACCCATGTTAGAACGAGGTCCTCCTCCTATTTCTAACATGGTTAATCTTCTATTTAAGAATCAAAGGCCTTTAGGATAGCTTTTATTCTTGTTAAGATGAGGTCCACCTCCTATTCCTAACAAGATCATCGGAATACAAAAGGGCCATTGAGTGGACTTCTCCTTATGGGCCGTTGAAAGGACCTCTCCCCAGGGGCATAAAAGGGCTATTGTAGGGGCCTCTCTAAGATGAGATTAACCTCCTATTTAAGAATTGGAGGCCTTCATATCCCTCTTCATCTATGTCAGGATGAGATCCACCTCCTGTTCTTGATGTAGTTAACCTTCTATTTAAGAACTGGAGGCCTTCACCCACGTTAGGATGAGGTCCTCCTATTCCTAACATGGTTAACCTTCTATTTAAAAACTAAAGACCTTCAGGGTCCCACTTTATTTAAAAACAAAGCTTGGCTTGGTTATTTTCTGCCACAACTCAATTTGTACAAGAGATGAGAATGTTAAGAATAAAGAATTTTTATTAAAGTATGGTTATCGATAGTACATTCATAGGTTTTCTAAATTTTAGGATCGTAGGAGTGTAGCTCCTCCAATCTCTTTTATATAGTAAGTTTCTGATCGAATGACTTTCTCGACTTCATAGAATCCTTCCCCAGTCAGAACAAGCTTGCCTTGATTTTGAGGTTGAGAAATCTCCACTCGATGTAGCATCAAATTTTCGATCTTGAATATTTTGCTCCCGACTTTAGAATTATAATTTTGAGCCACCTTCTGCTTGTAAGCAGCCATCCAAATTTAAGCCTTTGCCCATTTTTCTTCCAGTAGATCAACATTTGTCCTGAGATCTTATGAATTACTTTATTCATTAAAACTTTTAACTCACACTAAGGTGAGTCCAAGTTCAACCGAAATAACTACTTTAGTCTCAAAAGTCAGAGCAAACAGTGTTTCTCTAGTAAGTAAGCTCTGGATGGTTCTGTAAGTCCAGAGTATATAACAAAGTTCGTCCATCCATGTTCCTTTCATCCGCTCAAGCCTTGCTTTTATTCCTTCCAATAGTACCCCGTTGGTTACCTCGGCCTCACCATTTGCTTGAGGATGGGCTACAGATGTAAAATGATGAAAAATATTCAAATTCTCATAAAATTTAGCAAACTTTCTTCTTATAAACTGACATCCATTGTCAGTGATCAGAGTTCATGGTAGGCTGAGCCTGCATACTATTGACTTTTAGATGAAGTCCTGTACTTTAGTTTCAGTGATTTTTACTAAGAGTTCGATCTCAACCCACTTGGTGAAGTAGTCCACCGCTATCAGGAGAAATTTTTATTATCCAGATGCTATGGAAAAGGGTCCAAGTATATCCATTCTCCATTATGCAAATGGCCATGGGGCACTTAAGGGTATGAGCTAGGAAGCTGGTTGCCTTTGAACATTGGCATTTCTCTAACACCGATCATATTTCCTTACATACTCAACTGCATCTTGTTGCATGGTCAGCCAATAATATCCCTATCAAAGTAGCTTGTAGGATAATGATCTGGCTCTAAGATGGTTTTCATATATTTCTTCATAAACTTTTCTCAGGGCATAATTGATTTTAGATGGTCAAGGTTATTTGAGGAGTGGCAGAGAATAAGATCTCTTGTATAATTTATTCTCATACAAAGCATAGCGAGAGGCCTAATTTTTCAACTTTTGAGCTTCTTTGGGATCTCTGGAGAGGATGCCATCTTTAAAATATAGGATTAATGGGTTGATCTAGCTAGGTTCATGATCCATCTATATTATGGTCTGTGATTCCTCTAAACTCGAGTGTTGAAGAACTTCAAAGAAAACTTTCTTGGGCAACTCATTCGAAGCTAAAGTAGCTAATTTAGATAGAAGGTCAGCTCTAGAATTCTCTGCTCTTAGAATCTACTGAATGTTAAAGCTACTGAAGGCCGAGGTTAGACATTTTACTTTGTCCAAATATTTTTTCATGCTTTCCTCCCGAGCTTCGTAGCTGCCGCTGACTTGCCCTACTACCAATTATGAATCATTATAGACCTCACATGGTTTGTCCTCAATTCTTTGGCTATTCTTAATCTTGCAATCAGAGCTTCATATTCTACTTCGTTATTAGTTGCAAGGAACTCGAAGCGTAGCTCATATTCAGTGATAACTCTTTTTGGATTAATAAGAATCAAGTCCACGCCTGCTCCTGAAGCATTGGACGAACCATCAATATATAGAGCCCAAAAATCTTTAGGGAGGTCCACTTTCTCATAAAAAAGTTTGGCTGCAAACTAGAAGTGCCGACCTCCTATTGCTCAGGCTCGGTCAGATCTAGGATGGTGCATGCTACTACAAAATTGGCTAGAATTTGAGCTTCAATAGATGGTCAAGGTTAAAACTTGATATCGAATTCTGTGAGTTCAATTATTCATTTTACGATCCTTCTAGAAGTATCTGGACAATAAAGAACTACTTTTATTAGTTGGTCTATGAGGATTGTGTTGCCCAGAGGTTGCAATCGAAGGAGGTGGGGGGTGGGGGTGGGTGAATTGGTTTCTTATAAAATTTTAACCAAATTTACTTTCTAAATAAGGTGTGCTTTAATTTATGCTATCTTTAGTGATTGTGGAATGTGAGCAATAGTGTAGCAGTGGAATTAAGATAGCAAAACCAAATATAAAAATAAAGTAAGAATTAAAAGCATGCAAAGAATGTAAAGAAATAGAAGAGAAAAGCACCAACACAAAAACACCATGATTTACTATGGTTTGATGCAATCCGTACCTACGTCCACTCCTCAAGCTTTTCTTAGGATTTCCATTATAATCCATCCTTGATTATAGTGTGTTTATTTTTCAGACTCACAAACAAACCTAGTTGATTTTCATAAGAGCACCAATCAAAACCTAACACCGTTAGTTTTCTGGATTCACCAACAACCCAGTTTATTTTTTGGGCTCACCAACCAAAACCTACAATGTCCAATTTTGGGCTTGGACGGGCCTAATTCTCAAGTTTCTTTTCCCCAAAGAAACTTAAAAAGAAATAAAAAACACAAGTAAAGTTTCAACACAATATAAAAATAGAGTTTAAACTCTATAAAATTCTAAAGAAGAAGCTGATGATCTGCTCGATTGAAGCTTGACTTTTCTTCAAATTGTACTTGAGAGGATATGGAAGATGTTGGAGAAGCTTGCTTTGAATGCTCGCTAAAATCTAGGCACAACTTTTCTTTCTTTTCTCTTTTCTTTGGATATTCAATGTTCCTCATCGAAAATCAAAGATTCTCTCTCTAAATCTATTTTCCTTACTTTCTAATTGATTCTCCATCTTTAAATACCTTTAGAGATGGTTGGAATAAGAGTTCTAGCTATTGAAAGCTCTGAAATAGCCGTTGGAGTAGAGAAATGATCATTTGAAAAAGCTGCAGAAAACTAACTGTTATGATCACTGGGTCGTCTTAGTTTTTGACTGGGTCATCTTAGTTTATAGCTAAAAAAACTAGCTTTCTACGCTTTCTATCTTTTGCTTTCACTGAGATTAGGTTGGCTCAGTCTCAGATTGGGTCAGCCCAGTTTGCATGCCAAGCATGCCGAGCAACCCATTTCGAAAGGGGATGACCTAGGGGTCATCCCTTTGATTGATCCTTTTGCTACAACTTAATTTTCTTCTAATTTTTGCATCCAAAAATTATAAAACTATCTCTAAAAGATCAAAAATTTTCTAAGCTTGTTCTTGAAGCTTCCAAAATTAATTTTCTTCAACTTTATAAAATTATGATTTTGCCCCTTGTCACTTTTTCTTAATCTTCAATTTGATAAAATTATAATTTTAACTTGAAAACCTAAAAAGATCTACATCCATTCTAGAAATACATGGTTAAATACTTAAATACTTAAATACTTAAAGTTTGACAATCATCAAAATCAATCATGGGGTCAACAATCTCCTTCTTTTTGATGATAGCAAAATATTGAGTATATGCGTAAAAATATAATTTAATGTATTTCAATAAATTGGTTAGTATAAATCATGAAGTGATAATATACATAAACATAGATGTACACTTCATGAAAGCTCTAATTAATGTTTCACAAAATTTATATACTCATATCAAAATAATATTTTAATTCAAAATAATAAGTATTAAGGTTTCAAGCATGAAATTCATTGAGTTTTTTAAGTATTAATTCTTTACCTCTCTCCCTTTTTGACAACATCAAAAAGCTCATAGAAAAGATCAAAAAAAAATCATCAAAATCAACATCAAGTTGTTAAATTGAGAGATGTATCAAATTCATAAAGTCAAACCAAAAAAATCATCTTCTCTTTTGAATGAATATTTCATTCTTTTCAAAAATTAGGTTGAATTCAAATATTATAGACCCTCCTCCTTTTTAAATGAATATGATCTTTTAATTAAATTTTTAAATATATATTTTTAAGCTTTGAGAGAAACAGAGCTTTTCAAAAGATTTAACCACGAAATCAAGTATAATATGCACTTTAATATCCAATCTTTTTTTTCTTAAGAAATTTTAATCAATTAAGTTCGAAAAAGATATGTATTGCGAATGTATCGAGCAAAATAACATAAATAGAATAAAAAAATAGATAGTTATATTTTTAAATTCATTGCTTTGAGTAAAAATTATTTTAAAATAAATAATTCATATGAATTTTGCAATGCACATCAAAAATTTAGGAATAAATTTAAATTTTTAAATAAATTTTAAAATTTATTTTTTGAAGTAAGAATATATTTTTAAATTTAATTTAACTCTAATTATTTGCTAAAAATGATCATGCAAATCAAGTTTAAAATTTGGTACATGAAAAATTCTGTATTATATTTATCAATGAGCTTTAAACTTATAAAAAAAATCAATTTGTTTGGAGTAAGAATATGTCTCAAACTTTTTTTCACTCCAAATAGTTTTCGAAAATGATTTGATAATTAAATCAAAAGCATACAGATCAAATGGAATCATCATATTAAGGCTCAAAAGTATAATGAAATTAATATTCATTTATCTTAATATAAGCTGATTAGAATTTTCAATCAAAGCTAGCTAATATCACTCTCTTTATTTTTCATAATTAATGCTGAATAAATTTACTTTTTAATTTTTTTCTCTTTTTCTTTCAAATCAAGCAGATTAAATACAAATTTAACTACTAAATTTAGATTTTCTAAATTTAAAAAATATTTTTAATTTTAAATCTTTTTTTAAATAATTGGTCATTTCTTCTTTAATAATTTCTTCCTCTTACTTTGGCAAATAATGCCATTTTAAAATTAAATATAATTTAAAAGTACAAGCATTAATTGAGTGAAATAAGCATTAATCAAATAAAATATTTACTCAATTAAGTTCAAAAAAATATATGAGATTCTTTGAATTTATCTCAAGAGATATCATATCAAGAGTATATCAATGTAAAATAGATTTGAGATATTATATCTAATTTTTTTGCTAAAAAATAATAAAATAAAATATAAGTCAAGAATGATACCAATGAAACCAAGAATAAAAATTTTCTTAGAAAGAAACTTCTTGATACCAATTAAACTAAAATTTAGATCAAATCATGATTTTCTTAATAGTTCAATACTATTTAAGGATTAATTTGCAAATTTAGCTTGATATCAATGAATTTAGTTTTGAATTGATAAAGATAAATTGATTCAAATAAATCAATTTAAGTTGATATTAGTAAATCGGTTAAGATACACCATAAAGAGATTTTAAGTTATTCTTCAAAATATTATCTCTTCCTTTTCTTAAGAAAAATCAAGCAATTATAGTTTCAAAAAAGATATAAATTTTTGAATTTATCTCAAACGATATTATATCAAATGTTATAATAGTGCAAAACTAGATTTGAAATAAAGATATTTTTCTCTTCTTGCCAAAAGATAGATCAATCAAATACATAATAAATAGTAAAATGTTTGATACCAATCACTTAAAATTGAAGTCTTCACTACTACAAAAAAGGGCTATGGTAGTGGTTACGAACCATTGCCATAGCCTAAAAAATCACTGTCATAGGCTATGGTAGTGGTTCTTTAATCGCTGCTACTGCAGCCGTCGCCGTAGCTCTATGATAGCAATTATTGCAGTGGTTGTTTGAACTACAGCCATCGTCATAGCTCTATGATAGCAGTTGTTTGAACCACTACCATAAATAGTCTATTGCAGCGGTTTATAAATCACTGTAATAGATCGACCTATAGCAGTAGTTATGTAACCGCTGCCATAGATTATCTATAGTAGTAGTTATATAATCGCTGCCATAGATAATTTATAGTAACGATTTCTTAACCATTGCCATAGGTCTAATGCAGCGGTTGATATAGTTTGCACTAGAGACCTATGGCAGCATTTGACACGAATATGACTGTGGTTATAAAATCACTGCCGTAGATCTTGAATAATTAAAAAAATTAAAATTTTTATTTTTTTATATATTTTACCTGATAAATATAGATATATAACATAAGAAAATATAATAAACACAAAAATTATTCTAAAATGCTAAAATTTTATTATCGAATAAAATTTATTATAATATTTTTTTAAAAAAATAAAATACATCAAAAGTCTCCTAAATCTACATCATCATCGTCGTCATCAGGAGTCGGAGTCGGAGTCGGAGCCGGAGCTGGAGCTAGAGTCGGAGCTAAAGCTGGAGCTGGTGCTAGAGCTAGAGTTGAAGCTGGAGCTGGAATGTAGACCAACATATTCTCGAAGCTCATGACTTCAAAATGCGTGCTGAGCGTCGATATCATGTCTCTCATGATGCCCTTCAGATGAGATATGTGCTCCTCAGTCCGATCTGCCCACATCGTAGCATGATCTGCTAGTGCCAATGCCTCCTCAAGCTCCTTTCGACTGACGACTTTGAAAGTCTGTGAGGAGATGCTCGCCTCAGACCAGTAGCTCGTCAGCATTATCCGAGCCTGCATCGAATCCTCCCAGAGTGCTCAGGCCCCAAAACCTGAGATAGATGGTCATGGGGTCTAGAGGTATCTGAGCCATCATGACCTGCAACGTTAATGAACATTAATCAATATAACATGTTGAACAATAATATTAGTATAGCATCAATAAATAGTCTCTGATATGCACACTAATCAATTGATGGGTCTATCATTATGTAATGCAATAAACAAAAGCAATAAGATATAAATATTTAGAAAATGTTATGCAATAAATTCTATAACATGAATTACATTCATAAATAATTAAGGATGAGCAACAGTCGTAGATCCAATCTTTTGCGCGAATTTTGGTGTTAATCTAGAAACCTAAAAGAAGAATAAAGTAGATGATGGTGGCACCTTAGGCCTTAAAATTAGAACCTTAGAGAGACATATCAAATTTTATTCGCTCAGAAGCTGAGCCGGCTCCATGTCTGAGATAGCTGACTCCATGCCTGAGACATCCAGCTCGGATCCTCCCCCAATCGGCTCAATCATGGTCCAAGCCGACTTGGCTGTGTATCCGAGCTGGCTCAGCTATGTGCCATCCGCTCGATCACTCCTTCTCTTCCTCTCTCGATCCCTCTCGTCGGCGACGGTGGCGAGGTGGAACCCCTCCCTCCTAGCTTTTTCATCTATCAATCTTCCTCTCTCCCTCTCTTGATCTCTCTCATCAATGATGGTGGCGAGGCTGAACCCCTCCCTCCTAGCTTTTCCATCTCTCGATCTTCCTCTCTCCCTCTCTCAATCTCCCTCATCGATGAGCTGGACCCATCCCTCCCTCTCTCGATCTCCCTCGCGATAAGCTGGACCCCATCCCCCAGTGATGTCGGCGAGGCTGGACCCCTTCCTCTCTCTCGCTTTTTCGATCTCCCACTCTCCCTCTCTTGATCTCCCTCGTCGGTGAGGCCGGACCCTCCCTCCCAATGATGGTGGTGAGGTTGGATCCCCTCCTTCCTCTCTCCCTCTCTCGATCTTCCTCGTTGACAATGGTGGCGAGGCCGGACCCCTCCCTCCCACCCTTTCTCCCACTCTCGATCTCCCTTATCGACGGTCGATGAGCGACCGACCTCCCTCCCTCAATCTATCAGTCTCCCTCTCAGTCTCTTCATTTCTTAGTTTTGGATCATGGAATCAGGTCTGACCTTCCAAAATCTATTAGGGCCCGGGTCTGGTACTTCAAGTATAAATCCATCGGATATTTGGATTTGGATCCGATATCAGTAATTAAAATTGAATCCAAATCTAAATATTCAGGTTCTGATCCGAGCCCAACCCATTGATAGATCTAGTCCACAGCCACCGATATGGCACAACCCAAGGCTATCGCCATGGCACGACCCAAAAACTATGACATATAGATAATTATAATATTTACAATAAATATTTATAATATTTATTATAAATATTCTATAAATTGTTATAAATATACATGATTAATAAATAATACTATAAAATTAAAAAAAATTATACCTATGGCTATAGAGAGCGGGTCGCACCGAAAGCTCCAAGGATCATCGATGACAATGCTAGAGGAGGACGATGGCACTAGAGATAATCTGCAAAATAAAAGCAAGATAGTGAGATAGAAAAGAGAGAGAAAGATGAAAGAGAGAGAGAGAGCAGGGGCGGTCGAGATGGAGGGCCAGGGGGAGGGGGGCATAGTGATGAGGAGGCTCGGGAGGCACAGTGACGAGAGGATCGATGACCAGGAGGGGGAGTATGGGGTGGGGGTCAGGTGGGGGGTGGCGGGGAGGGGCGGCGAGGGATGGGGGAGCTGGGGGGTATGGGTGGGCAGGGTGGCAGGGAGGGGTGGCGGGGGATGGGGGGAAGGAGGGGCGGCCAAGGGGAGGGTGGGGATGGGGCTGCGGAGATGGGGGGCTGGAGGGTGGTAGGTGGCGGGGAGGGGCGGCCAAGGGGGGGGAAGGAGGGGCGGCCAGGGGAGGGTGGGGGGGCCGGGTGGGGGTTGTAGGGAGGAGCGGCCGAAGATGAGGTAAGAAGGGGCAGGGGGGAGGGTGGGGGTGGAGGGGCTGTTGGAGGGTGGCGGGGAGGGGTGGCCGGAGATGGGGGTGCTGGGGGGGTGGCAGGGAGGGCGGCTGGGGATGGGGGAAGAGGGGTGGCCGGGGGAGGGTGGGGGGTCGGTGGGGTGTAGCGGATGGGGGAGGAGCGATCGGGGATGCGGGGGAGAAAAGGAGGGGGTGTGGGGGTCAGTGGGGATGGTAGGTGGGAGAGGGGCGGTCGGGATGGGGGGTGGGATGGGGGGTTGAAGGGAGAGGAGGAAGGAGGAGCAGTGCCGATCGAGGGGGGAAGGAGGGATGGCGCCGACCGGAGGAGAAGAAGCCTCACAGACGACGGAGAGGAGGGGAGAGACAGAGAGAAAGAGATTGAGCACACACGGAAGGGAAGCAGAAAAAATTTAAGAATTTTTAATCTAACCTATGGCAACGATTATCGAACCACTGCCATAGATCTACGGCAATGGTTCTATAACCGCTGCTGTAGATCTATAGCAGCGATTTTTGATAACCACTACCGTAGGTTGAAAATAATTTTTTTCTCATTTTTTTTATAAATATTATATAAGTTTAAAATTTAATGCCCATCTTTCATCTGTTCATTATCTAAATAATTATCATTAAGAGTGTCATCGCAAAAGATCATCTCGATCCGATGGCCCTAGCTTCGTCAATCAGAAAAATTTGATTTTCGATGACCACGAATGATGATGCAATGATCTGATAGATGAAGACCTTCGATGGATCTGAAAATCTGTAACAATGATCTCGATGATGTTTGTAGCATACTATCAAAATTTTACTTCAATCGGATATCGTTATCATGGTCAATTTAGTACGGAATGATTTCGACCATTAAATTAGAAACAAGCGATCAAAGGATTAAATGGCATTCGATTATGAGATAATTTTTTAGTAAATGATCTTTGTTATAATTATAAATATTTTATACGATAATGATAGTAAAATTTAAATTATTTTCGTATAAACTATTCATGTTAAGTAGATATTGCAAAAGCACGAGCATAATAACCAGTGAAGTTTCAGAATGGTTATCAGAAAACGTATAGTTTTAGATCGCTTTTCATCTCAGAAGTTAAATTTTATAATCACCATCATAAAAAATAATTAAAGTAATAGTCAAGATCATTTATAAAAAAAATTATTTCATAATCGGACACCGTTTGGTCCTTTCATCACTCATTTATCATTTAACAGTCGAAACTAACCTATACTAAATTGACCAAGATAACGATATCCGATTGAAGTAAAACTTTGATAGTATGCTATAAATATCACCGAGATCATCATTGTAGGTTTTTGGATCCATCGAAGGTCTCCATCTATCAGATCATCGCATCGTCATTCGTGGTCGTTGAAATTAAATTTTTCTGATCGATGAAGCTAGGGCCATCGGATCGAGGCAATCTTTTGCAATAACACTCTAATGATAATTATTTAAATAATGAATGATGATATTTAAAAAAATATATATGGCAGTGGTTACAATTAACCACTACCATAAGTAAGCTTATAGCAGCAGTTCCAACTAACCACTACTATAGGTCCGACTTATTACAGCGATTTCATTAACCGCTGCTATAGGTCCGACCTATAGCATCGATTACAATGAACTGTTGCTATAGATCGACCTATGGTAATGATTTTTTATAACTGCTGCTATAGGTCCAACCTATGGCACCAGTTTTCGTTAATCACTGCTATATGTCGGACCTATAGCAATGGTTACAAAAACCGTTGCCATAGGTCCGACCTATAGCAGCGGTTAACGAAAACCGCTGCCATAGGATCTATGGCAGCGGTTTCAAAAATTGCTGCCATAGTATGCACTGCCATAGACTATTTTTGTAGTAGTGCTTCTTTAAAAATTTAGTTTTAAGGATAAATGATAACTTCTTGAAACATCTTATTTGATGTCAACTTTAAAAGATTCAAGAAGATCATTTTTCAAATTTAATTTTCAAACTTAATCAATTGAAATAAAGTATGAATATTCATTAATAAATTCTCTTTTAAGATCGAACAAGAAAATCAAATTAATGATCAAGATGGATATTTATATTAATTTAGGAGAGAATCCAAAATTAATCAATTAGGGGTATGATAATCTAATAAATTAATTATAATCAAATCAAGTTGAATCTAGATAATGGTTCTATGGGATTTGGTTCAACTAGAGAATTTTAAATTCTTAGGAGAAAACCTAAGATGCAATGCAGATGACTACATCAAGTACTTAATTTTTATGATTGAATATTTTATTTTCAAGTACTTAGATCATGCAATTTTTTTTTTGAAATATTTCAATATTTAAGTATCTTATGGAAGATTGTCAAACTTAGTTCAATTTTTAAGTTTTGCATCCAAATAGTTTTATATACAATGAAGCTCATAACAAATTAGGTTTCTTAGATAGTTGAAGATCAATATAGCATGATACAAATAATTGAACAAGCATGTTGAATTTAGAATAGAATAATAAGCTTAAAATAAGTAATCAATAGAATATATTAGTTTTGATCAATACATCAAACTTTTAATTTATGGAGTGTGATCACTTTAAATAATGATAAAATCATCAAAATCAATCAAACATACTCAATAATTATGCTAGTTAATAATCAAAAAATATTTACTAGATAATGATGGCATGATGTGAAAAAAGTTTAGATTTTATCAAACCTCATCATCCATCTAATTTTATTCCTAAGGCATCCATTCATAATATTTTTCTTTTTTTATTTCATTGAATCTTTGATGTACCTACAAAATCATTTACTAGATTTTGGTACCCAAGCCATCTTGGGTCCATTGAGGTTAGAGCTTATGGTTCCTTTTGAAACCCATATTTGCTTTATCAAGGCTTGGCCAATTTTTTTAAAGTTGTATTCCAAAATTTTGTGGCTAATTTGATTACATTTAAAGCATTTAATGGTATGATCTTTAGTTGAAGCTCTTGTAAAAGTATTTCTAGTATTTTGCTACTTTCTAGAAATATTAAAATTAATTTCTATTTTATTGAAAATAGTCCTATTAACTTTTACCAAAGATTAAAGATTTTGAAAACTAATGGTAAATTTTTTAGCAATAAGTTTTAAAACTTCAATCTCTCTTCTTAATTTTTTGTTTTCTCTGAAGAGCTCTTTCTTTTCATTTAAAAGATTTTTATTTTCTTTTAAGAAGAATCTTAAAGTATCATTATCCTTTTTAAGCTTCATGTTTTCTTTAACTAAAGAATTTTTATATTTAATTCATTCTTTTTTCTTTAGCTAAATTATTCTTGTCTTTTAAGATATCTTCTTTTTCAATCAATAATTTATTCTTTTCATCAGCCAGAAGAAGATTAAATCTTTTAAGCTCTTTATTTTTCAATCTTAGTTTTTTTAAATTCATCCATTAAATCATTGAAGGCTTCAAACAATTCATCAAATATAAATTCAGAGGAATTTTCTATGTTTACCTCATTATTAAGAGCCATGAGGCAAGGATTTGTAATACATTCTTCCTCTTATCCATCAAGCATAATTGGTCTACTTTTTGCTCTTCTCTTTTATCTTTTTTTCTTTGCTTTACTCTCCTTTAATTGAAGCTTTCTTCTTCCTTTGTTTCTTCTTCTTATTTTTCTTTCCATCCTCATGAGCCATAAGGTATATGTTGGGGTGAGCTTTCTTTTCTTCTTGGGAGCTTGAATCCTCTTTTTGATTTGCTCTCTCATAAGTTCTTTTCAATTTCTTTCAAACTTATTTTGCTGAAATACATGAAGAAATTGCATTAAATACATTTAACTCTAAGGAGTAATAAAGTATATTCACGGTCTTAGCATTAAGTTGGGCCATTTCTTTATCATGCTCTTTCAATGCACTGATCGTGTGTGAGCCATCTATTATAATTTTTTATAACTTATAATCATGTGCTTGTATAAAAAATTTTATTCTAGCTTTCCAATAGATATAATTAGAACCATTAAAAAGTGGAGGTCTATCTATAGAATAACCTTCATTAAATAAAGACTCCATTTGGATTACCAAAATCGTTAACTCTAGACGGTTAGGTCAATAATCAATAATAGAGCACCTGCTCTGATATCAATTGTTACCCAGAGGTTGCAACCCAAGAAGGAGGGTGAATTGGTTTCTTATAAAATTTTAACCAAATTTACTTTCTAAACAAGATGTGCTTTAATTTATGCTATCTTTAGTGATTGTGAAATATGAGCAATAGTGTAGCAGTGGAATTAAGATAGCAAAATCAAATTATAAAAATAAAGCAAGAATTAAAAGCATGCAAAAAATGTAAAGGAATAGAAAAGAAAAGCACAAACACAAAAACATCATGATTTATGGTGGTTCAGTGCAACCCACACCTACGTCCACTCCCTAAACTTTTCTTGGAATTTTTACTATAATCCATCCTTGATTACAGTGTGTTTGTTTTCCAAGCTCACAAACAAACCAAGTTGGTTTTCACAGGAGCACCAACCCAAACCTAACATCATTAGTTTTCTGAATTCACTAACAATCCAGTTGATTTTTTGGGCTCACCAACCAAAATCTATATTGTCCAATGTCGGGCTTGGACAGGTCTAATCCTCAAATTTCTTTCCCCCAAAGAAATTTAAAAAGAAATAAAAAATACAAGTAAAGTTTCAGCACAATATAAAAAATAGAGTTTAAGCTGTATAAAATCCTAAAGAGGAAGTCGATGATGTGCTCAATTGAAGCTTGAATTTTCTTCAAATTATGCTTGAGAGGATGTGGAAGATGTTGGAGAAGCTTGCTTTGAATGCTTGCTAAAACCTATGCACAACTTTGCTCTCATTTTTTTTTCTTTGGATATTCAATGTTTCTCATAGAAAATGAAAGATTCTCTCTCTCTAAATCCTTTTTCCTTACTTTCCAATTGATTCTCCATCTTTAAATAGCTTTAAAGATGGTTGGAGTGAGAGTTCTAGCCATTGGAAGATCTGAAATAGCCATTGGAGTGGAGAAATGATCGTTTGAAAAAGCTGCAGAAAATTAGCCATTACGATCACTGGATCGACTTAGTTTTTGATTGGGTCAGCTCAGTCCTAACTGAATTGGCTCAGTTTATAACTGGATTGGCTTAGTCCCCTGAATCTTGAAAAACTAGCTTTCTGTACTTTCTATCTTTTGCTTCCACTGAGACTAGATCGGCTCAGTCTCAGACTGGGTTGGCCCAGTTTGCATGTCAAGCGTGCTGAGCAGCCCATTTCAAAAGGGAATGACCTAGGGGTCATTTTTTGGGTTGATTTTTTTGCTACAACTTGATTTTTTTCTAATTTATGCATCTAAAAATTATAGAACTACCTCCAAAAGATTAGAAATCTTCTAAACTTACTCTTGAGACTTTCGAAATAGATTTTCTTAAACTTTATAAATTTATGATTTTGCCCCTTGTTATTTTTTCTTGATCTTCAACTTGATAAAATTATGATTTTAACTTGAAAATTTGAAAAGATCTACATCCATTCTTGAAACACATGGTTAGATACTTAAACACTCAAAGTTTGACAATCATCAAAATCAATCATGGGATCAATAGATTGTTATTGTGTGTCCTTGGAAATAAGGTCGGAGCTTCCTAGCTACAATCAACAAAACATAGGTCAGCTTTTTTAATTTAGTATACATTATTTTCGTATCTCTCGAGACCTGACTTTTGTAGTAGATCGGCTTCTGAATCTTTACCTCTTCTCTGATTAAGATAGCCCCAATGGCCATAGGAGATACTGCCAGGTATAAAAACAACTCTTCACTAGGTTCAGGCTTGGCAAGGAGAGAAGGTGAGATAAGGTAGTCTTTTAATTTCTTAAAGGCTTGTTGATATTCTAGGGTCTAGCAGAAGTTCTTTGGTTGCTTGAATACTTAAAAGAAGGGCATACAACGTTTGACCAACCTTGAAATGAAGCAATTCAAAGCAACGACCTTTCCTATTAGGTGCTGAACTTTCTTTATTATCTTAGAAATAGTCATCTCCTGAATGGCCTTGATCTTCTCTGGGTTTGCCTCGATGCCGTGCCTTAACACCATGAATTTCAAGAACCTCTCCGAAGTTATCCCAAAAACACATTTGGTTAGGTTCAACTTTATTTTGTACTGCTGGAGGGTATTGAATGTCTCTTTCAAGTCAGCAATGTGATTTCTTGAAAATTGGCTTTTGACAAACATGTCATCTACATAAACTTCTATGTTGCGGCCAATCTGATTCTTGAAGATTTTATTCACTCGATGTTGGAAGGTCGCACATGCATTCTTGAGTTCAAAGAGCATGATCCTATAATAATAAAGATCATGGTCAGTAATAATAAAAGTAATTTTCTCCTCATCCTCAGGTGCCATCCAGATTTGGTTATAGCCCAAGAAGGCATCTATGAAGGTGAGGAGCTCATGACCCGAGGTTGCATCCACTAGCTGGTCGATTTTGGGCAAAGGATAGCTATTTTTCAAATAGGCCTTGTTCAAATTAGTGAAGTCTATGCACATCCTTCACTTGCCATTCGTCTTCTTGACAAGGACTACATTCGCAATCCAATCTGAATAGGATACCTTTCGAATGAACTAGGCCTTGAGGAGCTCATCTACCTCATCCATGATGATCTTCTATCACTCAGGTGCAAAGCTGTACTTTTTTTGCTTTATGGGTCAATGCTTGTGATCTACATCCAAGCAATATTCCATTATCTCTACATCAATCCTAGGCATATCTCTAGGAATCTAAGCAAAGATGTCAGTATTCTTCTTCAAGAAAGTGATGAGCTACCTTTTAACCTCTCCTTGAAAATTGGAGCCAATCTGAACTATGTGATTCTCATTCCCAACATTTAAAGGGATTGCAATAAGGTTGTCGATTGGTTCCCCTCATTTTTTAGTCAAGTCATCGCAAGCATCAAGTCCATCCACTGGACAAAGCTTTGACTGTTTTTCTCCTTGTAGAGTAATTATGTAATAATGATGTGCCAAAGCTTGGACTCCTCTGACCTCTCTAACTCCATATTTTATTAAAAACTTCATCTTCAAATAGTAAGTCGACACCACACCTTGAAGTACATTTAATCCAGGTCATCCAAGGATGGCATTGTAAGCAAAAGAAGGTTTCACTACTAAAAAATCGATCTAAGCTTTGGATTGCTTTGAGTATCAACCTGCCATAATTAGTAAAGTAATTATTCATTCAATCAGTACAACATCACCGGTGAATCCCACCAATAGAGAGCTTATTGATCCCATATAACTATCAGATATAGAAATTTTGGAGAAAGCATCATAAAATAAGATGTCAGTAGAGCTTTTATTATCAATTAAGACATGGCATACAACATAATTGGCAATATTTAAAGTGACTACAACCATATCATTATGCAAAAATTGAACCCCTTGTATATCTTTTTTAGTGAAAGCAATGGATTCTTCAGTCCTCTGCTTCTTTGATGGCTCCACTGATCTGTTATCCTCTTCCTATCGATGTCCCCCAGCGATTGTGTTGATGATCCTAAGTGGGAGCCAATCTTCTTATGGTTTATCCCTCTGAGGTGGTTCTAGCTATGGAAGAGCTCTTGGCTGATCTTCTCTTATTTCTGGCTAACATCGTAGAAAATGATCTTGCCGACCTCACCTAATCAGCTCCTCAATTTTGTCCTAGAGCTAGATGTATTTTTCAGTATTGTGATCGTGGTTATGATGATATAGGTAGTACTTATTGGGATTGTGCTTTCTTGGATGAGACCACATCTTATCCAGTCTTGGCAGTTGCTCCTTGATTTCCATCAACATTTAAGTTTTTGGAGCATTGAAAGGAGAGTATTAAGGAAAAACCCTATTTTCCATCATAGGATCATGCAGATCTGATCAGATCTGAGATGAATTTTTTTAAAAAAAATTTAAATGATCTGATCAGATCTAGGAGTTCTTAGATCTGATCATGGTGATCTAATATTAAAAATTAAAATTAAAATTAAATTAGATTAAATTTCATATCTTGTTTGGATAATCTGATTACCCTGCGATGATCCTAATATTTCTTGAGATTCTAGAAGGAGCCATGCATGTGCCTAGCCTCTACCAGTATCCACTCGAGAAGGATCTGGACATCTTCTCCTCACAAATCTTTTCTCCAAAGATCAGATCTAAAAGTTCTTCAAAAAAATTTCTGAAGGCAGCGTGTTCGTCTTACGAATACCATCGCATAGATGCTGAACTCTTCATAAATTTGATTGGATCTTCTTCTTAGATTTGTGCCTAACTTTTTATGTATGTAGAAGAGAAGGAGAGAGAGGATAGAGGGGGTGTGGGATATCTGGCAGCCTTTGGGTGTGAAAAATATTTCTTCCCTGAAGAGCCTTGGTGCAAGGGTTCTTATGCAAAAGCATAGCGCTAAGTTAGAGTCCCTCTTTGATCAAATCCTTATTTTTTTAACCATTGGGACTCTTGAACTTGATCTCCATGAAAATCCCTAGATCTTATTTGATTTTGATGCCAAAAATCAATCTAGAAGGTGGCGGCATGAGTAGATAAGGAAGAGTCCATTGTGCCTAGGACTCTTCCCTCAAGAGTTTGATCTGAATCAAACTCTATTATAATTTAGTCTAGACACCTTCAAAAATTATAAAATTTGGTACATCCAATGTATAATTCATACTCTATCACATATCTAAAAATTAGATCAAAATAATTTTTAAAATTTTTTTAAAAGCATCTAATCAGGAAACCCTCAATTCTCTCAAATAGATCAACTTTTGACCTTAGTCCAATTTGACTATGAATGGATTTAATTTCTATAATTAATCTGACCTGGACTTATTTTAGTCAAATAAAAATAAATCTATTCAAAATACAAGAATGTGTCAAATTAGATTTGACTTGATTGTGATGAATCAGAAAGATTTCAGAAGGAGAAAGTCAGGTTCAATCATGTGCTAGCATGATTACCTTGAACCTGATTGAATCTAATCTAAATTAATAGAATTAGATTAGCTTAATTGATGACATCCAAATTCAAACCCTTATTTGTGTGATTCAGTTAGATTCAATTCTGTATGGTAATGAGATATGTCGCGATCTTCATTATCGATATCATCAAAATATCTTTCGATGGACCAGAATTTTTCTGATTCATACAATTAGATTGATTGATCATCAAAATCATTCTAATTGCTTCCAAAATTCATCAGTGACACCTAGCAGTATATGATGGCAATCCATCAGAACTAAAAGCAAACCTCTCGGTGCAGTTACCTGTGTGATTGGATTCTTCTATCTTGAGCCCCAACAGGATTAGGGTTAAGGTGAACTCATCAAACCCAATGTCTGTCATATGAATTAATCATTCAATTCGAATCCAATGTAAAATTCTAATAGAAACTCTTTCTATCATCTTCACTCTACCATGGTCATGAGCTTAAGAACTCAATCTCATGATTATCATAGGGCTACTCCTCATCTACTGAGGTAGATAGATCTTTTACCAGTGCAATTCAATTCGTACAATGAACATGCTATAGCCAACATACACCTCAGGATTTCGAATGGCTAGAAGACCGAGTTATGATGTAGTCAAACTATAACACCCTCAAGGTTAATTATCGATGCATCTCAAGTTGAAAAACCATATACACCACTGCAGCATTGAGTCAGTCATCGATGATAGATTTCCTTATGACTACTCGACGTGGTCACGCTCAGTGTCCTCATTCTCTAACAAGTACCTATACTCTCACTCCGATGTCTTTATACATAGACTAAAGACACATCTATCCTAAGAAAGCGATCATACACCAACCTTCTGGATCGATCATAATTCTCGTGATGATCCTATTGTCGAAAGCAGTTTATGAGTTAATTATAAAAATTCATGTCTTAAATTTTTAACTCTTAAAAATATAAATTATCATTATCATTAACTCAAAGGATGTATCACAGACACTTTTAAATACACACTATAATAGAAAAATAATCTATTTATTAATTTATAATCAAAATTATAAAATTATTCTTAGAAGTGTATTACAAGTGACAACCAATTTGGCTT
Organism: Cocos nucifera; assembly: GCA_006176705.1. NCBI lineage: Eukaryota > Viridiplantae > Streptophyta > Magnoliopsida > Arecales > Arecaceae > Cocos > Cocos nucifera. The sequence goes on along the minus strand of QRFJ01003141.1, from coordinate 127,063 downwards.
CTTGGGTACATATCTAATAGAGTAGTTATAAAATCTTCTAAGGGAAGGACTCCACCGCATCCTTTGATCTGGTTTTCTTGGCCAACGAGCCTGAGGTGGAGTTCAGGCTCGTCTGCATTCAGGTGGGATTCTAGAATACGATCGAGTTTTGCTTGGCTTCTCCATAAGTGCAGGCTTGCTAGATTCTCCTACCTACCGCTCTTCGGTGGCCTCATCATCTCGAAGCTTAAAAGCTTCCTCAGCTCAAATATAGCCCTCAGCCCGAACCAACATGTCGGTGAAGTCCCGAGGATACTTCTTGTCCAAAGAGAAAAGGAGATCATTTTTCAGAAGGCCATCTTTCAGAGCGGCCATGGCAATAAATTGATCCAAATTTTGGACCTCCAAGATAGCAATATTGAAGCGGCTTACATGAGCTCGGATGGACTCCCCTTTCTTCTACTTGATATTGGCAAGAAAGTTCGAACCTCATCTCTGGCACTAGTTGTTAATGAAGTGAGCTTTAAACTAATGGCTTAATTGGTCAAAGGAGTAAATGGTATATGGTTTGAGGCTCGAGTACCAATTTTTTATTGCTTCCTTCAAGATGAAGGAGAAAGCTCAGCATAAAATGTCATTCGGTGTGTCATGGAGCAGCATCATAGTCTAGAAGACTTCGAGGTCATCGATAGGGTTTGAGGTTCTATCATAACTCTCAAACTAAAAGTATTTGAAGTTCGGCAGGATGGGCTTATGCATAATCTAGATGGAGAATGGAGAATAGGTGTAGATATCATCATTGCGGATAGGGATAGTGTGGTAGAGCTCTTCGATCTACCGATTAATCTCTTGGAGCTTCTAATCGAGAATATCATCTCGATCATGAATCTCAAAGAGTGGCTAGCTCGATGGGGGTAGATACTTTTCGAGAGTAGAGTTATGCTTGGAATAGGAGCTCTCTGCTCTTTATTTTTTCTTTCCAAGGATCACTGGCTGACTCCTCCAAGTAGGCCTCTCTTATGCTGGATCTCAATGTTCTGGCGATAGCCTTTCTGATGGTGCGGACATTGGAACCTACTGTATAGCCTGCACTGCTTCCATGAGGCCTCTCACCTACCATAGTAGCAGGTTGAACTGCTCTATACCCATCACTATCATCGATGGAGGAGGTTGAGGTGCTGGCAATCGAGCTGGGATAGGTTGATCTATCAATTTTAGGTTGGATCTAGTGGCAGAGGTAATAGATTGATGAGAAGGAGCCTTCTTAGGTGGCATCTCGCTAGAACATAAGAAAGATCAGAGGAAAAAGGATGGAAGAAGAGAGGAAGAAGAAAAACTCAACTAGGTACTCCTTTTAGAACAAGGGATCAAATGCCCTTTCTCTAATGCCAATCCTATTAGTGCAGAAAATGATCGACCGTCGGAGTTTGCTGGAGTTGAAGAAGATGATCTTGTTGACGAGACATGCAAAACAAAGTTTGAGCTAGAGGTGGGCTCTAGCATGGATCCTCCAACGGTCAAGTTGGTTTCCTAGCCAACAAGAATAGAGTACGCAGGAGAATAGAGTGGAGAAGAGAGCTTAGAGAGAATAAAGTATCTGGAGGGTCCCTTATATAGATGTAGCCTGTAATAGAATGATGGTGATAACCATAATAGAATGTCAGAAGGTTGTTTGGGCCACTTGGAGTTTATACGGAAAATAGGCTGTCATTTGTCATGACTTGTTGGTGGTTGAATTTCATTTGCTGAAGTTCAAATGAAAGGTTGGAGGCTTCTGAGCCTGATAGCAAGCTGTTCATGTTGGGATTGGAAACTTGAAGTTGGGCTAACCAAGCTTGAAGGTCGGCTTCTAAGTAGTGGATGACAGGCTTGCAACTGGGTTCTAAGTTTGGATTCTATTGATGCTGTCTTGACTGCTCTTAGAAGCTCGACGGCCTTCAAGATCGGCTAAGGGTGGGTATAAACACTTTAGTTCGGAGGGTTGGAGGTCAGAAAGAATGGTGGATCCTTTAATTGGGACTATGGCCATGCTTTTTGAAGGAAGTTTGATGAATATTCAAGATCGACTCAAAGCTAGAATGGAGGGGTACTGAGATTCATTCCTTGCATAGTGGCTGCAACTAATTCTAGATTGAAGGTTAGACTTATATTGATGGCGAAGGCCTCTTGCTGACTCAAGTTCGTCTATTCAAGCTTCTGGGTGTGAGATTGGCGAGATCTGTTAAATTCGACCACCTTTAAGGTCAGCCGCTAGTCAAGATCGGGCAGTACAAAAGTTTCATACTCATGGGACAACTGCTATCTATTCTAGGTTGGGGATCAGAAGCAGTAGCTTTTACTGTTCAAGTTCGTATGGCCAAAGTTCATAATATGATTTGGCAAGATCTACTGTTATCAAGAGAAAACTGGAGGAATTATCATTGAGAAGGTCGGCTGGTGCACAAGATCTGAAGGTCGATATTCTGGAATTTGCCTAGACTAGAAAATCAACTTGGCTGAGGTTCGGACTTGGCCGTCATGACTATAGATGATACTATATAAAGGTCAGATATCCAATTGGACTTCGGCGGGGACTATTTTACCCCCAACAATATGTATATTGAAGAGTTAATTAATAATATACATGTAACACCCCACTTCTAACTAAAATCGGATGATGATGTTACACCCCAACCCTTAACTAAGGGCGAAGGGAATTACTAAACTATAACTAAACTTAACTTCATTAACAACCTACTTTCATGTAAGCTGATCAATTTTTTAATCTATAACACAAGCATTTCAAATTAAATTCCTTAAGGAGGGAGGTTCATCAATTTAAAAGAAAGTGAAAATGGAAGGAGAGCTTCAAAAATTCAAAAAGAGTTACACTGAAGCTAATATTTAGATCAACTGCCTCCATCAAGTCCACAAGAAGAATGCCATGGACTATATCAACAAGAAGCGTCACTTGATAGAAGAACTAGAAAGGGCAAAGAAGCTTAATAGCGATAAGGCCTGGGTTCTGATTGCTAAGATCTTCTCCCTTGAAGCTGAACTCCGTAGAGCGAATGAGAAGATCGACCAATTGAAATAGAGCACAATTCAGTCTCAAAGCCAAAAGGAGTATGGTTGGGACTAGTTGAAAAGATTTTTCAATCTTTAGAAGCAGCTATGTGATGCTAAAGAGAATTATAAGTCTTATCGATTTTGCTAGAGCAAAGAGATCGATGACTATAAGATAAAACTCAGGGCTGCCAACAGCGAAGTGATGAGGCTCCAGAAGTAGTTGGCCGACAGGGTTCAAGCTGGCCCTAGCAAGGAATGGGGCAAACTCCTTGCTTTAAGGGGGACCATGGAAAGGCTATCTGAGTCATATGAAAAGGAGAAAATCAAGCTGCAGCAGCTGAGAATGCAGATGGTTTATCAAGAAGATGTCATCAAGGATGCAGAGGCCACATTCTTGGTTCTTAGGAAGAGGTTGAGAGAGATAGAGAAAGAATCATGCAGATGGGAGAGGATGTTGAGAGAGAACTTGGCAGCGAGGAAGAGGCTCGAAGAAAAAATAGAAGGCCTGAAACTTTCTCTTGTAATGGTTGGAGCTGGCAACCCAAAGTCCAACTCTGAGTAGAACTTCATCTTCTTTTTCTCTTTTTTTTCTTTTCTTTCTGTAACTGATCTTGCAGACCTTTCCATGTATCAAACTTTTATTTTAATGAAATACTACTTTTCGATTGCTTCATCTCAGTCGAATGCTTGTGTAGTTTTTCACTCTCCTTTTTTTTTATTGTTCGTGATTATAGAGCTACCCTTCGATAATAGTTGTAGCTCAATGCAACATATGTACCCTTTGATTATAGATGATGGCCCTTAGGTAGGTTTTTTCCTAGTTTGTATAATTAGGTCTTTGCATCTTTTGTGTCTAGACAAGGTCTCCTAATCTCGATAGTGGTTGATCACGACCTTTGCTTGGATGAAATCATCCTCCCTTCATGAATATTTGAAGGTTTTTTCTTATGTCAGAGGTTCTCCTCTTATTTTTGGCATATTTGATCTTTTTTCTTATTAGGATAAGGTTCTGCTCTTATTTCTAACAAGAACATCGAGGCATGAAAGAGCCATTGAGAGGGCCTCTCCTCTTTGACCCATGTCAGGATAAGGTCCTCCTCTTATTCTTGACATGGTTGGTCTTTATCTTTGTTAGGATGAGATTCTCCTTCTATCCCCAATAAGGTTACTTGGGCACAAAAGGGATGTTGAAAGGGCCTCTTCCCTTGTTCCTCTATCAGGACGAGGTCCTCCTCCTATTTCTGATTGGATCAAGTTTTTTTGTTGTTAGGATGAGATTTTTCTCCTATTCTTAACAAGATCATTAGGACATAAAAGGATCATTGAAAGGGCCTCTCTCCTTGTCCTCCTGCCAGGATGAGATCTTCTCCTGGTCCTAACGTGGTCAGCTTTTTTTCTTATTCGGATGAGATTCTCCTCCTATTCCTAATAAGATTATTGGGACACAAAAGAACCGTTGAAAGAGCCTCTCCTCTGGTCCCCCCATCAGGATGAGATCCTCCTCCTGTTCTTGATGGGGTTGGCTTTTTTCTTTATTAGAATGAGATTCTCTTTCTATTCATAGCAAGATCATTCGGACACAAAAGGATGGTTGAAAGGGCCTCTCTTCTTATCCTCCTATCAGGATGAGGTCCTTCTCCTATTCCTGACGGGATTGATTTTTTTTCTTATTAGGATGAGGTTCTCCTCCTATTCTTAAAAAGGTCATTGGGGTGCAAAAGGGTTATTGAAAGGGCCTCTTTTCTTGTCCCTCTATCAGGACGAGGTCCTCCTCCTGTTCCTGATAGGATTGATTTTTTTTTTGTTAGGATAAGATTCTCTTCCTATTCCTAACAAAATCATTGGGGCACAAAAGGGTTGTTAAAAGGGCCTCTCTTCTTTACCTTCTATTTAAGAATCGGAGGCCTTCAATTCTATTTTGTGTAATTCTCTACCATTGCATAATTTTGTACCAAAGATGAAGATATTAAAGTAAGAAAATTTTATTGAGATGTAGTTACTGATAATACATTTATGAATTTTTTGAATTCCATGGCTATGGCAATGTAGCTCCTTCAGATAATATGTTTTCAGTTGGACGATTTTCATGACCTCATAAGGGCCTTCCTAATTTGGAGCGAGCTTTTCTTAATTTTGGGATTGTGAGATATCCTCTCGTTGAAGTATCAAGTCTCCTACTTTGAATGTCTTATTTCTGACTCTTGAATTGTAGTAGCGGGCTACTCTTTGCTTATAAGCTGTCATTCGGATTTGAGCCTTCTCTCGCTTTTCTTCCAATAGATCGAGATTTGCTCTAAGATCCTATGAGTTGTTCTATTCATTAAAAGCTTTAACTCGAGCTGAAGAAAGTCCAAGCTTCACTGGGATGATTGCCTCTATCCCAAAAGCCAATACGAAAGGAGTTTCTCCAGTTGGCAATCTTTAAGTAGTTCTGTAAGCCCAGAGCACATGATAGAATTCGTCCATCCATGTTTCTTTTGTTCTTTTAAGCCTTGCCTTTATCCCTTGAAGTAAAGTTCTATTAGTTACCTTGGCTTCACCATTTCACCTGTGGATGAGCTATTGATGTAAAATGGTAGGAAATATTCAAGTCTTCACAAAACTCAGCGAACTTTGCTCCTACAAACCGGCACCCATTATTAGTGATTAATGTCCAAGGTAGGCCAAACCTACAAATAATTGACTTTCAGATGAAGTGCTGCATTTTAGCTTCAGTAATTTTTGCTAAAGGTTCAGTCTCAATCCATTTAGTAAAATAATCTACTGTCACTATAAGAAACTTTCATTGCCAAGATGTTATGAAAAAAGGCCCAAGTATATCCATTCCCCACTGTGCAAATGGCCATGGAGCATTTAAAGGTGTAAGCTGTGAAGCCGACCATCTCTGAATATTTATATTTCTTTGGCAATAGTCATATTTTTTCATATATTCTATGGCATCTTAGTGCATTATTAGCCAATAATATCCCTGCTGAAGTAGTTTGTAAGATAAAGATCTGGCCCCCAAGTGATTTCCATATATTTCTTCATGGACTTCTCTAAAGGCATAACCAGCTTCGGAAGGTCGAAGATATTTGAGAAGTGGCAGAAAGTATGACCTCTTGTACAGCTTGTCCTCATACAGGATATAGCGAGAGGCCTAATTTTTTAATTTTTGAGCTTCTTTTGAATCTCTTGGAAGAACTCCAACCTTGAGATAAGAAATTAGTGGGTCAATCCAACTAAGCTCATGGTCGATTTGCATTATTGCTTGGGACTCTTCTGAACTTGGGTGCTTTAAAACTTCAAAGAGAACTTCCTTCGATAATTCATTTGGGGCTAGGGTTGCCAACTTTGAGAGAAGATTAGCTCTAGTATTTGCTACCCTAGGGATCTATTGGATATCAAAGCTATTAAAGGTCGAGATTAAGCTTCTTACCATTTTCAAGTACTTCTTCATGCTTTCCTCCCAAGCTTCATAATTGCTACTGACTTGCCCCATAACCAGCCGAGAGTCACTGTAAACTTTTAGATATTCTGCTTCTAGCTCTTTAACTATTTTTAGATCTATAATCAGGGCTTCATACTCTACTCCGTTGTTAGTGGCAAGAAACTCAAAGTGCAAAGTATATTCAGCCATAATTCTCTCCGGATTAATAAGAATCAATCCTGCACCTGCTCTAGAAGCATTGGATGAACCATCAATATATAGTGCCCAAACATTTTTAGGAAGATCAGCCTTTTCTTCAGGGGAGCCAGGGATATGAACTTCTTGGTGCTTTGGTTCGGTTCGATCGCATCCAAAATAGTGCACTCTACTATAAAATTAGCTAGTATTGAGTTTTAATAGATGGTCGAGGTTGAAAATGAATATTAAATTCAGTTAACTCGATCACCCATTTTGTTATTCTTTCAAAGGTATCAAGCCAGTGAATAATTACCTTAATGGATTAATCAGTAAGGAGAGTAATTATGTGATGCTAAAAATAAGGTCGGAGCTTCCTATCTATAATCAACAACGTATAAGTTAGTTTTTCTAATTTGGTGTACCTTATTTCTACATCTCTCAGGACTTTGCTTATATAGTAGATCAGCTTCTGAACTTTAGCTTCTTCTCTAACCAAGATGGCTCCAATAGCTGCTGGAGACGCAGCAAGGTACAAGAACAGCTCTTCTCTAGATTCAGGCTTGGCTAGGAGCATAGGCAAACTAAGATAGTTTCTTAATTCTTCAAAGGCTTGCTGGCACTTAGGAGTCTAGTTGAAATTCTTGGACTATTTGAGTACTTGGAAGAAGGGTATACAATGCTTCACCGACATTGAAACGAAGCAATTCAGGGCCGCTATCTTGCCTGTGAGATGTTGAACTTTTTTTATTATTTTTGGGGTGGTCATCTCTTGGATGGCTTTGATCTTCTCTGGATTGGCTTCAATGCCATGCCTTAACACCATGAATCCCAGAAACTTTTCCGAGGTTACTCCAAAAGTGCATTTTGTAGGGTTCAGCTTCATCCTATACTTTCAAAGGATGCTAAAGATCTCTTCAAGATCGGTAATGTGATTTGATGAAGATCGGCTTTTAATCAGCATGTCATCTACATAGATTTTCATATTGCGGTCAATCTACTCCTTAAAGATCTTATTCACCAGGCACTGTGTTGACCTAAAGATTAATTTTGATGATAACAAAGAGCTTTAAGTATAAGTTATAATATCTAACGATATTTATAAGGATGTGCAGTTTCAAAATTTTAAGTGCTCATAATTTTTTCAAGTATTTTTTGATATGTTAATAAGGATAAAATCAAGTCAAGAAGGCAAGTCTAGCCTATAAATCAAATTGGAGAAGAAAAGATCACAAATAGTCTTTGACATGCATGGCATGCAAACAAGATTGATCCAGTCTGAAACTGAGCCGACCTAGTCTCAGTGGAAGCAAAAGATAAAAAGCATAAAAATAAAATTTTTAAGATTCAGAGGACTGAGCCGACCCAGCTACAAACTGAGCCAACCCAGTGGGACTGAGCCGACCCAATGTCTGTAATGGCTAGTTTTCAAATCTATAGTTTTTTCATTTTATGAACTTTTCAACGGCTATTTTTTCATCTCCAATGTCTAGATCTCTTTCTGAAGACCCCCTAGATGTCAAAAAATAGTGGATAGTCTTAAGAATATATATGAAAATCCTTGGAGCATTAAGGACATGTTTTTGAGAGCATATTAAGTATTCTTTGAGAAAGCTAAGGAGTGAGCTGAAAAGAGAAGAGAAGAAGTTGTTTTTTCATCTCCAATGTCTAGATCTCTTTCTGAAGACCCCCTAGATGTCAAAAAATAGTGGATAGTCTTAAGAATATATATGAAAATCCTTGGAGCATTAAGGACATGTTTTTGAGAGCATATTAAGTATCCTTTGAGAAAGCTAAGGAGTGAGCTGAAAAGAGAAGAGAAGAAGTTGTTTTTAGAGTGATCCATTATTCTTTTACTACAAATCATCCTCAAGCAAGTGAAAGCAAGAGTGAAGAGAATCAAGGAGCCTTACAATCTCTTAATCATTCAAGAAGAAAAAATCAGGCCTACAAGCAAAGCAACTTAGATTTTCTTCTCTTGTGCTTCAAAAGAGTTTGTTTTAATTATATTTCTATATTTTGTTTCAAGTTTCTTGGGATGAGAAACTTGTGTTGGTCCAAGCCTTAAATTGGATGATTGTATTGGTTTGATTGGTTAACCAAAGTTAAAACCAATCAAGATTGATTGTTAGCCTGGAGAAAAATAATCAATTATGAGATTTTGGTTGATGAACTTGGAAAAACCAACTGGATTGATTGTAAGCCTAGAAAATAATCTTATACGATTTTGGTTGGTGAGCTAGGAAAAACTAACTGGATTTGATTGTGAGCCCGAAAATAATCGGACTATAATTCTAGTTATGAATTATAATTGAATTCCCAAAGAGTATACTTGGAGAGTAGACGTAGGTGCTGTGTTTGGCACCAAACCATTATAAAATTATTATATTTATGGTTGGGTGTTATTGTTCTATTACTTTCATTCACTATATATTACATAGCTTATTTAACTTGGCACTTAATTAGTTTAATCTACTCACATCTTAAGCATAAAAATTTTAAATATCCAATTCACCTCCCTTCTTGGGTTGCCATACCTGGGCAATAATTAGTATCAGAGCAAGTGCTCTAAATTTTTTCTTTATTTTAGAGCTAAAGATCTTATGGCTAACCCATTTGGCTCTTTGTTGAGTGAAGGATACTCAACCATTAGACCTTCTTTTTTCAATGGCACCAACTATACTTATTGAAAAACTAGAATGAGAATTTTTATTCAAGCATAAGATTATGACATGTGCAATGTCATACTCAATAGTCCTCACACACCCACAGTAACTGTCAATGACATGTGCATACCTAAATCAAAAAAAGATTAGAATGAGCTAGATAAAAAGCTAGCTCAATTAAATGCTAAAACTATTAATATTCTATATTGTGCTTTAGATTATTATAAATTTAATAGAATATCAACATGTTTATCTACAAAAGAGATTTGGGATAGACTTAAAATGATCCATGAGGGTACAAGTCAAGTCAAAGAATCTAAAGTAAACATGTTGGTTCATAAATATGAGTTGTTCAAAATGGAACCTCATGAGATAATAAGTGATATATTTACAAGATTTACTAAAATTATAAATAAATTAAAGAGTCTTGAAAAAGACTATTCTAATAGTGATCTTATATACAAAATTTTTAGGTCCTTATCGAAGGCTTGGGAAGCAAAAGTAATAGTAATTCAAGAAGCCAATGATCTTAGCAAGCTTGCTTTGGAAGAGTTAATCAGATCGCTCATAACACATGAGCTCAATATGAACCAAAGCATGGAGAAGAAAAAGATGAAGAAGACAATCCTTACACTCAAGTCATCGGCTATTCAAGAAAATTCAAGTGACTCTACCAACGATTTGAAGAAATGGCGACGATTACAAGAAGGTTCATGATATTCATGAGAAAAAAGAAAAATTTTGAACCAAGAAGAGAAAAAGAAAAAAAAATCAACTTAAAAAATATAGAAAGGACTATCCCCTATTAAAAAAGAGCTCAAGAAAATTAAGAAGAAAAACTATATTGGCTAATTAAAAAAGTAATGAGAGCTCAAATTCTGAAGAAGAGTCATCCTCAAGTAAAGAAGAGATAAACCTATGCTTGATGGCTCACAATGAAGAGGTAAGCTTAAATCAGTTCAATGATTTTACTTTTAATGAACTACATAATATATTTTCTAAATTATTTAATGATTTTAAAAGGCTATCTAAAAGGAACAAAGAGCTTAAGAAGAATAATCAAAATTTGAATAAAAATAAAGATAGATTAGAAGAAGATAAGAAAGATTTGCAAACAAAATAAGATGACTTAATTAAACAAAGTGAGAGTCTACAAAAGAAAGTAGATAGATTAAAACCCATAGTAGGTGAAAAGAATAAATTATTGAATGAAAAAGAAGATATGTTAAAAGAAAAGAATGCTTTGGCTAAAAAAAAAGTACTTCTTAAATCTAAAAAATCTTTAGTTGAAAAAAATATTAAGCTGAAAATAGAATTTGAAAAATCAAAATTTTATATTGAAGAGAAAGATAACTTGTTGAAAGAAAAGAAGTCACTTTTGGAAGAAAAAATCAATCTAAGAAAAGAGATTGAAAGATGGAGGCCTATGTTTAACAAGTTTACAATTGGCTCTTAAAAGTTTCAATCTATTTTATGTTAGATATATGTGCCCTAGAAGCCAGAATTGGCTGACACTTGTAATACACTTTTAGGGGCAAAATTGTAATTTTGACTAATATCAATAAAATGGATTATTTTCTATCACATATGTGTATTTAGTGTCTGTGATACATCCTTTAAGTTAATGGTAAGGATAATTCATATTTTCAAGAGTTGAAAATTCAAGACATGAATAATCATTATTAACTCATAAAATGCTCCCGATCATAGGATCATCACAAGGATGGTGATTGATCCAGAAGGTTGGTGTACAATCGCTTCTCTTTAGTAGATGAGTCTTGAGTCTATGGTGTGGAGACACTGGAGCGAGAGTATAGGTACTCGTTAGAGAACGAGGGCACTGAGCGTGACCATCTCGCGTAGTCATTAGGAAGTCTACCTTCTCGTCAATGACTGACTCGATGCTGCAGTAGTGTGTCTGGTTCTTTGATCTGAGGTGCATCGACAGTTCACCTTGAGGGTGTTATAGTTTGACTACACCATTACTCGATCTCCTAGCCATTCGGAATCCTGAGGTGTATGTTGGCTATAGCATGTTCATTGTAGGAACTGGATAGCATCAAGATGGAATCTATCTACCTCGATGGTAGAGGAGCAGCCCTATGATGATCATGAGAATCAAGTTCAGAAGTCCATGGCCATGGTAGAGTGAAATAATAGAAAGAGTTTCTATTTAGATTTTCACATTGGACTTAAAATCAAATGATTACATCATATGACAGAGACTAGGGTTTGACGAGTTTACCTTAATCATAATCTGATCGAGGCTCAAGATAGAAGAACTTAATCACATAGATAGCTACACCAAAAGATTCGCATTCAGTTTTGATGAGTTGCCACCATATACTGCTAGGTGTTACTGGTGGATTTTGGGAGCAATTAGAATGATTTAGATGATCGATCATTCTAGCTGTTCGAATCAAAAGAGTTCTGATCCATCGAAAAGAGTTTCGATGATGTCGATGATAGAGATCATGACATATCCCATTACCAAATAGAACTGAACCTAACTGGATCACACAAACAAGGGTTTGAATCTGGTGATCATCAATTGAACTAATCTAGTTCAATTGATCTGAATGAGATTCAATTAGGTTCAAGAAAATTGTGCTAGCACTCGATTGAACCTAACGTTCTTCTTTTACTATCATAAATAGTTATCCTGACTGAGCCAAAGGAGCCTGTGCTCATTTAGAGGTCTTCACTTTGTCTGACTAGAGCTTGTCCAAGTCAGAAAAGGTTGTCTTATTTTGTAAGACATTACCTGCCATTTTTGGTCACCTCCCATTTCTCGTCCTTTGACTTTGGTCAAAAGTTAACCTTTGACTGGTCAAACATTGACCATTGACACTTTAACTTTTGTTCATGTGTCAAGCACCTATTGGAGGGCTGGTTGGGGCTTGTTCCCCTACCAGAACCTGGCAAGGAGGAGGGCGCACGCCACCCTTGGCGTGTGCCCAAGCTGGAGGCGCCCAGGAGTCCCTGTTGGATAGCGACTTCATCTCCATTTTGGATTCCAATTAGAGTTCTCCTAAGAACCAACTTTGACTGATCTTAGGCACCCTCTAAGGAGGAATCCAGGGGACTCTATTCCCACCAATCAGATTTAGATCTAATTTCACAAAGAGTTATGATTGGTTGGGAAGAGGAGTTGGATCACAGACAGTCTATAAATAAGACCCTACGCCCAACTCAAATTATGATTGGAGAATTGAAATCTCATGCCCTCAGGCTTCCTCTCCCCTCTTTCTCCATGCCAAACCCATCTTCTCCCTCTCCTCTCCACATCCAAAAGTGTTTTGGACCTTAGTTGGTGCAATCCAGATGAGAGAAAGGCGACTAAAAGCTAGAAGGCTGCGCTGCTGCAAAGGACAACTGCTGATCTTCAAAAGGAGTTTTGAAGATCCTCTAGATCAGATCCAGATTTGATTTTTGAAGATGTGATAGAAAAAAAGAAAATCTCCAAATCTAGCCTGAGTGGATATCGATAGAGGCCAGGCACTTGCATGGCTAGATCCAGAACCTTCCGCTGCTCATAGGATCATCATCGGGTAATAGGATTATCCACTTCAAGATAAATTAAATTTGATTTAATTTATCTAATTTTATTTTAATTATTAAAATAATAAGAATTAGATCTGAAATATCCTAGATCTAATCTAGATCAAAGAAAAAAATTTAAAATATATCTCTTGATCTGATCAAATCTAAACGAACCTGGTCCGAGAAATTAGGATTTTCCTTCAACTAGTATCAGAGCCGAGGTTCTAAAAGTATTTAGAACTAATTTTAAATTTATTCTAAATAAAAAATAAATAATTTTAGATGTCACATGAGATGTGATCAGATTCAAAATCAAAGAAAATTAAAATTAAATGATGTGGATCTAAGATTAGAAAATATGCATGACTAGTTCTAAAATAGAATAGTTCTATAGAATAGTCTTGCATGTTTTCAATTTAATTTGATTAAAATATATTTTAGATCTATTTATTTATTATTTTTTGATATTATAATGGTTATAATAACATCTAAAAAATAGTAAATAAAAATTATTTAATTTTAAACATCATATGAGATATGATTGATGCATGTCTACACTAGTTATAAAATAGTTCTACATAGTTGTTCTAGATTAGAATTTATTTTGATTAGATCAATTTAAATCTAATTTATTAGATTATTATGAGATAATTTAGATTTGAAAAATATGCATGATTCGATACATGAGATGTATGCAAAATATGCCATAATTAGATCTAATTTGTATATGAGATATATGATATAGATCTAAAACTATTTTGTAGTATTGCATGTTCCTGATTAAGGCGTTACTCTTGGCCGTCCGATCAAAAGAACGAAGAAGGGTTTAAAGGCCCTCTCCTCCCATCTGATGGGGTGTTCTTACGATGTGTAGGGGTGCTGCGTGTTCGTCCTTAATCAAAAATTCAAAACTTACTTTCTGCAAAATCCTAGATCCTGAAACCCTAGGATTTATTGTGCATATTTTGTTTATGAACCCTACTTAATTAAAAATTAAGATTATGGAATATTATATCTAAATATAAGAATTTTAGATCTAAGACATATTCATTATAATACTAGGTTCTTTACTCAATTAGGTCTAAGCGTTGATCAAACCGAATCAAGAGTTGGTTAGATGCGATCAACAATGCTTAAATTGACCAGCCTAATAGGATTAAGTCTGGGTCAAGATCGAGTCATCATCAAGCAAGACCTAATTAGGCTCAGAGGTTAGAGTCTGGATTGTGGGCTAACCCAATTGATTCTGACTCAATAATTTGGTGTCTAAGGTAAGTTTGGCACATACGACTGACTGATTTTTTAATTGGAAGCTACTCGACCTGAATGCATTCTTGTACGAGTTAATAGCATATTCCTTCCACCGATCTTACTTACCTGGCCATATCTGTTGACACAGTTCTGATCTGAGGTGGTCAATAATCCGAGCTAACCCATGCCACTAGGTTAGTCATAATTATTATGACTATGATAAGTCTAGTTTAATGAGATCTGAATCAATTCTTCCTAAGAAAAGATTAAGTCTGAGGTCTTCCACCATTGTAGATGTGCGAGCCCTTTCTGAGGTTGATTATTCTCGGCTGGATACGGTGGCTCAGTTGCACCAGGAAGATGCAACCATGTCTATTAAGCATTGGATGCTATTGGCTGGAGGATGAGTTGGGCTCAATATTTCAGATAAGGTGAGAGACTCAATTAGGAATCCAGTCTATGCAAATGGTGGGTCTGACTTAACTAAGGAGTGGATCAATATTCTGGATACAGTGAGATTCATGAATTAGAGACCAAGTTTGGGTGCCCCATGATTAGAAAATCATTGAATAAGAGTTGTTCACTCATTGGCTAATCCATCATCAATAACTGTTAGGTAAGGTGATGAGTCAGTTGGTGAGACCGCACCACCCACTAGAAATCATTAATCATGAAGATTTTTGCATCTCTACAGAGGGAGTGTAGGGATCCAAGAAAATAGTGGAAGCTAATTTGTTTAAAAATAAAATCCCTAAACAAATTGGTCAAGTCATAATTACAGTATCTAACTAGAATCTTTGACTCTCTATAGAAAAATGTCTGCGTCCAACCCATTGGCATGTATCCTGGACACACACAGACTGACTGAACCTAATTATAAAGATTGGCTCAAGAACTACAAAATCGTTTTGGGTTTTGAGAAGTTAATCCATATTTTGGACCAGGACCCTCCCACCTTACCAGCTCGTTCATCCATTGAATAGAGAGCGTCTCTGGAAAAAATGGATAGACGAAGATAATAAGGCCAGATATTACATGTTGGGCTCGATGTATGATGAGCTCCAGCGCCAACATGAAGATATTAAGACTGCTTGCCAAATGTTGGCTCACCTGTAGGAGATGTTTGATGAACAGAGTCGCACAGCCAAGTATCAAGTCATGAAACAACTTTTTAAGGCTAAGATGCGTGATGGACAGTCAGTCCAAGATCACTATCTGATGATGATCAAGGACATGAAAGAGCTTGAGAAGCTTGGTGTGAAGTTAGACTTGGATCTGCAGAATGATATTATTCTGCAATGCTTGACTGATGAATATGGGCAATTCATCATGAATTACCACATGCATAATCTTCAAAATTTCTTGGCCGAATTAATGAATATGCTGGTCACCGCTGAGCTTTCTATGAAAGGTTTTAAAGGCTCAGTTCTTGCTATGGAATGGACTTCTTCTAAAAGAAAGTCTTATGAGAAGAAAAAGAAGTCTGTGAAAAAGCAGAAGGTGGAAGGAACAAAGAAGAAGAAGGCATAGCCGAAGATGAAAGCCGCTGCCAAAGAAAAGTGTTTCCATTGCAACAGCGATGGCCACTAGTAGCGAAACTACCCTACTTACCTGGCCACCCTGAAGAACAAGAAGGAAGGTCCTTCTGAAGGTATACTCATTATTCGAGCAAAACGTGAATGCCAAATGACCTAGGGATAGTCCAAACGACAGATATCTATGGCACCTAAGATTAGGTCATATAGCAGAAGATAGGATTAACAAATTGGAGAAAAATAGGCTATTGAGTCCATTGACTTTCGAGTCATATCCAACTTGTGAATCTTGTCTTCAAGGCAAAATGACCAAACTCTCTTTTGTAGGACATGGGGAGAGGGCCACAGATCTCCTTATCCTAGTACATACTGATGTGTGCAGCCCATTTGATGTGTCGGCTAGAGGTAATTTTGTCTACTTCACTACCTTTACCGATGATCTGTCTAGGTATGGGTATGTGTATCTTATGAGACACAAGTCTGAAGCTTTTGAAAAGTTCAAAGAATTCAGACATGAAGTAGAAAAATAAACTGAAAAATCCATTAAGGTCCTTCGATCAGATCGAGGAGGTGAATACCTTAGCCGAAAATTCCTAGACTATTTCAAGGATAATGGCATAGTCTCTCAATGGACTCCACCAGGAACATCTCAACTCAATAGAATTTCAGAATGAAGAAATCAGACTCTATTGGATATGGTCCGATCCATGATGAGCTTCACAGACCTTCCTAATTTTCTTTGAGGACATTCATTGTTAACTTCAATTTATCTACTAAATAGGATTCCCTCTAAGACCATTCCTACCACACCGTATGAGATATGGCATGATAAGAAAACAAGTCTGAGTCATCTCAGAATTTGGGGTTGTCTGGCTCAGGTCAAAAGATAATAAGCGGACAAGTTAGAGTTTAGGTCCTTTAGAGCTCGATTCATAGGATATCCTAAAGAGTCATTAGGATACTATTTCTACATTCCAGAAGATCACAATGTGATTGTGAGTCGACATGCTATCTTTCTTGAAAAATAGTTTATTCAAGATAGCGGCATTGGAAAGCAGATTAAGCTTGATGAGAAAGTCTCACAAGTACAATGACCTAAGGACCAATTGGAACCAAATTAGGTTGAGCCAATAAGAATACTACCTCCTCCACCTCGTAGATCGGAAAGAGTTTTCCGTCTCCCTGAAAGATACTTACGTATTATTTCAGAAAAAATAGAGGAAATATTCCTCATAGGTAATGGTGCTCATGGTGATGATCCCAAAACCTACAATGAGGCGATATCAGATATCGACTCCGAGAAATGGCTAGAGGCAATGCAGTCAGAAATTGACTTGATGCACTCAAACCAAGTCTGAATCTTGGTAGATCCACCAAAAGGTATAGTACCTATTGGGTGTAAATGGATCTTCAAGAGAAAGATTGGTGTAGATGGAAATGTGGAGACATTCAAGGCTAGACTAGTGGCAAAAGGTTATAGTCAATGCGAAGGCACTATCAGGATACCTTTTTCCCAGTGGCTATGCTAAAATCCATCCGCACATTGCTTGCCGTTGCAGCATATTTCGACTATGAAATATGACAAATGGACGTGAAAATGGCATTCTTGAATGGATATCTTGAGGAAGATATCTATATGGAATAGCCGCTAGGTTTCACATCCAGTGATACTGATCACAAGGTTTGCAAGCTACAAAGGTCCATATATGGACTTAAGCAAGCATCTCAAAGCTGGAACACTCGTTTCAATGATGTGATCAAAACATTTTGTTTCACCAAAAATAAAGAGGAACCGTGTGTCTTCAAAAAGGTCAGTGGGAGCGTTGTTGTCTTCCTCGTATTGTACGTGGATGACATCCTCCTTATTGGAAATGATGTGGAGACACTGGAGCGAGAGTATAGGTACTCGTTAGAGAACGAGGGCACTGAGCGTGACCATCTCGAGTAGTCATTAGGAAGTCTACCTTCTCGTCAATGACTGACTCGATGCTGCAGTAGTGTGTCTGGTCTTTACCTGAGGTGCATCGATGGTTTCATCTTGAGGTGTTATAGTTTGACTACACCATTTCGGTCTCCTAAGCTATTTGAAATCCTGAGGTGTATGTTGGCAATAGCATGTTCATTATAAGAACTAGATAGCATCAAGATGGAATCTATCTAACCTCGGTGGTAGAGGAGCAGCCCTATGATGATCATGAGAATCAAGTTCAGAAGTCCATGACCATGGCAGAGTGAAATAAAGAAAGAGTTTCTATTTAGATTTCACATTGGATTAAATCGAATGATTACATCATATGATAGAGACTAGTTGACGAGTTCACCTTAATCCTAATTGATTGGGGCTCAAGATAGAAGAACTTAATCAACAGATAGCTGCACCAAAGGTTCACATTTAGCTCTGATGGGTTGCCATCATATACTGCTAGGTGTCACTGGTGGATTTTGGAGCAATTAGAATATTTAGATGATCGATCATTCTAGCTGTTCGAATCAGAAGAGTTTTGATCCATTGAAAAGAGTTTCGATGATGTCAATGATAGAGATCATGATATATCCCATTACCATACAGAACTGAATCTAACTAGATCACACAAATAAGGGTTTGAATCTGGTGATCATCAATTGAACTGATCCAGTTCAATTGATCTGAATGAGATTCAATTAGTTCAAAAAAATCGTGTAGCACTCGATTGAACTAAATGTTCTTCTTTTACTATCATAATATTGTCCTAGCTGAGCCAAAGAAGTTTGTGCTCATTTAGGCCTCACTTGTCTGACTGGAGCTTGTCCAAGTTAGAAAAGATTATCTTATTTTGTAAGACATTATCTGCCAATTTTGGGGTCACCTGCTATTCTCGTCCTTTGACTTTTGGTCAAATTGACCTTTTGACTGGTCAAAACGTTGACCATTGATACTTTAACTTTTGTTCACATGTCAAGCACCTATTGGAGGGCTGGTGGGGGCTTGTTCTCCTACTAGAACTTGGCAAGGAGGAGGGCGCATGCCACCCTTGGCGTGTGCCCAAGCTGGTGGCGCCCAGGAGTCCCTGTTGGACAGGGACTCCATCTTCTTTTTGGATTTCAATTAGAGTTCCTAAAACCAACTTTGACTGGTCTTAGGCACCCTCTAAGGTGAATCCAGGGACTCTATTCCCATAATTAGATTTAGATCTGATTTCATAAAGAGTTTGATTGGTTGGAAGAAGAGGAGTTGGATTCAAGACAGTCTATTAAATAAGAATCCTCGCCCAACTCAGTTTATTGGAGAATTGAAATCTCACACCCCAGGCTGCCTCTCCCCTCTTTCCTCCATGCCAAACCCACCTTCTCCCTCTCCTCACATCCAAAAAGTATTTTGGACCTTGGTTGGTGCAATTCAGATGAGAGAAAGGCGACTGAAAGCTAGAAGGCTGCGCTGCTGCAAAGGACAACTGCTGATCTTCAAAAGGAGTTTTGAAGATCCTCTAGATTAGATCCAAATTTAATTTTTGGAGACATGATAAGGAAAAAGAGAATCTCCAAATTTAGCCTGAGTGGATATCGATAGAGGCCAGGCACTTGCGTGGCTAGATTCAGAACCTTCCGCTGCTCATAGGATCATCATCGGATAATAGGATTATCCACTTCAAGATAAATTAAATTTGATTTAATTTATCTAATTTTATTTTAATTATTAAAATAATAAAAATTAGATTTGAAACATCTTAGATCTAATTTAGATCAAAGAGAAAAAAAAATAAAATATATCTCTTGATCTGATTAGATCTGAACGAACCTGATCCAAAAAATTAGGATTTTTCTTCATTTTAATCAATCAAAAAGCTATTTTCGATAAAGCTAAAATTAGCTATAATTTATTAAAAAAATAAAAATTTATAAATAATATATTTACCAAAGGTTATTCTAAAAATCATTCTGTAGTTTGCTTTAAATGCAACAAAATTGATCATAAAATTTCTAAATGTAATGCTAAACGAATTAGTCATACCTTAATTAAGCAAATATGAGTTTCAAAAGAAACCATAAGCTCTAACCTTAATGGACTCAAGATGGCTTGGGTTCCAAAATTTAGTAAATGATTTTGTAGGTTCACCAAGGATCCAATGGAATGAAAAGAGAAAAATATTATGAATGGATGTCTTAAAAATGAAAATGGATGGATGATGCTACAGGATAAAATCTAAACTTTTCTCACATCATACCATCAATGTTTATTCGATTGATTCTTTTGATTTTAATAATCTATTGATACGATTTCATATCATATTCACTTGCTTGAAATACTTTTCATGTCTTGGTAAGATTAGTATGAGTGATTGATTTTGATGTTTGAAATGATTTGAATACTTTGATTTTTAAATCGATGTGCTCTTTTATAAGTATCATGTTTTGAATCAATATGAAATTAATTTATCTTAAAATTTAGCATGATATCTCAACTTTTTTTTATCAATTATATATTTAAGAATCTTGAATCAACAAAAGTTAAATTAGGTATGAATGTTTTAATTGCTAAACCTACAATAAAAATAAATTTTGACATTTTTTCATAAGATACTTAATTATCAAAATTCTCCTAAAATTTTTTTGACCTAAGTACTTGAAGATAAGACACTCTAGCCATAAAAGATCAAGTGCTTGACTTTAATAATTTATATTATATCTTAGCTTGATCTCTAAGAACTTAAAAATTTTCTAGTTAAACCTAACTTTTAAAGCCTTTATCTAGTTTTCCTTTGACCTAATCTTGATATGATCTTATTTGATTTAATTGATTATCATACCACCAATTGAATGTCAAATGATTCAATATTTTATCTTTTTGATTTTGATGATGTTATTCTGATTGACTATTATAATTGATTAAGGTTGAAGATATATTAAACAAAACTAATTTGTGAACTTTCATGATTAGAGTTTAAGAATAATTTAAAAAATTGACATATTTATTTAATAAGCTAAATTTCTTAAAGAAATATTTTCAAATTCAATTGGTATCTTGAATTATAGTAAATACTATTGATAATAATAAGGAGGAGAAAATTTGGTAAATAAAGAAAATAAATTTAACATATCAAATTACATCAAAATCTTGTCATAATAGGATATTTTTAATAATATAATTTTAATTTGGTTGTAAAATACAAACTTGATCAAGAGTAAGTAAGAAATGAAATTAAGAAATATGGCATATAGTAAAAGAGAGCGAATTTTGAATAAAAGTTAAACTCAATATTAAGAGGGTGCTTAATATTTTTAGATTATTTTATTTTTTTGATTTTATTGATAACCTCCATTTAGAGTTACTCTTTTTCGATGCTGTCAAAAAGAAGAAGAGTTATTATTGAGTATATGCTTGAGCTTAACTAGAATGAAGTATGTTCTTATTGTTTAGTGGTTTCATGCCTTTAAATATGTAATTATTTAGAAATCTACTATATATTATTTTGCATATACTCAAAAGTTTTATCATCATAAAAAAGGAAGAGATTGTTGACCTAAAGATTGATTTTGATGATGACAAAGAGTTTTGACTATAAGTTATAAAGTCTAATGATATTTATGAGGATGTACAGTTTCAAAATTTTAAGTGCTCATAATTTTTTCAAATATTTTTTGATATGTTAATGAGGATAAAATCAAATCAAGAAAGCAAGTCTAGCCTACAAATTAAATTAGAGAAGAAAGGATCACAAACAGTCTTTAGCACACATGACATGTAAACTGAGCCGACCCAGTCTAGAATTGAGCCAACCTAGTCTTAGTGGAAGAAAAAGATAGCATAGAAAATAAAATTTTCAAGATCCAGGGGACTGAGCCGACCTAGCTACAAACTGAGTCGATCCAGTAGGACTGAGCCGATCTAGTCAGAAACTGATTCGACCCAATGTCTGTAATGGCTAGTTTTTAGATTTGCAGCTTTTTCATCCCATGGGCTTTTCAATGGCTATTTTCTCATCTCTAACAACTAAATATCTTTCTAAAGACCTCCCAGATATCAAAAAGTAGTGGATAGCCTCAAGAATATGTATGGAAACCCTTGGAGCATCAAGGACATATTTTTGAGAGCATATTGAGTATTCTTTGAGAAAGCTAAGGAGTGAGCTGAAAAGAGAAGAGAAGGAGTTATTTTCAGAGTGATCCTTTGTCCTTCCACTATAAATCATCCTCAAGCAAGTGAGAGTAAGAGTAAAGAGAATCAAGGAGATTTATAATCACTCAATCATTCAAGAAGAAGAAATCAAGACAACAAGCAAAGCAACTTAGATTTTCTTCTCTTGTGCTTCAAAAGAGTTTGTTTTAATTGTATTTCTATATTTTTTCTTAAGTTTCTTGAGATGAGAAACTTGGGTTAGTCCAAGCCTTGAATTGGATGATTGTATTGATTTGATTGGTTAGCCAAAGTTCAAACTAATTAGGATTGATTATTAGCCTGGAGAAAAATAATCACTTGTGAGGTTTTAGTTGATGATTCAGAAAGAACCAACTTGGTTAATTATGAGCCCAAAAAATAATCTGGTAGAGTTTTGGTTGGTGAGCTAGAAAAAATCAACTGAATTTGATTGTGAGCCTAAAAAATAATCAAACTATAATTCTAGTTATGAATTATAGTTGAATTCTTAAGAGATATACTTGGGGAGTGGACGTAGGTGCTGAGTTTGGTACCGAACCACTATAAAATTATTGTATTTATGATTTATGTTATTGTTCTATTACTTTCATTCACTACACATTACATAGCTTACTTGATTTAGCACTTAATTAGTTTAATCTACTCACATATTAAGCTTAAAAATTTTAAATACCCAATTCACCCCCACTCTTGGGTAGCCATATCTGGGCAACACGCTGATAAGTTGCACTTGCATTTTTAAGCCCAAAGGGCATGATCCTGTAATAATAAAGACCATGGTCAGTAATAAAAATAGTCTTCTCCTCATCCTCTGATGCCATTCGAAATTGGTTATAGCTGGAGAAGGCATCCATAAAGGTGAGAAGTTGGTGGCCCAAAGTTGCATCCACGAGTTAGTCAATCCTGGGTAGGGGATAGCTATCTTTCGGATAAGCTTTGTTTAAATCCATGAAGTCTATGCACATCCTCCACTTGCTGTTGGCTTTCTTAATAAGAATGACGTTTGCAATCCAAGCTGAGTAAGATACTTACTGGATGAACTCCATCTTAAGCAGTTTATCAACCTCATCCATAATAGCCTTCTACCTCTCAAGTGCAAAGCTGCACTTTTTCTGCTTCACTGGCCAGCATTTGAGATCTACACCCAGAAGATATTTCATCATTTTTGCATCAATTCCTGGCATATTTGCAGATATCCAAGCAAAAACATCAGCATTTTTTTGCAAGAAAGAGATGAGTTGTTTCCTGACTTCTCATTTTAAGTTGGAGCCAATCTAGATAGTATGATCCTCATCTCCATCATTCAAAAGAATTGCTACAAGATCGTCGATGGGCTTCTCTCATTCTTCAATCAAATCATCATGGACGTCTAGTCCATCCACTGAACAGGGATCTGCTTGCATCCCTCCTTGTAAGGCAATGGTGTAGCAATACCTAGCCAAAGCTTGATCTCCCTGAACCTCTCCTACTCTAGATCCTATTAGAAACTTTATTTTCAAATAATAAGTTGAGACAACTATCCGGAGTGCATTCAAACCAGATCAGTCGGGGATTGCATTATAAGCAGAAGAGGCCTTGACCACTAAAAAATCAACTTAAGCTTTGGATTACTTTGGATACCGACCCTCCATAACTTGTAAAGTTATTATTCCTTCAACTGGCACTGTATCACCAGTGAACCTGACTAATAGAAAATTCATTGGATCCATCATACTATCAGATATGAATATTTTAGAGAAAGCATCATAAAATAAGATATCAACAGAGCTTCGATTATCAATTAAAATATGGTGTATATCAAAGTTTATAATATTTAGAGTTACTATAACTGCGTCATTATGTAGAAACTGGACCCCTTGAGCATCTTCCTCAATGAAAGTGATAGATTCTTTAGTCCACTACTTCTTTGTTGGCTCCATTGATCTACTAGCTTTTCTTCGTCAATGTCCCCCAGCAATAGTATTGATGATGCTAAGTGGGGGCCGATCTCCTTGCTGCCCATCCCTCTGAGGTGGTTCAGACTGTGATGGGGCTCTCGATTGATCTTTTCTTCTTTATGATCAGTGCAAAATCAATCCAGTCAACCTCTTCTAATCAGTGTTTTAATCTCATCCTGGAGCTGGATACATTCTTCAATATCATGACTATGGTCATAATGGTAGAGGTAGTACTTGTTGGGGTTGCATCTAGCTGGGTGACTCCACAACCTCTCTGGCCTTGGCAGCTGCTCCTTTATCTCCATCAGCACTTGGGTCTTTATGGTATTCAGAGAAGCATAGTTGTAGAATCTTCTAGGGGGAGTTCTGCCATGGTTTTCTATCCAGACTTCTTTGTTGACGAGATCGAGGGGGAGTCCAAGCTTGTTGGTTCTTAGGAGGGGTTCGAGAGCACGGTCGAGCTTCACTCGGCTTTTCTTCAATTGCGAGCTTGCTGGATTCATCTATTTACTGCTCTTTCATGGCTTCTTCATCTTTCAATTGGAAGGCTTCCTCTGCTTGGGCATAGCCTTTGGCTCGGACAGCATGTTGGCAAAGTTTCAAGGATACTTCTTCTCCAAAAAAGAAGAAGATCATTCTTCTAGAGACTGTCCTTCAATGCAGCCATAGCAACAGATTGGTCCAGATTTTAGATCTCCAGGACAGCAGTATTAAAGCAGTTGACATAGGCTCGAATGGACTCTCTTTTTTTTTGCTTTATGTTGATAAGAAAGTTCGAACCTCATCTCTGGCGATGGCTGCTGATGAAATGAGCCACAAATTCATAGCTCAACTGATCAAAAAAAAAGATGGTATTCGATTTGAGGCTTGAGTACCAACTTCTTGCTGCTCTCTTCAAAGTGGAGGAGAAAGCTTGGCAAAGAATGATGTCAGGTGTGCCATGGAGCAGCATCATGATCCGAAAGACCTCAAGATGGTCAATCGGATCAGAAGTCCCATTATAACTCTCCAATTAAGGAAGCTTAAAGTTCGGTGGGTTGAGCTCCTTCATGATTCAGATAGAAAAGGGAGGATCAATGCAAATGTCATTATCGCAGACCGATGTGGCATGATGGAGCTCTTCGATCTGTGGCCTCATCTCTTAGAGTTTTTGATCAAGAGCAGCATCTCAATCATGGATCTTGGAGGGGTGCCGATTGTAGATAGAAAAAGTCTCCTCCGAAGAAGAATCATGATCAGAGCAGGGACTCTCTGCCTCTGCTTTTCCTTTTTGGGGGTAACAGATTTGCTGACCCAAGTGGCCTTTCTTTGTGCCGGTTCTTGAAGTTCCAACGGGGTCTCTCTGACTAGACTACTATCGGAGGCTGCTGCATGGCCTGCACTATTTCAATGAGGCCTCGAACCTACTCATCAACAGGTTGAACTACTCCAGATCTACCATTGCTATCGGTGGAGAAGATTGAGGTGCTGGTGAGGAAGCTAAAACGAGTGGATCTAGCTTAGAAGTGGTGGCAGAAGTAGTAGATTGTTGGGTGGTTATCTTTTTTAGGGACATTTCTGGAGCAAGAAGGGATTAAATGGAGGTGGATTCAAAAGATTAGGAGAAAAAGAAGGTAGATAGGATCGACTGGGCACTTTTTTTAGAACAAGATCTCAGAGGTCCCTTCCTTTAGCGTTAATCCTATTAGTACAAAAATCTATGAGGACGTCGAAGATAGCTGAAATTGTAAAGGCGAGGCCATCGATGGAACCTATGAAACAAAGTCCAAATCAAAGGTGGATGGCTCCGATAGGATCCTCCGATGCTCAAATTAGTTCTCTGGTCAACTAGAATAAAGTGCTCAAAAAATAGAAAAGCAGAGTAATGGGAAGAAAAAGAGAGCTTAGAGAAAAAGGTATATGGAGGATCTCTTTTATAGATGGAGCATGTAACAAACTTATGGTGACAGACGTAACCATCTAGTAGTGGGCTGCTCAAACCATGTGAAGTTTGTTATGGAGGATGAGTTATCATTTGTCATGACTTGTAGGTGGTTGAGATCCATTTGTTAAAGTTCGAACATAGGTTGAAGACTTCAGTATATGCAGTAAACTTGTAATCGACCGAGGTCTGTTGGGATAATGTCTAGTAGCTTTAAGAAGTTTGGAAGCCTCCTAGATCATGTGCAGGTAGGTGCCTCATAAATTGAGATCTGAAGTACTATGGTCCATCCTTTGCAGAGCAGTTATCATGAATCAATGGTTTGATGAGATCTTTCTGGATGGCTCTAGCTGACAGGTGTAACATGAACCAAGTATGTCTGCGACTAGCTAGGAGAAGCTCGTC
The DNA here is from genome assembly GCA_006176705.1 of Cocos nucifera. NCBI lineage: Eukaryota > Viridiplantae > Streptophyta > Magnoliopsida > Arecales > Arecaceae > Cocos > Cocos nucifera. Next base: position 101,041 of record QRFJ01003141.1, on the reverse strand, counting down.
CTCAAAGATATTCAAATGGAAGGAAGCATGACTGAAAAAAATGCATCTAGAAGGTCTGCCTGGAAGGAGCACTATTGGGAGGAGCACAACTAGAAGGAGTCCAACTGGAAGGAACGCAATTGGAGAAGTTTGATTGAAATGAGTTCGATTGGAAGCAGCGCGATTGGAGGAGTTCGACCGAAAGAGTTTGCCCGAAAGAGGTCTGACTGGAAGGAGCATGATCGGAGGAGTTTAGCTGAAAGGAGTGTATGGTCCATAATATAGGACTTCAACTATTTTTAAAACTCATCACCAATCAAGATTGGGAGGGTTGAACTTTGGTCCTATCATTCATTCTAAGTTATGAAGTAAGGTTAGTTAAATAATAGTTCTCCTTTACTGTTCAAGATCATCTGACTGAGCTTCAATGTGCCTTCAACAAGTTTCATAGTATGGACTTGTTATTGAGAGGATCGGCAAATTCCTTTAGAATGAGGATCGGTGGCTAAGAACTTTGGCGGGGGTTATTTTACCCCCAGCAGGTGGGCTTTTATCTAACTATTTTGGATGATCTACTCTTTGAGTCCTAGTTGGATTTCACTAGTGATCTCTAGATGAATCCTTCTGATGGTAACTAAGTGTAATAGATTCTTTTATTTCTTAACTAGTAACCATCAAATGCTTGGTTCTGATGGTAGTAAACACTATCAAATAGTTTTGAGGATATCATCCTAAACATGCTTAGGTCAAATGTCCCTCCAAGTTAGGAGTTTTCTACTTAGGTGCTTGGCGCACCTCTAGTTTGAGTGTTTTCTTCTCACTGGAGAGTCTTGTTTGTGTTAGAAACTAGGAGAGCACTTTTCTTGGAGAATGGGCCTTGGATGGCAAGTAGGAGTTGCATCGGCTTTGCATTGATCACCATCAATAACTGTTAACATGATTGGCATGTCATCCTAAGAGTCTGTCCTTTCATGTGGTTCATAATTTAAATCCTAAGTATTTCATAGAAAAATAATGTATGCATCTCCTTTTAAAGCACATGCATCAGATTCTTGTACATTAGCTATTTCAAATTTGCACATCAACAATTCGAAATGTGTATCAGTTGTTGTCCAATGAGTGAATCACCTATTTAAAATATGTACACCAAGAATTAGGTAATTGTGGATCTTCGGTTTCATAAATTTATGTGTAGGTATGTATGTCTATATGCATGTATTAAAAGTTTATCATATATGTATTTTTAAAACATTTGCATTACTTGTTTAAAATCTATACTTATAAAAATTTTATTATCTTATAACTTGTGCATCAATTGTCATTATACACTAAGTTCATCGTATGTTTAAAAGATGTTCATCATCAATTTAAAATTTATGCACTAATAATTGAGCATATGGGGATCATCCATTTCAAATATATATGAAGAGTTTATAAAGTGTGCATAGTCTTTTTAAAATGTGTTTATTAGATTCTGGTACATTAGCTATATAATATATATGCATGACCAATTTGAAATAAGAGCATCAATTATCATCTAACATTTGCAACACCTTTTTAGAATATATGCATTGATGTTCATCAAATCACTAGTGAGGGTAGTGGTGAATAAATGGCAGTGGTTGCGATGATAGATATCATTGATGGTAGCTTATAATAGTGGAGCTCATTGGTGATGATGGGTGGTGATGGAGATTGTCAGTAATGATAGGCAGTGGTGAGAGGTGAGGAAAATTATTACTAAAAGTGAATGAATAATAGTGGAGATTGTCGATAATGATAAATAGTGGTGGTGATCATCATTGATGGTGAACGATGGTAGAGATTGTTGATGGTTATGGGTGGTGATAGAAATTTTTGGTGGTGATAGCTGATGATAGAGATCATTGATGATGGTAATCAATAGTGGATGATTACAAAAATCTTCTTGAGATTTATGTTTATGACACTTATATCCAATAGTTTGAAAATTCTACACTTACACCTGGTTATATTAACAGTGTTAATATTGCCATTTATATTATATAAAAAGTCAAAATTATCCCTTTCATCTCCCATACACACCCAACATCGATCCCCACCACTCTCTTCATTCCTCTAGCCTTACCTCCTCCCTCTTCTTCTCCTCATCCCATGTTCATTGGTTCATTGCACGTGCATTGCACGCATCTAGTGTTCTATTAAAAGGTTTTAGGCCACAGTCTATTGATGGTACCCACCAACCGCACCCTCCCCCTTCCTCTCTAATCCTGGACATGAATGTCGGTAGTGCGATGAAGCTCATCATGGAGGTGCTACTCCAGCACTTCCTCCCTCTCGTCCGTCGCCAAATTGAGACCACCTAGGTCCAACTCCACTCTTCCCCTCCCTTTTACCCTCTTACCTCACCTTGCTCTCCTTTCGAGTCTTGCTTTTATTCTACTTCTTGATCCATAACAGCATCATCAAGCTATATTTCTCCCCAAGTATTTACCCAAGGGCTGATTTTAATGAGTACAAAATATTTGAATATGATACAAATGATTATATGTTCTTGGAGTAGTTACTTTATTTTATAGGAAGCACAATAAGCTTGCATGTTTAAAGAAATATGGACAAACTTAAAAGAATAAATCATAAATTTGGAGAAGTATTTCAAGTATTTGAAGAAGTATTTGAAGTGCTTTGCAAGTCTTTGAAGTAGAGGAGTCAACCCCAAGTGAAAAAAGTCGACCTTAAAAAGTTATAGGCTAAAAACAGAAGATAGTAATATTTAGACATTTCAAGAGTTAATCCCAAGTTTTCATGAGCTAACTTGAGCAGCCGATCCCAAGTTAACTATGAGTTGACCCCAACAGACCGTGAGTCAATCTATGGGTGCCTGACAGCCTAATGGCTAATTTTTCTATAAGCTTCTAATGGAAAATTTTGACCTCCAAAGGCTAGTTTGATCTCTTCAATAGCTAGTACACTTCCTCCAATCAAATTTAAATATATTTAAGACATGAAATCAATTGTGGTAATGATCTAAAAGGAAAGAAAAGAGAAAAATATAAGTACTAAGAGCATTGAATATCCTTGAGCAAGTTTAAGAGAGAGGATTTCAGACTATTAATTATGTTAGCAATCAAGTGATCATCCATAGCGAATCACAAGAGAGCCCCTCATTCATTAAAGTGAATAAGTCCAAGCTTCAAAGAGAAACCATCATCGACTTCATTGCATTTCATTAAGTTTATTATTTCTTGAGCTTTGGCTTATTTGGTATTTATTCTATTATATTTCTTTATTTCTTCACAAGTTTCTTGGGATACGCTTATCCAAGCCTTTAATTAGACATTGATAATATCTAGTAGTGATTTAGTTGGAAAGATTTTGGTTGATTTCTCATCCAAAATCAACTGAGTTAGTTGTGAGCTTGCTAAAATAATTGATTAGATTGATTATGAGCCCGATTAAAATAGTCATACTATAATCATGAGAATTTTAGTAGAATTTTCAACTAGGAAGACTTGGAGAGTGGACGTAGGTACTAGTTTTGACACCAAACTACTAAACTTTGTGTTTGCACTTGTTGTTAATTCTTTCCTTCTTGCATCTTTTTTTATTGCCTTCATACTTTGCATACACTTCACATTCATATAATTAAGTTGTTCTTGAGCACATAATTGTTTAAGTTTGTAAAAGTTATTGAAAACCCAATATTCACCTCCCCTCTTAGGTTGCTACATTTGGATAATAATTGGTATGAGAGCAAATACTCTTTTATCCTTTGTAGGCTTATATCTAGAGCTCAAGATCACTTACAATCCTTAGAATGTCTTTTGATAAAAAATACTTCCCTGTAAGACCACCTTTTTTTAGTGCATTTGATTATATTTATTGAAAGGCTAGAATAATGAAAATTTTTATTCAAGTACAACACTATAATTTGTAAAAATTATGGTGCATGGCCTACACATTCACTAAAATTGTAAATGGAGCTTAAGTTTCTAAACAAGAAAATGAGTGGAATAATAAAGGAAAAAATTAGCTCAATCAAATGCAAATATGATGAATATAGTTTATTATGCACTTGATGAAAATGAATTAATAGAGGGATACATTGGAAATAATTTATGAAGACACTAATGAAGTGAAAGAATTAAAATTAGAATGCTTGCACATAAGCATGAAATGTTTAAAATGAAATTATATAAATCTATTTTTGATATATTTTCAAGATTTATAATTATTATTAATGATCAAATTTATTGAAAAAAATCATAAACTAACATTGATCTTATGAGAAAGACTTTTAGATCTTTGCTTGGATCTTGGAAAGCAAAAGTGATAGCAATTCAAGAGGTATAGGATTTAAATCAACTATCTTTGGAGGAGCTCTTAGACACCCTCATGACCCATAAGCAAACCATAATGAATCAAAAAGAAGATGATAGCAATGATAAAAAGAAAATATTGACATTTAAGTCCTCAAATCTGGAAGATAACATAGAAATTGAAGAATTCGACGATGAAACTGACTAATAACAAGAAAATTCAAAAGCTTCTTCAAGATCAATGAAGAAGAAGCAAGAAAGAAGAAAGAAAGCTTTGGCTGAGGAGGAACCAAGTAAGAAAAAGAAGGTGGCAACTTGGAGTGACAATGAAGATTCAAGCATCAAGGAAAAAAGATATATAACTTATACTTTATGGCTCAAAAGGATGGGGTATATTTTGAAAACCCCACTAATTTTACTTTTGATGAATTACAAGAATTATTTTGTGAGTTAGTAAATGATTTGAAAAGCTAGAAAAGAAAAATAAAGAGCTTGAAAGGATAAATCAAACCTAAGTTAAAAAGAAAGAAAAATTTTAAAAAGAAAAAAGTATTTAATTGATGAAAACTCTAAACTTAAGAATGAGTTTGAAAAATTGAAACCAATAATAGACAAATTTACCGCAAGTTTTGAAAAAGTACAAAGAGTTCTTTTCGATAAAGCTGTACTTGGATTTAATTCTTTAAGAAAATAAAAATTTTAAAAAATATATTTATCAAAGCTTCTTTTGAAAATTTTTTAATAACTTATTTCAAATGTTATGGATCTGGCCATAAAATTTATGATTATAATATCAAAAAAATATGCGATCACTATAAAAAAAATTGAGTATTAGCAATGGCTAATTACCATCGCTAATAATAGATTTGCCATTGCTAATACTATTAGTGATAGCTTTCCATCGCTAAAAGATCGACGAAAATAACCTCATCGCTAATTACCATTATTAGCGATGACAAAAATTCTATCGCTAATAACGATAATTAGTGAAAAGACATGCCATCGCTACTTTTTTATTTTATTTTTTTAATTAAAATTTTAAAAAATATTAGCGATGGCATATCCCATCATTAATATTTTTTTAATTTTTTTTAAATTTATAATTAATTTTTTTAATTAAAATTTTAAAAAAATATTAGCAATGTTATTTTGCGTCACTAATGCCATCACTAATAGTTTTTTTATGTTTTTTAAAAATTTATAATTAAATTTTTTAAAATCTAATTTAATCATAATAATAAATAATTATATTTTTCAATTAGCCTAGAGCTCGAGGAGGCAGGAGGCAGTCAGGAGCTCAGGAAGGTGGGAAGTGATCAAAGGCTCAAGGAGGCGGAAGGTGGGAGGCGGCCGTGGGCTCGAGGTTGGGGGCTTGGGGAGGCGGGAGGCAGTTGAGATCTCGGAGAGGCGAGAGGCGGTCAGGGGTTTGGGGAGGCGGGAGACAGTCGAGGGCTCAAGGAGTGGGAGGTGGCTGGTGGCTCAAGGATGAGGGCTTGAAGAGGTGGGAGGCGGTTGGATGCTCTTGGAGGTGGCCAGGTGCCCGAGGATGCTAGATTCGATGGTGCAACAGGAAAAAATGGAGATCGAAGGACCGGAAGTGAGGGAAAGAGGGGGTGGTAGGGGGATCGAAGGTGGGGAAAAGAGGGGGTGGGGGAAAATGAGGACATGTGGTCATGTGGGGAAAAATGAGGACAAGTAGGGAAAACGAGGGTGCAGGAAGGGAAAAAATTTCTTTTGGTACAAAGGTCAGACTGGGTCATGAGTGACCTCGATCTGATCCAATTTTTTCATCGGGTCCTAATGTTGGATCTAAACCCAACCCAATAAAAGATCGGATCATATTGGGTTAGGTCCATGGTCAAAACTTTTGCCCCATTGGTTTGTTTGGGTCGGGCCAGATCGAGTTAGGTCAGGCTGGGTCCATGTATATTCCTACTCTATTTCCTCTATGGTTTACATATTGGATCTAATACTAAATTCAGATCAGGTTGGATTAGATCCAAATTTAGTAAACCCAGACTATCTTTCAATTTTATATCTTCCAAGTTATCTTTAAAGATAATTCCTGCACTAGTATATCTTTTCTTTCATCATCATTCTGATTCTTTTTCACCAAAAAAAACTCATCTTGATTAAAAAAGAAAAAAACTCAAGATTGACTTGACTATTAATTGAGCCATATTCGAACTCAAAACTAAATCCTAATCATTAAAACACATTATAACATAATATTATATTTTAAAATATTAAATAATAATATATATTATATAAAATATAAAATTATGTATATTTGATTATGTTTGTGAGATTTCAAATTGAAGATTATGCTATTCAAGTTCAATAATAATTGAAATGGGTTAAGCCTGGGCAACTTGTTCCTTGCTTAGTTAATTTATACCTCTAGGACTGATGATGGCCCATCTATAGCAAAGTGAATTTTGATAATGTCATCGAAGTAAATTATGAGCTCTTATTTCTTATTATTATTTTTAACAGGCAAACAAATACTCCATCATGCGAGTATACTATCCGATCAATGGACCTACCAAAATTATTTTTATTTTTATTAGCGACAACAAAATGCAATCACTAATAACTATGCTCCATCCCTAATAATCATAAAACTAAATTAAAAAATATTTTTTATTCATGATGGTAAAGTACCATCGCTAATAAGTATGTACCATCGCTAATAATTATAAAACTAAACTAATAAAAAATAAAATTATTTTTTATTAGCAATAGTAAAGTGTCATTACTAATAATTATGCTCCATCATTAATAATCATAAAATTAAATTAAAAAAATTATTTTTTATTGGCGATGATAAGGTGCCATCACTAGTAAGTATGCTCTATCATTAAAAATCATAAAATCAAATTTAAAAAATAAAATTATTTTTTATTAGTGATGGTAAGGTGCCATCGCTAATGATCATAAAATCAAATTAAAAAGAATAAAATTATTTTTTATTAGTGATTGCAAACTATCATCACTAATAAGTATACTCCATCGCTAATAATTATAAAATCAAATAAAAAAATTACTTTTTATTAGCAATGGCAAGATGCCATTACTAATAAGTATGCTTCATTACTAATAATCATAAAATTAAATTAAAAAATAAAATTATTTTTTATTAGCAATGGTAAGGCATTATCACTAATAAGTATGCTCCATTGTTAATAATTATAAAATTAAATTAAAAAAATTATTTTTTATTAGTGATGGTAATACACCATCACTAATAAGTATGCTCTATCACTAATAATCATAAAACTAAATAAAAAAATAAAATTATTTTTTTATAGCAATGATAAGATGCCATCATTAATAAGTATGCTCCATCACTAATAATCATAAAATTAAATTAAAAAAATAATATTATATTTTATTAGCGATGGCAAGTTGCCATTGCTAAAAGACAAAAATTCTATCACTAATAATTTTTTTTACGATGGCATAAATATTGGTCGCCATTTATTGTCGATAAAAGTTGTTATTAGTAATGGCAAAGTTGCCATTGCTAATACTCAATTTTCTTGTAGTGCATATCATAATTAAAAAGATTTGAATTCCAAAAGAAACTATATCTACTAACCTTAAGGGATCCAAAAAAGCTTGGATACCAAAATTTGGAAAAATAATTTTTTTATAGGTGTGCTTAGCATCCAATGCATCAGAGAGAAGATGGTACTTAGATAACAAATGCTTGAAGTACATAATGGGGGATGAATCTCAATTCATCACCCTTGAAGCTAAATATGGATGGGTAGTAACATTAATTTAGTGACAATGATAAAAAGAAAGTCATTAGCATTGGTAATATTAGAATCACCCCTTTTATATTTGTTGAAAATATTATGCTTGTAGATAGTTTGAAATATAAATCAACCTAAATTAAAAAAAATAAATTCTTAAAAATGAATAAATTTATAAATATATTAGTTAAAATTAAAAGTATTTAATGCTTTTCATATTGTAATGGAATATTTAGTTCAACCTAAATTAAAATAAAATAAATTCTTCTTGTGATACTTTATAGGATCTTTATATTTAATATTTTGATACATATTGATATTAGAAATATGCCCTAGAAGCCTGATTAGCCAACACTTGTAAAACTTTCTAAGAGCATATTTTGTAAATTTGACTTATTAATAAAATTTGGATTATTTTCATTCATATTTGTATTTTAATTATGCCTATGAATCATCCTTTGGTTAATAGATTTGATAACACATATTCTCAAGAGTTGAAAATTTAAGACATGTATTATTATAATTAACTCATAAACTACTTTCGATCATAGGATCATGACAAGGATGGTGATCAATCTAAAAGATTGGGATACAATCGCTTCTTTCGGATAGACAAGTCTTAAATCTACCATGTAGAGACACCGAAGTAAAAAAATAGGTACTTGTTAAGAATAAGGATACTGAGTGTGATCAATTTCGAGCAGTCATAAGAAAGTCTACTCTCTCATCAGTGATATGCTCATTACTATAGTTATATGTCTAGTTCTCTGATCTGAGGTACATCGGTAGTTCATCTTGAGGGTGCTATAGTTTAACTCACTTGGTCTCCTAGCCATACAGAATCTTGAAATATATGTTGGCTATAATATATTCATTGTAAGAATTGGATTGCATCAAAATGGGATCTATCCTCTTCGATAGAGGAGTAGTCCTATGAAGATCATGAGATTGAGTTCTAAAGCCCATGGCCATAGTAGTGTGAAAGGTATAAAGTAGTTTCTATTAGATTTCACATAGAACTCAAATCGATTGATTCTATCATATGATAGGTATGAGGTTTGACAAGTTAACCTTAACCTCAAACTTGTTGGAACTCATGATAGAAGAATCAAATTACATGATAATTGCACTTAGAGGTTCCTTTTCAATTCTGATAGGTTGCCACTACATACTGCTAGGTATCACTAGTGGATTATGAGATTAATTAGAATTATCTTGATAATTGATAATTTTAATTGAGTGAATTAGAAAGACTTTCAATTCATCGAGAAAAATCTCGATGATGTTGATGATAGAGATCACGACATATCTCATTACCATATAGAATTAAACCTATGGGGTCACACAATCAAGGATTTTGGTCTTGGATGTTTCAATTAGACTTATACGGTCTGATTGGATGAAGATTTGATCCTATTAAATTCAAGAAAATCATGCTAGCACATGATTGAACTCAATTTCTCCTGCTTTGGGTTCTCTATTAGATAGGGCTTAACCAAATAGGATTTAGTTCACAGGGACACTAAGAGTTGGTGTGCTCTAGCTCTCCTGGAATGGATAAGGATAAGGGGTGCCAAGTTTGGGCCACCCTCCCTCCTTTTTGTCTTTCTTTTGCAAGCAAGAATTAGGGGTGCATGCCCCCTTATTTTTCTCAAGGGGCATGTGCCATCTGAGAAAGAGAGAGAGAGCACACACCCCCTGATTCTCTTCTAGATGTGTGCCTTTTGAGGATGAGAATCCAATTAAATTTGAATAGGATTCAAATTTAATAGGATAAGAAAGAGGTTGTTTGGATTTAGAATTCAAATAAAGGAAGGAGAACTTGGAACACCAACCATCCTTATCCAAATAAGGGTGGCGCATGCCCCATCTAATTTTTGTTCAACAAAAATGTGTGCAAAATAGAGGAGGGGCACCACATCTTCTAGAAGTCCTTCTGCTTTAAGTCATTTGACTCGGTCAATGACTTAAAGCCTAAGGACTCTTAGCATCCTATTTCTATAAATAGGAACCTACCAAATAGTTTGGTATCTAAGTTTAGAAACTACCAAAGCCCTACCATTTCTCTTCCATGCCTCCTCTCTCTCCTCTCCACTTTCTCTCTTCCACATCCAAAGGAGTTGGGCTGATCTTATTCAAAGTACTGAAAGGGTCGGATGTTGTCTGTGCTAAAGAAGGAGATGTGATCAAGTGTTGATCCAGTCCCTATTGGTGATCATATCGAAAGCAGATCCAGGAGAATTCAGATTTGACTTGCTGAAGGCAGATTTAAGCTAGAGAAGAAATTCTGGTTCGAGCTCGAGTGGATACCTATAGAAGTCAGGTGCGTATGTGGCTCAACAATGGACCTTAATTAAACTGCGATCATCGGATTACGGAGATCATCTACCTGCATAAGGTGATGTGATCATCTCTTTTATACATGCTTATATGCTTCTATTAATTTAGATCTATGAACCCTATGCTAGATCGGATCAAAAATTTTTGAATTCCATTGCATTTGATCTGAACCAATCCGGCATGCTATATCATTCCTTCAATTGAAACTTATCAATGTTGTCCTTATATCTAGTTTCGACTTTATTTCTATTAAATTTCTATTTATTTTGAAAAAAAATTATATTCTTATACTTTAAAATATGTCTTTCTATATATATTATATATTTTACTACTTTAGTATATCATGACTCAATTTGCAATAAAGAATAAAATAAAGAGTAAGAGGGAGAAAGAATTCAAAAAAAAATTCTTAGTACCAAATTAAAAGAGTTGGGATCTTGAAACTTATTGGTATCAAGCTAATAACTTTATGTATTTGAACTTAAGATGCATAACTGGTATTTTCTTATATCAAGTCATATCTAAGATTTAAATTTAAAATTTACTCTAATACACATTGTAAAACTTGAATCTTACTATTTGCTTGATTTGCTTGATACATTATGTGCTTCAATGCTTGTTGTTGCTTATTATGATGTTTGCCTTGATCATATCATACATCAAATTACAACTCTCATAATTGATATTTTCAGCACCAATACAATATATCTTGAATAACTATAACTTGATTAAAAAAAAGGAGAGAGAGTTAGCTAAGTATAGCTATAGTGAGTAAATCTAATTTTTTTAAAAAAAAGAAAATTAGCTCTTGAATCCAAAGTGCTTTGATACATTAATTTTGAAATAATTAAGTAATTTAATTTTGATTTTTTATATTTATATCCTTAAGCTCTATATTACTTTGAAATTTGATTGGTATAACATGAATTACTATAATTCTCTTGATATACTCTGATACTAAAATGTAGTTTTTTGATGCTATCAAAAAGAGGGAGAGGTTAAGTATATGCTCTTATGCTTTATTGAGTATGTTAATTATGAAGTATGCTCTCAATTCAACTACCTTCTATCTTCATACTTCATATTTTATATTAATGAATTTGTTATGCATAAATCTTAGAAACACACCAAGCTTTATTGTGCATGTATTCAAAATTTTGTCATCATAAAAAAGGAAAATATTATTGATGCAAGGATTAATTTTGATGAGTATAAAATATGTGAGTATGATATTTATAATTATGTATTTTGAAGTAGTTAATTTATTTTATAGGGAGCACAATGTGCTTGAATATTTAAAGAAGCATGGACAAACTTAGAAGAATAAATCCTAAAGTTGAAGAAGTATTTGAAGTATTTTGCAAGCCTTTAAAGTGAGAAGTCGACTCCAAATGAAGAAGAGTCGACCTTAAAAATCTACAGGCCAAAATTATAAGACAATAATTTTTAGATATTTCAGGAGTCGACCCCAAGTTTTTAGGAACTGATCCAAGTAGACTACAAGTTGACCTCAAGTTAACTATGAGTTGACTCGTGAACTTGAGTCAACTCTAATAGATTGTGATTCAACCTATGGATGCCTAACAACCTAAATGCTATTTTGTTGGGAAGCTTTTAATAGGCAAATTTGACTTTCAATGACTAGTTTGACCTCTCCAATGGTTAGTACACTTTCTTGAACCAAATTTAAGTATTAAGACATGAAATCAATTAGAAAAGTGATCTAAGAAAGAAGAGAAAAAAGAATATAAGTTCTTGGTGAGAGCATTTAATAGCCTTGAGCAAGTCCAAGAGAGAGAATTTTCGACCATTAATTGTGTGAGCAATCAAGAGATCATCCATAGCAAATCACAAGATAGCCTCTCCTTTAATAAAATGAACAATTTCAAGCTCCAAAGAGCAACCATCATTGATATCATTGCACTTCATTGAGTTTATTGTTTTTGAGCTTTAGCTTATTTGGTATTTATTCTACCATACTTTATTTCTTTGCAAGTTTTTTGGGATAGACTTGTTCTAGTCCATAATTGGATATCATCAGACATCGAGCCCAACATGTAATATCAGGCCTTATTGTCTTTGTCTATCCATTTCTCTAGAGATGCTCTCTGTTCAATGGATGGACGGGCTGATAAGGTGGGAGGGTCCTGGTCCAGTACATGGGTTAACTTCTCGAAATCCAAAACTATTTTGTAGTTCCTGAGCCAATCTTTATAATTGGGTCCAGTCAGTCTATGTGTGTTCAGGATACGTGCCAATGGATTGGACGCAGACATTTTCCTGTAGAGAGTCAAAGATTCTAGTTAGATATTATAATTTTGACTTGACCAATTTATTTAGAGATTTTATTTTTAAACAAATTAGCTCCCACTATTTTCTCGGATCCCTACACTCCCTCTGTAGAGATGCAAAAATCTCCACGATTAATGATTTCTAGTGGGTGGTGCGGTCTCACCAACTGACTCATCACCTCACCTAACAGTTATTGGTGATGGGTTAGCCAATGAGTGAACAACTCTTGTTCAATGATTCTCTAATCATGGTGCACCCAAACTTGGTCTCTAATTCATGAATCTCACCGTATCCGAAATATTGATCCACTCCTTAGTTAAGTCAGACCCACCATTTGCATAGACTGGGTTCCTAATTGAGTCTCTCACCGTATCCAAAATATTGAGCCCAACTCATCCTCCAGCCCATAGCATCCAATGCCTAATAGACATGGTTGCATCTTCTGGTGCAACTGAGCCACTGTATCCAACCGAGAACAATCAACCCCGGGAAAGGGCCCGCACATCTACAATGGTGGAAGACCTCAGACTTAATCTTTTCTTAGGAAGAATTGATTCAGGTCTCATTAAACTAGACTTGTCATAGTCATAACAATTATGACTAACCTAGTGGCATGGGTTAGCTCGGATTATTGACCACCTCAGATCAAAACTGTGTCAATAGATATGGCCAGGTAAGTGAGACCGATGGAAGGAATATGCCATTAACTCGTACAAGAACGCATTCAGCTCGAGTAGCTTCCAATTAAAAATCAGTCGATCGTATGTGCCAAACTTACCTTAGACACCAAATTGTTGAGCCAGAACCAATTGGGTTAGCCTACAATCCAGACTCTAACCTCTGAGCCTAATTAGGTCTTGCTTGATCGTGACTCGATCTTGACCCAGACTTAATCCTATTAGGCTGGTCAATTTAAGCATTGTTGATCCCATCTAACCAACTCTTGATTCGGTTTGATCAACCGCTTAGACCTAATTGAGCTACCCAAGTCCGAACCCAGTATTATGAAAATGTCTTAGATCTAAAATTCTTAATTTTAGACCTAATTGATATTCCATAATCTTAATTTTTAATTAAGTAGGGTTCATAAACAAAATATGCACAATAAATCCTAGGGTTTCAGGATCTAGGATTTTGCAGAAAGTAAGTTTTGGGTTTCTGATTAAGGATGAACATGCAGCACCCCTACACATCATAAGAACACCCCATCGAATGGGAAGAGAGGGCCTTTAAACCCTTTTTCATTCTTATGATCGGACAGCCAAGAGGAACGCCTTAATCAGGAACATGCAATACTACAAAACAGTTTTAGATCTATATCATATATCTCATATACAAATCAGATCTAAACATGGCATATTTTGCATACATCTCATGTATCGAATCATGCATATTTTTAGATCTAAATTATCTCATAATAATCTAAAAAATTAAATTTAAATTGATCTAATCAAAATAAATTTTAATCTAGATAATTATGTAGAACTATTCTACAACTAGTCTAGACATGCATCAATCATATCTCATATGATATTCAAAATTAAATAATTTTATTTACTATTTTTTAGATATCATTATAACCATTATAATATCAAAAAATAGTAAATTATAGATCTAAAATATAATTTAATCAGATTAAATCAAAAATGTGCAAGACTATTCTATAGAACTATTCTATTTTAGAACTAGTCATGCATATTTCCTAATCTTAGATCCAAATCATTTAATTTTAATTTTTCTAATTTCAGATTTGATCACATCTCATGTGACATCTAAAATTATTTATTTTCTAATTAAAATAGATTTAAAATCAGATCTAAATACTTTTAGAACCTTGACTCTGATACCAATTGAAGAAAAATCCTGATTTCTCGGACCAGGTTCGTTCAGATCTGATCAGATCAAGAGATATATTTTAAAAATTTTTCTCTTGATCTTAATCAGATCTTGATATATTTTAGATCTGATTATTATTATTTTAGAAATTAAATAAAATTTAGATAAATTAAATCAAATTTAATTTACCTTGATATGGGTAATCCTATTACCCATTGATGATCCTGTATGTAGTGGAAGGTTCTGGATCTAGCCACGCAAGTGCCTGGCCTCTACCGATATCCACTCGGGCTGGATCTAGAGATCCTCTTCTTCTCTATCACATCTCCAGAAATCAGATCTAAATCTGATCTGGAGGATCTTCAAACTTCTTTTGAAAATCAGCAGTCGTCCTTTGCAGCAGCGCAGCCTTCTAGCTTTCAGTCGCCTTTCTTTGATCTCAATCGCACCAACCAAAAATCTAAAACTCCTTTTGGATGTGGAGAGGAAGGGGAGAAGGTGGTTTGGCATGAAGGAAGAGGGGAGAGGCAGCCTTGGGTATGGAGAATTATGATTCCTTTCAATCACTTCCAATCACAATCTGGGTTAGGCGCAGGGTCTTATTTATAGACTATCTGTGATCCAACTTCTCTTCTTCCCAACCAATCACAACCCTTTGTGAAATCAGATCTAAATATGATTGGTGGGAATAGAGTCTCCTGGATTCCTCCTTAGAGGGTGCCTAAGACCAGTCAAAGTTGGTTCTTAGGAGAACTCTAATTGGAATCCAAAAAGGAGATGGAGTCCCTATCCAACAGGGACTCCTAGGCGCCTCCAACTTGGGCACACGCCTAGGGTGGCGTGCGCCCTCCTCCTTGCTAGGTTCTAGCAGGGGGACAAGCCCCCACCAGCTCTCCAATGGGTGCATGACATGTGGTCAAAAGTCAAAGTGTCAATGGTCAACATTTGACCAGTCAAAGGTAGACTTTTGACCAAAGTCAAAGAACAAAAAATGGCAGATGACCAAAAATGGCAGGTAATATCTTACAAAATAAGACAACCTTTTCTAACTTGGATAACCTCCAGTTAGACCATATGAAGGCCTCTGATTAAGGACAAACTCATTTGGCTCAGTCAGGATAATTTATTTATGATAGCAAAAGAAGAACGTTAGGTTCAATCGAGTGCTAGCACGATTTTCTTGAATTAATTGAATCTCATTCAGATCAATTGAACTGGACCAGTTCAATTGATGATCACCAGATTCAAACCCTTATTTGTATGACCCAGTTTGGTTCAGTTCTGTATGGTAATGGGATATGTCATGATCTCTATCATTGACATCATCGAAACTCCTTTCGATGGATCAGAACTCTTCTAATTCGAACAGCTAGAATGATCGATCATCTAAATCATTCTAATTGCTCCCAAAATCCACCAGTGATACCTAGCAGTATATGGTGGCAACCCATCAGAGCTGAATGCGAATCTCTTAGTGCAGCTACCTATGTGATTAAGTCCTTCTATCTTGAGCTCCGATCAAATTAGGGTTAAGGTAAACTCGTCAAACCCTAGTTTCTATCATATGATGTAATCATTCGATTCAAATCCGATGTGAAAATCTAAATAGAAACTCTTTCTATTATTTCACTCGGCCATGGCCATGGGCTTCTGGACTTGATTCTCATGATCATCATAGGGCTGTTCCTCTACCATTGAGGTAGATAGATTCCATCTTGATGCTATCCAGTTCCTACAATGAACATGCTATAGCCATCATACACCTCAGGATTTCATATGGCTAGGAGACCGAGTAATGGTGTAGTCAAACTATAACACCCTCAAGGTGAACTATCGATGCACCTCAGGTCAAAGAACGAGACATACTACTACAGCATCGAGTCAGTCATTAACGAGAAGGTAGACTCCCTAATGACTACTCGAGGTGGTCACGCTCAGTGCCCTCATTCTCTAACGAGTACCTGTACTCTCGCTCTGGTATCTCCACACCGTAGACTCAAGACTCATCTACTAAAGAGAAGCGATTGTACACCAACCACTGGATCAATCACCATCCTCGTGATGATCCTATGGTCGGGAGCATTTTATGAGTTAACAATGATTATTCATGTCTTAAATTTTCAACTCTTAAAAATATGAATTATCATTACCATTAACTCAAAGGATGTATTATAAACACTTAATACACATATGTGATAGAAAATAACCCATTTTATTGATATTAGTCAAAATTATAATTTTGCCCTTAGAAGTGTATTACAAGTGTCAGCCAATTCTGGCTTCTAGGGCACATATATCTAACACATGCAAATCTAAAACCATGATCATATAATTCTAGATTAGGTCTAAGAGATTTTATAATCTAATTAAAAATATTTTATTCTAATTTTTATCAACATAAATGTATTAGATTCGATCTAAATTGGTTTATGATAGTTTGAATTAAAACTATTTCAATTACACGAGCATGTTTAGATTAGATCTAAAAGTAGTCTTATGGTTTATTTAATTACATATAGATTATGAATCAAATATATAACTGGTTGGTAGAACCATGTTGTAAAAATATTTTACAAACATGAAAATTATTTTCGAAATGTCGAACCCCAACCCTCAGTCCAAAACTTAATTAAGAATTAAGTATGATGAATTAGGCTCTAGAATTATGAATTAAAGATTCTAAGTCATTGATCATAAAATTATATTATTGGGTTAGATGAATTAGGTCCATTAATTGGGTTAGACCTAAGGTTAGTTAAAGAATGGACTAAATTAGAGTAATTGATCAAATCTAATCAAATATTGAATTAGATTAGGTCAAGGACTCTTTAGACTCTATTATAATAGTTGTAGTTGGTCAAGTTCATGCCTTTAACAAGAACCAAATGGACTTAATTCATGGCTACATGGTCGAACTCAAAATTAATAGGTTGATCCAATTAAAACTAATGAACTGGATGGTATCTAAGGTAAGTTTGACAGTCTAGACTAGTGGTTTTTAATTGAAAGCTACTCGCACTGATTTCGATCTTTGATGAATTAATAGCATATCCCTTCCACTGATCTCACTTACTTGGCAATCCTAGTAAATTAGGTTTTGATTAGATAACTTGGTGATTTTGGCTTACCCATGTCAATTAGGTAAATCAGTGTGACTGATTTAGGTGCTCCTAATGCTAGCTTTAATTAGGTACTTTATGATTTGACTTGGTGAAGTCAGTGGAAGGATCGAAATTGACTGATTCCCTTCTCCCTTTCTTAAAATTAATTAATTAATCCTCTAAAATTATTAGATCCTTAAAAATAAAATAGTTATGGTGATAACTAGATCATAACCTCCCATTATGTGGATGATAATGGGTCCATTAGTTGGATAATCATTGGAGGTCCAAAGGTTTGGTGCTTATCGGCTAATGAAATTATGATTCATAATATGATTTCTTGACCACATCTCTCTAAATGGTGGTTAGGTTGACCAACTAATGTTGGGCTTAATCATTTATTGGTTCGATGGACCAAGTATGGTCATGTTAATGGTTGGACCTAACTAGATCTTTTTAGTGGAGGCCAAAGTCTACTGATTAGAAACTGAGGCAAAATTAAATTACTAAAAATTATTTAAAAAATAATTATTAATAAACCTATCCTTAGATGTATATGAGTTGATCAGCTAAAGTTGGACTTATGTGTAGTCTATGTGGATTCTAGTTCCTACTAAAAAATTATGATAATTTCTTAAATTGGAGATAGAGGCTACCAATTCGAATAAAATAGTAGGAAAACCTTTTGATTAAAGTCCAAATCTTTAGGTTTAATGAATCAATTATTAATTAGATTTTGGTTTTTCTTTGTGCAAACATGGCCACTTTCCTTTTGCTCTGATCATTGTCAGACAATGATAAGCTAGTGGGATCTAACTTCGATAACTGGTACCGTAAGTTGAAGATTATCTTAGAATATGAATGGATCTTGTGCGTACTGACAGATCCAACACCTGAGGAGCTAGCATCTAATGCATGTGGAACAATCAAAGACACTTATCAGAAGTGGCTCAATGATCGAACCACAGTACATTGTATCATGTTGGCAACTATAAGTGATGAGTTCAATCATAGATTTGAATCTGCTCAGCTAGAAGACATGCTTCAAGTGTTGAATTAGTCTTTTGGCACACCTGATGATATTGAAAGGCACAAGATTAGTTGTATCATCTTCAATGCTAGGATGATGGATGGAGCTTCTATCACTGATCATGTACTGTACATGATCGAGTTGATGGAACGTTTAAGCTAGCTTGATTTTTTCTTGCACGAGTAGCTAGGTAAAGATGTGATTTTAAACTTATTGCCCAAATCTTTTCTCCCATTCCTTACTCATTATAGAATGACAAAGCCTGAAGCAAACTACCATGAGTTACTAGGGTTACTTTAGAACTTTGAAAAGGATCACCAGCTCCACAAGGAGTCGATCAACTTAATGGAAGGGTCTTCTTCTGGTTCTCGACCTTTTAAGAAAGAAAAGAAGAATAAGAAGAAGAAGAGTAAAAAAGTGCATGTTCAAGCTGGGACATCTATGCAGGATCCGACCAAGAAAGTAAAGCCCGATAAGAGTGAAGCTGAGTACTTCTTCTACAAAAAGCAGGGGCACTGAAAGAGAAACTATCCTCAATATATTGCCTTCCAGGATCCAAACAAGCTGAGAAAGAAGCAAGTTGTTGCTAGACAAGATATATAAATGATAACTCCTTGTAATTTCTATATTTATGATATTATTGACTGGGTATTATATACCGATAGCCCTTACCATATTTGTAATTCGTTGCAGAGATTGTAGGTTAGTAGAAGATTTGAGCAAGGTGAGAGGTTCCTGAACGTTGGAGATGGAAGATCAGTTTCAGTTCTACCATTAGAAATCTTGAAACTTGTATTTGAGTTTCGCATCATTGTTCTTAGTGATTGTCACTTTTATCCTAATTTCTTTTTGAATGTTATTTCTATAGGCCTTTTGGCTAAAGATAATTATGAAATTTTAATAAAGAAAGAGTTTTGTAATGTCATTATGAATGGTGTTACTATATTCTCTGGACGCTTGAACAATGGTGTATATATGTTATCATAACCTATTAATGTAATCTATTCCACTGGCAAGCATCCTAGATTAGATAGTGTGTCTGATATGTATTTATGGCACTATAGACTAGGTCACATAAACAAGAACAAAATAAACAGGTTGACTCAAGAGGGAATTCTCGAAGTTAATGATTGTGAATCACTTTCAACCTATGAGTCTTGTCTAATTGAAAAAATGACCAAGTCATATTTTACTGAAAAAGATGAGAGAGCCACTAAGCTCTTAGGTCTAGTACATACTGATGTATGTGGATTGTTGTCCAAGTATGGCTACCTAAGAGGGGAATAAATTAAGTATTTCCAAAAATAAATGACTAATATGAAGATTTTCAATGAGTTAAACTAAGTTATGTGCATAAGATAAATAATATAATCCTTTATGTAAAGAGCAATAGAAAGATAAAGGATATAAAGAATAAGAGCAATAAGCACACAATCACAAACACAATCATTTTATAGTGGGTTGGTGCCAAACTCAGCACCTACGTCCACTTTTCAAGTAAACCACTTGGAAATTCAAATATAATTCTCAATAAGAATTATAGTCCAATTATTTTTTGAGCTCACAATCAAATCTAGTTGGTTTTTTTTGGCTTGCCAACCAAAATTGTACAAGATTATTTTTTGGGCTCACAATCAACCTAGTTAGTTTTTCCCAAATCACCAACCAAAATCTCATAAATGATTATTTTTTTCCATGCTAACAATCAACCCCGATTGATTTTAACTTTGGCTCATCAATCAAACCATACAATGTCCAACTCTAGGCTTGGACTAACTCAAGCTTCTCATCCCAAGAAACTTAAAATAAAAAAAAAAATATAATAAATAAAAATAAACTCTTTGAAACTTAAGAGAAGAAATTCTAGGAGCTTGGCTTATTAGCTTGATTTTTTCTCTTTGAATGCTTGAGAGAAGTAGTAGATGATCTTCGATAGTAATGGCCTGACTTCTCTCAGAGTGAGGATGTTAGAAGGATAAAAGAATATATAAGAATCATTCCTTCTCTTTTCTTTTCTGCTTACTTCTATGGGATTCTCAAAGAATGCATAATAAACTCTCCAAAACCTCCTCTTGATGCTCCAAAGATTTTCTTATATATCCTTGAGGTTTTTCATCATTTCTTGATATTTGGAATGTCTTTAGAAAGAGATTTAGCCATTGGAGATGAGAAAATAGTCATTGAAAAGCTCATGGGATGAAAAAGCTGCAGTTCTAAAAACTAGCCATTACAGTCACTGGATTAGCTCAGTTTTTGATTGGATCGGTTCAGTCCCACTAGATCGGCTCAATTTATAGCTGGATCGGCTCAGTCCTCTGGGTCTTGAAAATTTTATTTTCTATGCTTTTTGTCTTCTATTTTCACTAAGACTAGGTTGGCTCAGTTCCAGGCTGGGTTGGTCCAGTTTGCATGCCATGCATGCTAAAGACTGTTTGTGATCATTTCTTCTTCAATTTAATTTATAGACTAGACTTGCCTTCTTGACTTGATTTTATCCTCATTAATATATCAAAAAATACTTAAAAAAATTATGAGCACTTAGAATTTTGAAACTGCACATCCTTATAAATATCGTTAGACTTTATAACTTATACTCAAAACTTTTTGTCATTATCAAAATCAATCTTTAGGTCAACAATCTCTCTCTTTTTGATGATGACAAAACTTTTGAGTATATGCAAAATAATATATCATGGGTTTCTGAATAATTACATATTTAAAGGCATGAAACCACTAAATAATAAGAAAATACTTCATTCTAGTTAAGCTCAAGCATATACTCAATAATAACACTTTTTCTTTTTGATAGCATCAAAAAGAGTAACTCTAAATGGAGGTTATCAATAAAATCATGAAAGTAAAATAATCTAAAAATATTAAGCTCCCCTTTAATATTGAGTTTAATTTTTATTCAAAATTCGCTCTCCCTTACTATATGCCATATTTCTTAATTTCATTTCTTGCTCAATTTTATATCTCATAACCAAATTAAAATCATATTATGAAAAATATCCTATTATGGCAAGATTTTGATATAATTTGATATGTTAAATTTATTTTCTTCATTTACCAAATTTTCTCCTCTTATTGTCATCAATAGTATTTACTATAATTCAAGATACCAATTGAATTTAAAAATATTTCTTTAAGAAATTTAGCTTATCAAATAAATATTCAATATTTCAAATTATTCTTAAATTCTAATCATAAAAGTTCATAAATCAGTTTTGTTCAATATATCTTCAACCATAATCAATTATAATAGTCAATCAAAATAACATCATCAAAATCAATGAGATAAAATATTAAATTATTTGACATTCAATTGGTGATATGATAATCAATTAAATCAAATAAGATTATATTAAGATTATGTCAAAGGAAAAACTAGATAAAGACTTCAAAAGTTAGGTTCAGCTAGAAAATTTTTAAGCTCTTAGAGATCAAGCTAAGATATAATATAAATTATCAAAGTCAAGCACTTGATCTTTTACGACTAGAGTATCTTATCTTCAAGTACTTAGGTCAAAAAAATTTTAGAAGAATTTTGATAATTAAGTATCTTATGGAAAAATATCAAAATTTATTTCTCTTGTAGGTTTAGCAATTAAAATATTCATACATAATTTAACTTTTGTTGATTCAAGATTCTTAAATATATAATTGATAAAGGAAAGTTGAGATATCATGCTAAATTTCAAGATAAACCAATTTCATATTGATTCAAAACAAGATACTTATAGAAGAGCACAATGATTTAAAAATTAAAGTATTCAAATCATTTCAAATATCAAAATTAATCACTCATACTAATCTTGCTAAAATATGAAAAGTATTTCAAGCAAGTGAATATGATATGAAATCATATTGATAGATTATTAAAATCAATAGAATCAATCAAATAAATATTGATGGTATGATGTGAGAAAAGTTTAGATTTTACCCAATAGTATCATCCATCCATTTTCATTTTCAAGGTATCGATTCATAATATTTTTCTCTTTTTATTACATTGGATCCTTGGTGAACCTGTAAAATCATTTACTAAATTTTGATATCCAAGCCATCTTAGGTCCATTAAGGTTAGAGCTTATGATTTCTTTTGGAACCCATATTTGCTTAATTAAGGTATGACTAATTCGTTCAGCATTATATTTAGAAATTTTATGGCCAATTATGTTGCATTTAAAGCAAACTACAGAATGATTTTCATAATAAGCTTTGCTAAATATATTGTTTATAAATTTTTATTTTCTTAATGAATTATAGCCAATTCCAGCTATATCGAAAATAACTTTTTGATTGATTAAAATAGATTGAAGCTTTTGAGAGCCAATTATAAACTTATTAAGCATAGGCCTCAATCTTTCAATCTTTTTTCTTAGATTGGTATTTTTTTCTAAAAGCGACTTCTTTTCTTTCAACAAGTTATCTTTTTCTTTAATATAAAATTTTAATTTTTTAATTTTTATTTATAGTGGATTGGTATCAGAGTAATAAAAAGTAAAAGATATAAAGAATAAAATTAATAAGCACACAATCACAAGCACAATCATTTTATAGTGGTTCGGTGCCAAACTCAGCACCTATGTCCACTTTCCAAGTAAATCACTTGAAAATTCAACTATAATTTTCAATAAAAATTATAGTCTAATTATTTTTTAGGCTCACAATCAAACACAATTAGTTTTTCTTGGCTCACCGACCAAAATCGTACAAGATTATTTTTCAGGCTCACAATCAACTTAATTGATTTTTTTTAGATCACCAACCAGAATCTTATAAGTGATTATTTTTCTCTGGGCTAACAATCAACCCTGATCGATTTTAACTTTGGCTCACCAATCAAACCATACAATGTCCAACTCTAGGCTTGGACTAATTCAAGTTTCTCATCCCAAGAAACTTGAAATAAAAAAATATATATAATAAACAAAAATAAAAATAAACTCTTCGAAACTTAAGAGAAGAAATTTTAGGATCTTGGCTTGTTGGCTTGATTTCTTCTCTTTAAATGCTTGAGGGAAGTAGTAGATGATCTTCGATAGTAATGGCCTGACTTCTCTTAGAGTTAGGATGTTAGAAGGACAAAGGAATATATGAGAATCACTTTTCTTTTTTTTTCTGCTCACTTCTTTGGATTTCTCGAAGAATACATAATAAACTCTCCAAAACCTCCTCTTAATGCTCCAAAAGTTTTCTTATATATCCTTAAGGTTTTTCATCACTTCTTCACATCTGAAAGGTCTTCAAAAAGAGATCTAGCCATTGAACATGAGAAAATAACCGTTGGAAAGCTTATGGGATGAAAAAGCTGTAGTTCTAAATAGTAACCATTACAGTCACTTGGTCGGCTCAATTTTTGATTAGGTCGGTTCAGTTCCACTAGGTTGGCTCAATTTATAGCCAGGTCAGCTTAGTTTTCTGGATCTTAAAAATTTTACTATCTGTGCTTTCTATCTTTTATTTCCATTGAAACTAGGTCGACTCAGTTCTAGACTAGATCGACTCAGTTTGCATGCCAAATACTATTTATGATCCTTTCTTCTCCTATTTGATTTGTAGGCTAGACTTGCCTTCTTGACTTAATTTTATCCTCATTAACATATCAGGAAACACTTGAAAAAATTATGAGCACTTAAAATTTTAAAACTGCACATCCTCATAAATATCGTTAGACTTTATAACTTATACTCCAAACTCTTTGTCATCATCAAAATCAATCTTTAGATCAATATGGACCTATGAGCACTAGTGCTAAAGATGGATATTTCTACTTCATCACTTTCATAGATAATTTATCTAGATATGGATATGTCTATCTGATGAAACATAAGTCATATTCATTTAAAATGTTCAAATAATTTTGAAGTAAAGTAGAAAAATAATCTGAGAAGAGTATTAAAACTCTTTGGTCTAACCGAGGAGGAGAATACCTTTT
Source organism: Cocos nucifera (assembly GCA_006176705.1). Lineage (NCBI taxonomy): Eukaryota > Viridiplantae > Streptophyta > Magnoliopsida > Arecales > Arecaceae > Cocos > Cocos nucifera. The sequence goes on along the minus strand of QRFJ01003141.1, from coordinate 76,463 downwards.
TGATGAGTTTCTTACATCTTTAGGAGAAAATGGGATTCTCTTCTAATGGACTCCTTCAGAAAAACCATAGAATAATGATGTGTCGAAAAGAAGAAATCGGACTCTGATAGACATGGTCCGATCCATAATGGATTTTGCCAGCTTGCCGATATCCTTTTGGAGATATGCACTCGAATCAGCTTGCTATTTTTTAAATAGGATTCCAAGTAAGTTTATGATTAAAACTTCATATGAGATATAGACAAGATGTAAGCTAGCACTTTCACACTTCGGGATCTGGGGTGCTCAGTTATGTAAAATAATTAATCTCAAATAAACTTGGACCTAAGTTTGACAAGTGCACATTCATAGGGTACCCCAAAGAATCAAAAGGATATATTTTCTATAATGCTGATGAACAAAAAGTGTTCATCAGCCTTAAGGCAATCTTTTTTAAAAAGAAGTTTCTTGGTAATGGAACTGTTGCCTCTAAGATTGAACTTGATGAAGTTCAATAAGTAGAAACACCGACATTTATAGCTGAATCAGAATTGAATTTGATTAGATCAAATCTGGAGCCCAATGTACCTGCACCATTAAAGCAATTTGATAGAGTACCGCATCAGTCGAACAGATACTATGATTTTTTGATTTGAGATGGTGATCCCATCAAACTCGATTAGAATGATGAGGATCCGATCACTTATATGGATACAATGAAGAGGCCTGATTTCAAGAAATGGCTTGAGGCCATAAAATCCGAAATGAAATCCACGAAGGTCAACAATGTATGGATATTAATTGACCCATCTGAAGGGGTTAAATCTATTGGGTGTAAGTGAGTCTTCAAAAAAAAAAGAAATACGGATGAAAAGATGGAGACCTATAAAGTCTATCTAGTTACCAAGGGATATCATCAACATTATGGTATTGACTATGATGAGACATTCTCTCCTATGGCAATGCTAAAATTCATTTGGATAATGCTTGCTATAGCTATCCATCTAGACTATAAGATCTGATAGATAGATGTAAAGATAGCTTTCCTGAATGGAGAGCTGACCAAAGAAATGTATGTGATACAACCTAAGGGATTCATATCTACAGATGAGTCCAAGGTGTGCAAACTTCAGAGATCCATTTATGGATTGAAGCAAGCATCTCGAAGTTGAAACATACATTTTGATAAGATGATTAAAACGTATGGCTTCGTTAAGAATACAAAAGAGTTCTACATTTATAAGTGGACGAATGGTCCAGTAGTGGTATTCCTTGTCTTGTACATAGATGATATTCTCTTAATAGGAAATGACATCCCCACACTACAAAGAATAAGGGTTTGGTTACAATCTCAGTTCTCCATGAAAGACTTGGATGAAGCATCCTACATCCTAGGGATGAAGATCTATAGAGATAGATCTAAGAAGATTCTTGAATTATCCCAGTCCACATATATAGAAACTATGCTGAAGAGATTCAGTATGGAGAATTCCAAGAAAAACTATCTTCGATAAGCCATGAAATTTCTCTCTCTTAGAAGGATTATCCGATAACTCCTAAAGAGAGAGCATATAAATAGAGTCTCATATGCTTCGACAATGGAATCTATCATGTATACCATGACATATACGAGATTAGATGTGGCATACTCATTAGGAGTAGTGAGTAGATACCAATCTGATCTAAGAGAAAATTACTGAAAAGTGGTTAAAGATATCCTTAAGTATTTAAAAAATACTAAGGACCAATGGTTGGTTTATGGTGAGTAAGATCTGAAACTTGAGAGGTTTATAGACTCCAGCTTTCAATCTGACCATGATGATAGTAGAAGCATGTCAGATTATGTTTTTATCCTAAATGATGGAACCATCTACTGGAAGAGTTTCAAGCAGCATACTGTAGTAGACTCTGTTTGTGAAGCAGAGTACATCGCAGCATCAAATGCCATAAAGAAAGTTATGTGGTTGAGAAAATTCATCACCGAGTTTGGTGTAACACCCTTCCTTAATAGACTGATCCTGCTCCACTGTTATAGCTCTGATGCCATGGCTCAGGCAAAAGAACCAAAAGTATGCAAGTGAATGAAGTACATACTATGCCACTACCATCTGGTCTGGGAGATCATGGATCGAAGTGACATCGACCTTTAGAAGATCAACGAAAAAAAGAACCTGACCGACCCCTTCACTAAAGCCTTAGTGATAAAGAAGTTCGATGACCACAAGTCGAAGATGGGTATTAGATATTGTGCTGAGTCGCTTTAGGACAAATGGGAGTTATTGAAAAATATATCCCAAAGCCAATCGTGAGCCTGTTAATGGTTGTGCTACTTTATAATTATAATTAATTTATTAATGAATAAAATAAATATTTTGATATTTTTATTAGAAAGTCTACATCTTCTAATGAACTCCATTATTGTGATGAAGTCCTTAGGACTATTTAGTTTCAATAAAGAGAGGACTTATCGATTAGTCCTTAAACAGTTCACGATCAAATGAATTGCTGTTAATTAGGACAACAGTATTTATCGAGCATAGATCGTTGTATGCCATATAGGTTGGTTGCTCTCTTAACCAAGGAGTGTGGAGACACTAGTATGGCATACAAGTGAGATGTATGGGTACATCATCATGGGACATGACTAACTTCAGAGCATTCTACTATCGAAAATTACTCTGATGGGATATAGGTATAAGTATCCCTTAGATCTGAGATCACCATAGTGGCTTGCAAGCAACTCACTGTGCTTTCGTACCAAACTAACCAAATTTTTAATTTAGTAATGGAAGATTTTTAGGCACAGTCAAGTACTTGCAAAGTCGATGAGTGATCAAGATGGGATTAACCACTCCAAGAGTTGGAGAAGAATGCATCACAGTATTTCAATATTGTAAAAACCTTGGCCAGCGTAATCTATAAGATGAATTTTGTATTTTTAAATACAATGCGGATGACCTAATCAGAGTTGATAGTTAAACTCTAAGGTGTTCTATGAGCATTTTGGTCAAGAGGATGAATTATATAGAAATTATATCCACATGGGTTTTAAGAATGTTATTCTACACATTCGACATATCCGACCATCGGATACCATTACTAGATAGTCATTTTGATTGGTATAGAAATTAATTTTTATTCTACCAGCTTAGGATTAGACTTATGAGGTCATACACATAAGAGATCTCGATCTGATTGGATGGTTGATCAATGATTAAGAATCATTTTAGGGTTAAACAATCAATACGATTGATGTTTAACCTAGTGCAAGAGTTGCAGGAGGATCGATTAGCAATTCAATTGCTAATTGACTTAATTTTATTAAGTCAGAGAGATGAGATTAAGTTTAATTAAATATAATTTAATTATATTTGTTTTAGACTTGATTGGATCAAGTTCAATTAATTTATTAGATGAGCCAATTACAAGAAAGAACTAGTCTTAGTTCAATTAGGACTTGACTAAACCTAATTTCTAATTTAATTAAAAATTAAATTAAAATTAAATATAATTTAATCTAATTTAATAAGATTATTAGTTGGACTAAGATCTAATTAAATTAGATTAAATAAATTCTAATTTAATTTGATCCAAGGATCAAGTTGGACCAAGTCAAATTAGGAGTCCTAGTGAGATTAGGACTCCCAAATCCTTGCACCATTCAATCTCCATGCACTCTCCACAAAATTTTATTTATTTTTTTATGAAATCTCTCTTTTTTAGAGAGAGGACATGCATCCCCACATTTCATATATTTCTTACATGGTATTTGGTTGAGGATCAAGTCAAAATAAATTAGTTATTTTGATTTCAAACTCTATTTAATAAAGTTTGTTGCAACCAGAATTCTTATCGATGTATAGCACCTAAACTCTTGATTTTTCTCTAAAATTTTTGTGAGAAATAAAGAATTTTAATGCACCAAACATCAAGTGGTCCACGCCCAAAAAGAAGGAGGGGACGTCCATGAGTTGGATGCCCCAAGTCTAACCCAATTTGGAGGTCTCTTGATTAGATATTTGACCAAGATAAGGACTCCTCCATATCTCTCAATATAAAATGGTTTTAAACCCAATTTTTTTTAAGATTATAGATCTAAGAGAGAGGTCTTTGGGCATGGAGAGGCTGGGTGTAGAGAGGTTTAGGCGTGGAAATTGTTAAGGCACCAATCAAGGTGCTTTAGTGAGAGAAAAAGAGAAGAAGAAGAGGGTCTTCTTTTAGGATTTTCTTCCATCTATTTGTCCATTCTTTTTATGATTTTGAGAGGTATATCAGGTCCAAAATCATCTTCCTCATCTTTTATAAATTGAAGGGTCCAAGTTTCAAAGAAAGAAAGATTCAGATCAACTATCGAAGAAGGATCGCTTAGTTCTAGCAAACTATGCTGATTTTCGGGCATCAGACTTCTGATCAGCGATCGAGAGCTCATGTGGATAACTTGTAGAGGTCGGATACATGTATGACTCAAAATGACAATCTCAAGCCCTAATCAGTGACTTAAAGAACTCGATTTGTAAAGATATGGATGATACGATCATCTTTCTCCTATCTAGATTTGATCTAGCATAGAACAGTTATTATGTTGATATGATCAACATGATTTATTCTCATGTTTTAATTTTTAATTTAATATCATACTTTAATCATGTAATAGGATCCTAAATTTAGAATTTTTCATATTTAATTATGAATTAATATGATTAATTCATGTTTCTACTATATAGATTTAAAAATATTTTAAAATCTAATCCTGAAACCCTAGACTAGTTCCTTCAGAAACAATCCAACTAAATGCTAAGGCCATGAATATGCTTTATTACTTTGGACTTTAATGAATTTAACTTAATTTCTTCTTGCATTTCAGCAAAAGAAGTATGAAAAGAATTAGAAATGACCTTTGAGGGAGCAAATAAAAGAGAAGAATTAAACTTCCAAGAAGAGAAGGAAGCTCATCCTAATTTTTGCCTCGCAACTCATGAGAATAAAAAGAAGAACAAGAATAAGAAATAAAGGAAGAAGAAAGGTTTAATTAAGGAAGAACAAAGCAAACAAAAGAAAGATGAAAGAGAAGAGCAAAAAGTAGACAAATCATGCTTGATGGATAAAGAGAAAGAATGTATTATAAATCCTTGCCTCATGACCAATAATGATGAGGTAAACATTAATAATTCTTCCAATTTTACTTTTGATGAGTTGTTTGATGCCTTTAATGATTTAATGTATGAATTTAAAAAGTTAAGACTGAATAACAAAGAGATTAAAAAGTCTAATCTTTCTTTAGCTGAAGAGAAAAATAAGGTCTTAAGTGAAAAAGAAGATCTTTCGAAAGAAAAGAACCTTTTAGTTGAAGAAAAGATCAAAATATTGATTGAACAAGATGCTCTTTTGAAAGAAAAAAAATTAGTTGAAGAAAAACAAATCTTTTCAAAATCTAAAAAATTCTTAGTTGAAGAAAAAGAAAAGCTCTTGAAATCTGAAAAACCTTTTTTGGAAGAAAATGCAAAACTAAGAAAAGAGATTGAAAATTTAAAATTCATGCTTGAAAAGTTTACACTTAGATCACAAAAGCTTCAAGCAATATTGAACAATCAAAAAGCTATTTGCAATAAAGCTGGAATTGGTTATAATCTTTTAAAAAAATAGAAATTTGTCAAGAATATGTTCACTAGAGCTTCATCTAAAATTCATTCTATAGTTTGCTTCAAATGCAACCAAGTTGGCCATAAAATTTTAGATTATAATATTATAAGAATTGGCCAAACTTTAATCAAATAAATTTAGATTCCAAAAGAAACCATATGCTCTAATTTCCATTGACCCAAGATGACTTGGGTGCCAAAAATTAGCAACTAATTTTTTGCAAGTATACCAAGCATCCAATGAAATGAGAAAAGTAAATTCTTAAGGAATGGATACTTAGAACTCAAAATGAATGGGTGATGATACTTGGTAAAAGCTAAACTTATTTTGACATCACCCCATCAATGATTGATAAAATTATTTTGCCAAATTTATTGATTTTAATGATCTATTGATATGTATTTATATTATGATTTCTTGCCTTGAATATTTTTAATGTATTGAAAAAAATTATTATAATTAATAGATTTTGATGACTTTTCAATGCTTGCAATGATTTTACACTATGGCTTGAATGATTTGACTTCAAAATCAAAATAATTTCTACTATGAATCATCTTAATTGATTAAGTATAGATTTTTACTTTAAATTTAGCATATTCTCTGAACTCCTCATATCATATTATTATTTGAGAAACTTAAATTAAGACGAGCTTCATTGCATATGAAACTATTTGGGTGCTAAACTTATAAATTAAACAAATTTTAATATTCTCTCATAAGATACTTAACTATCAAAAAAATTTTAAAATAATTGGTATCAAGCTAAATTTATAAATTGATCTTTAAGTGGCATTAAATTATCAAAAAAAATCATGATTTGGTCTAAATTTTAGTTCAATTGGTATCAAAAATTTTTTGACATATTTCACTTGAAAAACTACATCCTTTGAAAACCTAAAGTGGTATCAATATGAATTTATCATCGGATATACTTAATTTGGTATTAAATATGCTCTAATGTCTTTGAAAAGCTATCCATCAATGTATTTAGGAAGATCTGAATTCAATCTACTTAGAAAGGAGAAGCGTGATATCAATATAAATTTGGTATCAAACATGCTTATTTTGAAATTAGATGTCTTATATAGTTCAAATTTGATGCTCTTTCAAAAATATTTCTTTTGAATTTGACAGTTAAATTATTTAAATTTAAAGGTTAAATTTGGTATCAATTAAACTTATGATAAAAATGCTTATTTTGAAAGAAAAAGGAGAGGAAAAATTAAAAAAATAATTTATGGCATTAATTATGAAAAATAGGGGGGAAATATTATTGAAACTATTTTGAAACTTAACAAAAATAGAAATTATGGATGACCATTTATACTTCACTTATTTTGATTGATTTGTTTCAAGTAATTATTTGTAATTTGTGTGTTTTAATCATATCATCATTATCTTTAGCAATTAATTGGTATCAAGATATTATCTTTGATCTTAAATTCTCAAATAATTATATTATGTCTCTTTTAATTTGAGCTTTTCTATGATCTTGATCTCTTAATTTAATTCAATTGATTTGATTGCCAAATTATTTTTGATGACTAATTAGAGTTAAAGTAAATTTAAAATATATTCTCACTCCAAACTAATTTGATTTAATTTGAGTTTGATAATCTGATTTATCATTTTGATATTTAATTTTTACTTTAGAAACTCATTTAAAAATCTAAATATGATACTAAAATTTTGATGTGCATTGAAATTTCTTACAAAGTTAATTATATCATGAATCTTTTACTTAAGAAATAAATTTAAATAAGTGGTTCTCATTTGTCTTGATACTATATATTAAAACTATTGACTTGCATGATACATTTTCGATACATATCCTTTTCAAACTTAATTGACTGAAATTTCTTTAAGGAAAAAAGAATGAATATTAAAGTATGTATTATGCTTAATTTTATGATCAAATCTTTTATAAAACTCTATTCCTCTTAAGCTTAAAAGTGCATATTTGAAAATTTGATAAAAGATCATATTCATTCAAAAGAAAAGAGAGACTTTGATAGTTAAATTTAAGCTAATTTCTGAAATTATAATAAATATTTTAAACTTATTTTGAGTTAAAAGATAAATTTTTAAAAAGAAGTTAATTTATTTAAATTAATTTTCTAAACTTGATACATCTCTTACTTCGATATATTCATATTATTGATTTTGATGATTTTTCTTCATCTTTCTTATGAGCTTTTTAATGCTATCAGAAAGAAGGAGAGGAATATTGGGTATATGCTTAAAGGATTAATGCTTAAGAAACTCAATGAATTTATTGCTTGAAATCTTAATACTCATTGATTTGAATTGAGACATAAATTTGAAATGAGTATATAAAATATGTACAATGAATTAATTATATACAATAAATTAAAAGATTAATTAAGAATATTCATAAAGTACTCATTCATATGTTTAATTAATCTATAATTCATAATACTTCGTGATATATTTTGACAAAATGCATTAAAATATATTATTTATTTTTATTACGTATATACTCAAGATTTTGTCATCATCAAAAAGAAAAAGATTATTAACCTTAAGATTAATTTTGATGATCCAAAATATTAAGTATAAATTATACTAATCATGTATTTTTAAGAATATATGTAGGAATTTTTAAGTACTTAAACTGAAAAAATTATCCATCGAAGAAATATTCTTGAAAGAAGCAAAGTCAAAGAAAAGAATGATTTTAAATGCTTAAATAAAGCTCAAATAAGAAGTTTTGGAAGCCTTAATGGTGGAAAAGATCATAAAAATTAAGATGAAAGATGTCCTCAAAAGTTAAAGACAAAAAACCACTCATGCAAAAATATATGCAGAATTATTAAAAGCTGAGAATTGAGATAATCCAATGAAAATCTGAGCTGATTCAGTACTTGGTCGACTTAGTAAAAAACTTAGTCGGCTCGATCTTAGAAAATAAAAAGATAGAAAACTAATTTTTGAAGTCTACTGATACTGAGCCGATCTAGTGAGAAACTGAGCCGACCTAGTGATGGAAAATATGCAGGATTTCATGCTTGAATTTTAAAATATTTTTAAAATAAAATACAGCGAAAGATGCAGATTAAACTATTTAATCTATAAAAGCATATAATCTAATTACTAAACTCTACATCTAGGACCTATAATATGTCATAATGCATTCTTAAATCTGAAAATAAATATTTTGATATTGATCAAATCAATACCTTAGATCTAGAATAGTTTTAGATCTAAATCCTAAATTGCATCTAAATGAGAGAAGAGATCAAATCTCTTACCTTCACATGGGTCAAGAACTCTACATTTGATTTTTGTTGTTGTCTTTGAAGCTGCATATATGTCCAACCTCTATAGAAAGTCCATACGAAGCTACGATATAGATCGAAAGTTCGTCAATCGAAGATTTGCTCGAAGTGCTAGCTTCTTGCAGATCCCATCCTGATGGTTAATCTAAAATTTATTATTCTAATCTCTTATACACTCCAAGAGATGAAGAATAAAAGGAGGAATAAGAAAGAAATCCAACTCTTGAATCTTCCAGAAAATAAAAAATAAAAGCTAAATAAAATTATCCTAAGAGAAGACACATCTTCTCTTTCAGCACATTAACCTTTGATGTCTTGAATGCATCTCCATGCCAAGACAAGAGGAGATCTTCTCCTCTATAATTTTTCATGTTTTATATCTCTTCCTCTCTAATTTTTTTCATAGAAAAATCACACAAAATTTAGAAGAAAGGATTCTCAAAAAACCATAAGAGAAGACTATCTTCTCTTCTCTTTCTTCTCATTAGAACATGATCAAATCATGTCCAAAAGAGACCATGATGCCCCAACTCCTTGGAGCATCCATTTTTCATGCCCTCTCTCTCTTTCTTTCAGATTTTTATCACATAAAAAATATATAAATAAACAAAAGAGAGTTAGAAAAAAGTCTTTAAGAGAAAATAGTTTTTCTCTTACCTTTCTTTCTTCAAGACATCAACAATTGATGTCTTAATGGAAGGCTTTTCTCCAAGAATCTTGGTTCCCCAAACCACCACACCACCACCCTCTTTTCTTCTTAGATTTCTTGTAGAAAAATATTGGGGTTTTGATGCCATCTTCTATCTAATAGGAGGTACCACAAAAATTAGGTAGACTAGCTCAATCTCCTAAAATCAAGGGGTTTAAAACAAGAAATTTGGGGGGGCGCCCAACTCTTGGATGCCTCTCCTAAGAAATAGGCATGAGAAACCAAATTCCCATGTACAAAATGAAAATAAATCTGGGCAACAAAAATAATATGGCATGCGAGAGAAAATTCAAAAGGAAAGAGGAGTTTTGGTGATTTAAAATTCTATCTCATCTTGCCATGTTTGACCAATTCAAACAAGATTCAAAATACATATTTAAATTTCCAAAATTATCTGATGTGGGGCATGGAGACCTCTCATTGGCATGAGAAATCTTATACCAATAATGAAAAAATATGGCATGGGTTTTTTCTATCTTGGTGCAAGGGAAGTGAGAGAGTCCCAGTCCAACTGGGACTCCTCCTATTTGACTAGGTCAAAATAATTTTGAACACAATTAAAATAGGATTAGTGCAAGCCTAATTATGGATGATCCTAGTCTAACTAAAAATCTAATTAAGTTAGATTTAAATTATATTTAATTTTGATTTAAATCCTAACTCAATTAGGAATTAAGTGCACTCAAATCCTAGTCCAACTAGGAATTATTTTTTCTTGCAATTGGCTTGTCCAATAAATCAATTAGACTTAACCTAATTAAGTTCAAACTAATTCTAATTGAATCTAATTCAATTAGACTTGATCTCAACCTGATAGCTCAATCAAATTGATCCTATTAGCAATCCAATTGCTAATCGATCCTCCTGCAATACTTGTATTAGGTCAAACATCAAGCGCATTGATTGTTTGACTTTAGAATGATTCTCAATCATCGATTAACCATCTAATCGGGTTACAACCTCTTATGTATGTGGCCCCATAGATTCAAACCTAAGTCAATAGCATAGGAACCAATCTTTGTACCAATCAGAATGACTATCTAGCAATAGTACCCAACATCCGGATAGGTCGAATGTATGCAAAGCAACATGCTTAGAATCCTGATCCATTGTTACCGTATAATTTATCTCTTTGACCAATAATGCTTAAGACGACTTTGAGTATGCTGTCAACACTGATACAAGTCATCTCTATTGTATTTCAAAATTTTGCAAATACTGTGATTCTTCACGATGATTACCCAGGCCTAGGTTTTGCTAAATTGAAACACAATTAGTCATTCTCTTCCTAAAGTTAATCAAGAGTGGTCAATCCTATCTTGACTCACACACTAACTCAATAAGTACTAGACTATATCCAGAAATCTTTCGAATCTATATTAGAAATACAAGCAGTCTGATACCAAAGTATAATGAGTTGCTTGCAAGTCACCATAGTGATCTCAAATCGAAGCAACACTTATATCCATTGACCTTAGCTAGCTACTCTTGATAGTAGAGTGCTACATTGATCATGTTCCATGCAAATATACTCCTACATCTCACTTGGATGCTATACCAGTGTCTCCACACCACTTGATTATGAGGATAATCAACTCATATGTCATACAGTGATCTATACTCGTCCTTGTAATAACTTATCATTTGATCATGAATAGTTTAAAAACCATCTAATAAATCCTCTTTTTATTGATTCATTGTATTTCTAAGGAATTCATCATAATTTAGGAGTTCATTTAAGAAAGATAGAACTTCTATGATGAATCAACCAAATAACTATTATTATATTGGATAATTCATATACTAATTCAAATCATCTACCACTTAGATGATTGGCTTTAAGAGATATTTTCCAACAACTTCTATTTGGATTAAAGCCAATCAAAATGATATCAAATATCCTATCTTCCACTTGAGTTCCTAAAACTCCTTAGTTCCAAGGCCCTAGCAAATGGGTCGGTCGAGTTCTCCTTTTTCATCGATCTTCCAAAAATTGACATCACTCTGATATAAAATCAAAGGTGATAGTGATGAAGAATATCCTGGTCCTTCAGTTCTTTAGTCTGAGCTATGGCTCTAGTGCTATGATAGGACTAGACCATCGATGGAGGGTGCCACTCCCAACTTGCTAAAGAACCTCAGCAACTTCATAGCTTACATAGTAGCATCATATGCGATGATGTACTCTACATCACTAATTAAATAAGCTACAGTATCCTACTTGGAACCTTTCCAGTAGATTGCTCCTGCAATTAGGATATGATCCAATATTCTCTTGCTGTCATCTTGATCTGACTAAAAATTAGAATCAAAATATCCATAAGTTTTAAGCCAATATCTTCATATTTGACTTACAGGACCTTAGTATTTTCCAAATACTTAAGAATTATCTATATAATCTTCCAGTGGTTCTCACTTAGATCAGACTGGTATAAATTCACTACCATTAGTGAGTATATCAAATCTGATTTTGAATATATAGAAATTAGATGACACCAAACCTTTATTTCTTACAATACTGGAATGTCATTTTTTATTAAGAGAATTTCATTCACAGACAACACAAGGAATAATATTATAGAATATTTTGCTCAATTATAAATGCAGGATTTATCTTTGTTCATAACAAAGATATACGTTTAAAACGTATGTTCAAACTCTGAGATAATAGTCAGATGAGCTTTATAGATCCTTACCTTCCTGTCTGCACTACTCTGATCCTTTTAAAAATCTATTCACACCCAATAGGTTTTATCTCTTCAGGTGAATCAACTAGTGTCCACACACTATTGATTTTCATGGACTTCAATTTGGATTATATGGCTCCAAGCCATTTTTCAGAGTCAGACAACTGCATTGCATCCCTATAGGTGATCGGATCCTTATTGTTCTGATCGAGCTCAATAGAATCGCCATCCCGGACCTAGATACCATGGTATCTATCCAGTAAATATGGTACTTTACTGGATCTCCTTTAAGATGCTACTTTAATGGGCTTCGAATTTTATCTGATCAAATTTGGTTCTGTAGGTTTACTAGATTATGTCGGTTCATTTTCTACCAGTCAAACTTCTCCAAGTTCAACTTGATAGGCATCAGTTCCTTCTTTAAGGAATTTCTATCAAAAAGGAATGCCCTACTATTGATGAACATCTTATGTTCTTCAGCATGGTAGAATTAATAATCCTTAAACACCTATTAGACCAAGATCCAAGTTTATCTGTGTGCAAACCTATGACATAGGCTGATCAATCCTAAACCCATAAGTGAGAGAGTCTAGGTCTATGCCCGATCCATATCCCATATGGAGTATTTATAATAGATTTACTTGGTATATATTTTCAAAGTAAAATAAGTAGTCACAAGTGTTGAAACCAGATCTAGGATTTCAGAGTTAGATCTCAAAACTTTTTCAAGATCTGATAATGAAAGACTAAAATTAATCAAAATTAATTTTAAATATCAAAAAATATCCTAGATCTAGGATCTATTACATAATTATGGTATGTCATTAAATCAAAAATTAAAATATAAAAAAGAAATTAAAACATGTTGATCACATCAATAGGTATATACACTACATCTAATACAAGTATAAACATAATAGATCAGATCTATTACCTATGCAAGTTAGATGTTCTAACTTGCTGATCCAGACTTGAGGATGAAGTTGTGAGCCGTACACGCATCTGGCCTCTAAGAGTCATCCACACAATCACGATCAGAAATCCTGATGCAGAAAATCAGCACAGTATGCTAGTACTATGCTGATTCTTCTTTAGCAGTCAATCAAATGCCTCCTTCTACTAGATTTAGACTCTTCTAAAGAGGAGGAGGAGAGGAGGTTTCAAATGTGAGACATTCTTAGAAAACTCAAAGAAAGAGGAAGGAAAGAGGTGAACACAACAACCCTAGAAGAAGACCCTCTTCTTCTTCTCTTTGCTCTCACCTAGACACCTAGTTCGGTATCTATGGAACCCCAATGCCCATGAACTCTCTCTCCCTGATTTTCACACACCCTAAATCTCTCTCAATGATCTATAACATATCATAAAATTGGCTCAAAATTCGTCTAAAATATATAGGAGAAGAGGAGTCCTTGTCTAGGTCAAAAACTAGACAAGGAAAGACCAAAAAGGGCAAGTCAAGGGGCGCCCAACTCTTGGGCACCCTCTCCAGAATTTTTTGGCATGGACCCACATGGAAATGTCATCCAAAACCTTCTCTTCTTTGCCTAGAATATTAGAGAAAAAATAGGGAGGAGGGTGACACAAAAGGGAGGAAGAGTTTTAGTTTTTCAAAATACTATCTCATAGGATTTGAAACCAAAACCAATTCCTACTTTGACTTGGTCCACTACCTAACTTCTATATGAGAAAGAGAGAAGAGAAGGGCATACGTGAGAAGGCCTGGGAGAAAGGTATTTGTTGCACAAAATAAGAGAGAAGAGGGCATGGGGTGTGAGGGGCTAAGGTGGCGCAAGATGGAATCCTAGTCTTACTAGGATTCCATCTATGACTTGGTCAAAGTAGTTTCTCAAACCAAATTAAATCAAAACCAAGTCAATCAAATTAAATTAGGCCCTAATCTAATTAAAAATTTAATTAAATTAGATTAAATTAGATTTAATTTTAATTTAATTTTTTAATCAAATTAAAAAATTAGATTGATCCGAGTTCTAGTTGAACTAGAACTAGTTCTTCCTTGCACTTGGTTTATCCAATAAACCAATTGAACTTGATCCAATTAAGTCCAAACTAAATCTAATTAAATAATATTTAATTAAACTTAATCTCAGCCCTTTAGCTTAATAAAATTAAGTTAATTAGCAATCTAATTGCTATTCAATCCTCCTACAATACTTGCACTAGGTTAAACATCAATCGTATTGATTGTCTAATCCTAGAATGATTCTTAATCATTAATCAACCATCTGATCAGATTGTGAGCTCTAATATGTGTAACCTCATAGGTCCAAATCTAAGTTGGTAGCACAGAAATAGATTCCTATATCAATCAAAGTAACCATCTAGTAATGGTATCTGACGGTCGGATAGGTCGCATGTGTAGAACAACATCCTTAGAATCTATGCAGATATAGTTCCATATAATTCATTTCTTTGACCAAAATGCTCGTAGGACACCTTAGAGTTCAACTATCAACTCTGATCAGGTTGTCCACATTATATTTCAAAATATCAAATCCATATGATAGATTATCCTGACCAAGGTTTTGCTATATTGAAATATAGTAATACATTCTTCTCCAACTCTTGGAGTGGTCAATTCCATCTTGATCACACTTTGACTTCGCAAGTACTTGACTATTCCCAGAAGCCTTTCGTTACTAAATTAGAATTTCAGTTAGTCTATTACCAAAGCACAGTGAGTCGCTCACAAGTCACTAAGACGATCTCAGGTCTAAGGGACACTTATACCTATATCCCATCAAAGACATTCTCGACAGCAGAATGCTCTAGAGTTGGTCACGTTCAATGATGTTATATCCATACATCTCACCTATATGTCATGCTAGTGTCACCACACTCCTTAGTTAAAAGGACAACCAACCTATATGACATACAGCGACCTATCCTTGATAAATATTGTCGTCCTAATTAACAGTCTATCATTTGGTCATGAACAGATTTAAGAACTAATCGATAAATCCTCTCTTTATCGAAGCTAAATAGTCTTAAGGACTTCATCACAATAATAGAGTTCATTAGAAGATGAATACTTTATGATGAAAATGTTAAAAATATATTTTATTTATTAATAAATTAATTATAAATATAATGTAGTATAACTATCAGCTGATGATTGGCTTTGGAATATATTTTTTGACAACTCTCACTTGTCCTAAAGCCACTTGGCACAGTATCTAATACCCATCCTCAACTTATGATTGTCAAACTCCTTTATCGCCAAAACTTTAGTGAAGGGGTCGGCTAGATTCTTCTTTCCATCAATCTTCTGAAAATCAACATCACCTCGATCCATAATCTCTCGGATCAAGTGGAAGCGGTGTAGGATGTGCTTCGTCCGCTGATGTGCTTTTGATTTTTTTCCCTAAGCTATGGCACCAGTGCTGTCGCAGCAGATTAGGATTGGACCATCTAGAAAGGGTGCTACTCTGAGCTCAATGATAAACTTCCTCAGCCATAGCTTTCTTCACGTATCTGATGCTACAATGTACTCAGCTTCGTAAACAAAGTCTGCCATAGTATGCTGCTTAAAACTCATCCAGTAGATGGCTTCATCATTTAGAGTAAAGATATATCCTGACATACTTTTACTGTCATCATAGTCAGATTGAAAGCTAGAGTCTATAAACTCCATAAGTTTTAGATCTGACTCACCATAAATCAACCATTGGTTCTTAGTATTTCTCAAATACTTAAGGATAGTTTTAACCACTTTCCAGTGATTTTCTTGAGGGTCAGACTGATATCTACTCACTACTCCTAGTGAGTATGCCATGTTCGATCTCGTACATGTCATGACATATATGATAGATCCCACTACTGAAGCATATGGGATTCTACTCATATGCTCTCTCTCTTTAAGAGTTGTCGAACAATCCTTCTTAGAGAGAGAAATTTCATGGTCTATCAAGAGATAGTCCTTTTTAAAATTCTCTATGCTGAATCTCTTCAGTACAGTATCTATGTACGTGGACTGGGATAATCTAAGCATCTTTTTAGATCTATCCCTATAGATCTTCATTCCTAGGATGTAGAATGCTTCACCCAAGTCCTTCATGGAGAACTATGATAACAATCAAACTTTTATTTCCTATAGTGCGAGGATGTCATTCTCGATTAAGAGAATATCATTCACGTATAAGACAATAAATATCACTGCTGGACTATTTGTCCATTTGTAAATACAGGATTCTTCTCCATTCTTAATGAAGCCATACTTTTTAATCATCTTATCAAAATTCATATTCTAACTCCAAGATTCCTGCTTCAATCCAAAAATGGATCTTTGAAGCTTGCATACCTTGGACTCATCTGTGGATATGAACCCCTTAAATTGTATCATATCCACCTCTTCGGTCAGCTCTCTATTTAGAAAAGCTATCTTCACATCCATTTGCCAGATCTCATAGTCCAAATAGGCAACTATCTTAAGTATTATCCGAATGGATTTGAGTACTACCACAGGAAAGAACGTCTCGTCATAGTCAATACCATAACGTTGATGCTATCCCTTGGTAACCAGATAGACTTTATACGTCTCCATCTTTCCGTCTATGCTCCATTTTCTTTTAAAGATCCATTTACACTCAATGGGTTTAACCCCTTCAGATGAGTCAACCAATGTCCATACATCATTGACCTTCATGGACTCCATTTCAAATTTCATGGCCTCAAGCCATTTCTTAAAATTGGGACTCTATAAAGCATCCATGTAAGTGATCATATCCTCATCATCTTCATCGAGCTCAATGAGATAACCATCCCAAACTAAGAAACCATAGTATCTATCTGAATGATGTGGTACTCTACCGGATCGTCTTAATGATGTAGGTACACTAGGCTTTGAATTTGATCTAATCAAATTCGACTCAGGTTCAACTATAGGTGTCGATTTTTCTACCCGTTAAACTTCATCAAGTTCAACCTTAGAGACAATAGTTTCTTCACCAAGGAACTTTTTTCCTAAAAAAATTGCCTTAAGACTGACGAACATCCTTTGTTCTTCAGCATGGTAGAAATAGTAACCTTTACTTTTTTTGAGATATCTTATAAATATCCACTTATCATATCGGGGTCCAAGCTTATCTATATGCAAATGTTTGACATAGGTCAAACAATCCCAAATCCGTAGGTGAGAGAGTGTAGGTCTACGCCAAGTCCATATCTCATATAGAGTCTTTGCGATAGATTTACTTGATATATTATTCAATATATAATGTGCAGTCTCAAGAGCATAATCCCAAAATAAAATAGGCAGACTAGAAAATTCCATCATGGATCGAACCATGTCTAACAAGATTCGATTTCTCCTTTTTGATACACTATTATACTACGGTGTTCCTGAAGGAGTCCACTATGAGAGAATTCCATTCTCTCCTAGATATGTCAAGAATTTACTGGATAGTTATTCATCTCCTCGATCTGATTGAAAAGTTTTAATACTCTTTTCAATTTATTTTTCTACTTCACTTTGAAATCTTTTGAACATTTCAAATGAATCCGACATATGTTTCATTAGATAAACATATCCATACCTGGATAGATCATCTGTGAAAGTAATAAAGTAGAAGTATCCACCTCTGGCACCTATACTCATTGGTCCACATACATCAGTATGTACTAGACCTAAGAGCTCAGTAGCTCTCTCATCTTTTTCAGTAAAAGATGACTTGGTCATTTTACCAAGAAGGCAAGATTCACAGGTTGGAAATGATTCATAATTACTGACTTTGAGGATTTCCTCTTGAGTCAATCTATTTATCCTATTCTTGTTTACATGACCCAGCCCTACAGTGCCATTGGTAGATATTAGAGACATTACCTAATCTAGGATATTTTCTAAAAGTGTACATTACACTCACAAGCTATGATAAAATATAAATATTATTTCTTTATTATCCTTGCATTATTGTAATATCATTCATAATGATATCACAATAATCTCTCTTTATAGATAAATGATAATCATCTTTGGCCAAAAGACTAACAGAGATTATATTCATCAGAAAAGAAGGACAATAATGACATTCATTTAAAGAAATGATATTAGTATTGAGAATAAGTTGAACTATTTTCATATCTAGAACTGGAATAGACCTTCCATCTCCAACATTCAAAAATAGTTTATTATTTTTAAATCTTCTACTAATTTGAAGTCCTTGCAATATATTATAAATATGGACTGAATTTCGGTATCTAATACCCAAGTAAAAGCATCACAAATAAAAAAATTATAAGGTGTTATCATATAACATCCTTGATCAGCAACTACTTGCTCATCTCTTTTTTCTAGCCTATTGAGGTCATGAAAATCAAGATACCGAGGACAATTCCTCTTCTAATGTCCCTATTTCTTATAGTGAAAGCATTCTATCTAATCTAGGTTATTTTTAGATCTAATGTTTAACTTGGGCATAAAAGCCCTAGCACGAACTACTTAGTGCTATTGAACAACATTCAACTTTCGATACTTATTATCGAAGTTGGGTTCCATAAGTTTATCACTATCTAACAGTGAATGGAGCAACTGTGGTTAGGATTTAACTGCATAAAAAAGAACCAAAAGTCTAATTAGTAATTAATTCATTGAACCTAAAGATTTGGACTTTAATCAAAAGATTTCTTCCACTATTTTATTCGAACTAGTAGCCTCTACCTCTAATTCGAGGAATTGTCTTAATTTCTTAGCGGATACTAGAATCCACATAGACTGCACACAAGTCCAACTATGGTTGGTCAATCCATGTACACCTAAGGATAGGTTCATAATAAATTATTTCTTCAAATAATTTTTAGTAATTTAATTTTACCCCAAGTATCTTTTCAGTAGGCTAGGGCCTTCACTGAAAGTTTCGATTAGGTCCAACCATTAACATGATCATACTTGGTCCATCTAACTAATGAATGATGAAGCCCAACCATGATTGATCAATCTAACCACCATTTAGAGAGACGCAGCTAAGAAATCATATTATGAATGATAATTCTATTAGCAGATAAGCACCAGGCCTATGGGCCTCCAATAATTATCCAACTTGTTGCCTAGCTATGCAACCCAAGAGGAGATGGTGAATTAGATTTTTTAAATTTTAAAGCTAATTTAAAGATATCAAGATTGAATGATGATATGCAAGACGTGTGTGTGAAGCAATTTAGATTAAAAAAAATATAAAAGATTAGAGAGTAAGAATTTAACAAACTAAGGAAAGAAAGATAGCAAGCACACCACAAACAAGCAAGATTTATAATAGTTCGGTGCTTTTCTTGCACCTACATCCACTCCCCAAGCTCCTACTTAGGAATTAAAATTCACTAACCGTATTCAAACTGAATACACCATTAAAAACCTCCAACCCTAGCTATCCCAAGCTAGAACACTTATTTTTCGGGTATAAGCCAATCCAATGCAATCCTATTCAAGGTTAGGATCAATCTTTCCAAGTTTTGGAATCCTCCCAAAACTTGAATCAAAATAATAAAGTAGAGTAAAAGATTTAATAATAATCAAATATAAGTTTAGTTTCTTTTAAGAGAAAATAAAATCTTAAGAACGCTTTTCACAATAATGGAGGAAGCTTCTCTAATTTCCCTCAAGGTTGTTGGAGATTTGAAAGAGCTCTTGAGAGGTAGGTAAACTTGAAATGAAGACTTCTTTGCTTGAAGATGACTTTTGCCTAGGGCTGAAATTGAATCACGCCAATCTCTTATGTTTTTTTCTATTTAAAGCCTTTTAAATCTTCAATAGATGGAGGAGAGAATCCTGGGCAAGATTTATAGCTATTGGAGACATTAAAGAAACCATTAAAACCTACCAAAATAAGAAAAAAAAAGCCATTATAGAAAAATTTTCATTGCAGGAGTCGACTCATGGCACAGGGGTCAACCTCGAGGTCGATCTCTAAGATAAAATCTAGAAAAATAGTCGTTCTATATTTTTAGCCTTCGAAACAGTAGAGATCGACCTTGGGGTCGACCCTTGGCACAGAGACAGCGTGCCAAACAGTCCTTTTCAATAGGGGATGATCCTTTCGCTTCAAACTTGATTTTCTTCCAAAACAAGCATCCAAAAATCATGGGACTGCCTTAAAAGGATTAGAAATCTTCTATACTTGCTCTTGAGGCTCTTAGATCAAAACTTGATAAAATTATGATTTTGCCCTTGAAATACAAAAAATCTTTTTCCAAGCCAAATTCATTAATAATCCCCTCAAATGCTTTGTAATCATCAAAATCAATTCTTGGAGCAATAATCTTTCTCTTTTTGATGATGACAAAATATTTGAGCATAAGTAAAAATAAAGCATGTAGAAGCATTGATTGAGGATTTCAAAAATTTTGAAGGAACATGCTACATCACATACTAGGATATTATATTCAATTATTTGACCAATATGGCATCAAAAGTAGCTTGATGATTACTTATAGTCAGGCATTTAAATGATTTACAAAAGTGTTTGACTTACTTATTTCTTTTGTCAATTTTACTTCTATTTTATTTCTTTTGTTAATTTTACTTTAATTTTGCTTATAGCCCAATTTTATTTACTCTACTCCCCCTTTTAACATCATCAAGTAAGATCTTAAAGAATTTTAAAATTCAAAAATAAAAAAAACTCCCCCTTAAGTTATTCAATATGTTTTCCTGTTAGAACAAAAGTTTATAACAAAACTTTCAACTTACAACATAATGATCGTAATGAAATTTAGCCAATTCACAAAGGTTTCATTTCACATCATTCAAATGACATCATCACATAGTTACATCCAAATGATTATCATAACATCAAGTCATCAAAATATATAAGTGCTAAACATACAAAAAATAAAGGTATCAAAAGTATTCATGAGAATTAGGCCATCAAAACATACAAAATTTATGGATACAACTATCCATGACCCAAACAGCCAATAGTACCAATGCCATAAGTTTGATCCAAAAAAAATATAACCAACTAAGACTTGATCAACAACTTAGGGACACTAGATTATAACCTAATACAAAGATGACTAAACTAGATCTAGTAGAGATCATGGCTGAAAGCATCTGAATCAGATGAGAAATCAAAAATGTGATGGGGTGTGTCAGGGTAAAATCCAGGAGCACGTCCTCGACCACGTCTGCCTCGACCATAGGTGGACATGCGGGCTCAAGCAGCTGGATGAGAGGCCCAAGAATCTGAGAGGTAATAGGCTGAGCATGAAGAGCAGTCCTGATAGAGTCTAAATATCCCAGTGCTCTCGACATGGACTGCATGAGGGCACCAATCTGTGTAGATAGAATCTCACTGGAATCTCTAAACTCTCTCCTAAGGAAGTCAAAACCACCCTCCAGAACACCTCGAAGTCTGGCTACCTCAACAGTAAGATTTGATATCTCTGAAATATTCTCTCTCATCTGGGGACGAACTAGATCCAAAACCTGCCTCTACAGATCTAAAACTCTGCCTGTCAATCTCAAAACATATTCCTCAAGATCCTTAAGCTGTGCAAACTGAGCAGTAAGCAACTGAAAGATAGTAGATACATGTGAAATCACAGACTGATCAGAAGATGGGATGAAATGAGTACTCTCCCCCTAAGTGGTACTGGCTATCTGTTGAGATAAAAGATCTATAATCCTCTAAGATAGGATATCAACAATCGGTTGAATCAACTGGTCAGTGATCCTCCTGATCTAATCATCAGTGAATCTAACATCTTGTCTCTACTCCTCGATGGTGCCACATCTGCATATTTCCTCACTGACTCTGAGGGACCAGTCTCATGATCAGATGCAAACTAAAAGTTAGGAGATCCTCTATGATCATGAGGAGGTGAAGATGGTCCCTCCTCCTCAACTCTCTCTACATCCTCAGCACCTTTGGACCAACCGCCATTAATCTTTGAAAAATCCATGCAATGCAGTGTGTGGCGGTTGATAGTATCGGTGTGAGATAATCTGGCAACTAGCTCTCCCTCAAAACTAACTCCAAACCTCCTAAACACTAATGAGAGGGCCATACCATAGGGTAGATGTGCCTTAGACCTATTCAAGGTCTCTCTCATTATTTCTATCATCAAAATAGAAAGGTTAAAGGGGGTCTCTGTAATCACGTGAAACATGATACATATGTCCCTACCAGATAATAAATCATGCCTACCACTCCTAGGGATAAATAACTTGGTAACCATGGTGTGTAACACTCTCATTTCAGTAGAAAGAATCTTGGCCTCTAATTTATTCAAATTTTCTTCAAATTCTCTCCCCAAGATGGCTCTCAGTCCTTCTTCTTTATAGGTTAGTTCCATTTTCTTGTAACCCTCACATGGTAATCTTAGAATTTTCCTCGGGTGAACTGGATCAAGAGTAATCTTAGTACCTTTAACAATAGATTTTACTGTTCCATTGAAGTATGCCAAATTTAGGTAAAACTCTCAACCAAATCTACATATGTAGCTTCTTTCAACTTGCAAAAGTAATCCCATCCTTGCTTTTTAATTTTTAACACAAATGAAAATCCTTCTTTCTCAAAGAAACTAAAATCAATATTCTTTCCCGGTTCAATCTTTCTATCAGACAAAGAGACCTTACTTGGTGTAAGAGAAGACTATGAAGATCGTTTGGAGGTAGAGGTTGGACCAGGAGAGGGCTCTAGTGCTATTTTTTTTCGGCGGACTTCTTCCTCTAAGCAACGGGCCGATTTTCTTCTTTGTGGCAATTTTATCTTGGGTGCCATTCCAACCAATAGAAGTCTTAATCCCACTCAAGAGTGCTAAGAAAAAGTGGAATGGAGAAGATTTAAGAAGAAGAAGAAGAGTTTTGAGGGAGATAGCTAATGGTGGATTTTAGGATAAGGGTTTGCTAGGATTCTTCAAACCGTCTAAATAGAAAGAAAGTAAGAAGAGATTTGACTCCTTAAGGAAAGATTTTGAGGAGGGATTTAGGTAGGAAAGGTGATTTTTAGAGATTTGATCGATTGAGGAAGTTGAGGGGGAGAGAGCTTTTGTTCGATTGAATGAAAGAAAATAAGAAAAGATGCTGAGGTTGTCCTTTTCGACCAAAAAAAACCCAAATAAGAAGCCATCCAATGGGTTAAGTGCAACAAAGACCAAAATGCCCATGAGTCGCCCTCTAGGTTGACCCATGGCACAGAAAAATCTGAAAAAAAAAGATGAAAATTTTTTTAAAAAATATAAGATTTTTAGGATTGAAATTTTATTCATGAGAATGATCAAGGAAGGTTAGATTTGATCTTTTTGAGATAGAAAATTTGAGATATAGGCTCAAGATAAAGATTAATGTCATTTTTGATAGATTTAAGCTTGAAATCATAAAGATGTTTAGGCTAAGGGATTAAGAATTTCTAATTCTCTTCTAATCTCATAGAATTTATCTTCACTTAAGGTCTTAGTAAAAATATCAGCCAGTTGATTTTTAGTACAAACATAATCAAGAATTATGTCATTATTTTGAACATGCTCTCTTATGAAATAATGTTTTATTTCAATGTGTTTTGACCTAGAGTGTTGGATTGGATTCTTAGTTAGATTTATAGCACTAGTATTATCACATCTTATGGGAGTTTTATTTAGTTTGATGCCAAAGTCCTTAAGTTGTTGCTTAATCCACAAGATTTGTGTACAGCAACTTTCGGCTGTAATATATTCAGCCTCAGCCATATATAATACTACCAAATTTTGCTTCTTGCTAAATCAAGAGAATTAAGTTAACTTCTTAGAAATTGACAAGTTTTACTAGTACTTTTTCTATCTAATTTATATCCAGCAAAGTCTGCATCTGAATATCCAATTAAATCGATTGATGAATTCTTAGAGTACCATAAACCTATGGATTGAGTTCCTTTTAGGTATTTAAGTATTCTTTTTTACAGCATTTAAATATGATTCTTTTGGATTAGATTGAAATCATGCATATAAATAAATACTAAACATGATATCTGGTCTACTAGCAGTTAAATACAAATAAAGAACCAATCATGTCCTCTATAAAATTTTTGATCAACACTTTTACCTCCTTCATCCTTGTCAAGCTTACATGATGGACTCATAGGAGGTACCAATTGCTTTGGAGCTCTCCAACCTAAATCTCTTGAGTAATTCTCTTGTATACTTGCTTTGAGTGATGGAGATCCCTTTCTCTTGTTTGTTTGATTTGAAGTCCAAAGAAGAATGTTAGTTCATCCATCATGCTCATCTCGAAACTCTCTCTACATGAGCTTAGCAAAATCTTTGACATAAAGTTTCATTAGTAGGATCCAAATATAATGTTATCAATATATATTTGTATTACTAAGATGTCATCATGATCTCTTTTAATGAAAAGGGTTGTATGTACATTTTCTCTTTGAAAATCTATTATTAAGCAAGAATTTACTTAGTCTTTTGTACCAAGCCCTATGGTGCTTGTTTTAAACCATATAATGCTTTGTTTAATCTAAAAATATAATTTGGAAAAAGCATGATTTTCAAAACCAAAAGATTGTTCTACATAAACTTCTTCGGCAATATATCCATTTAGAAAAGCACTTTTAACATCCATTTGAAATAGCTTGAAATTCATAAAGCATGCATAAGCGAGTAAAAGTCTAATTGCTTCTAGTCTAGCAACAGGTGCAAAGGTTTCAATCAAAATCAATTTTCTCTTCTTGATTATAATCCTTTGCAACTAATCTTGCTTTATTCCTAATTATATTTTTATTTTTATTTAATTTATTTCTATATACCCATTTTGTATCCAATTATTGGATAATTTTTAGGTCTTGATACTAAGGTCCATACATTATTTCTTTCGAATTGATTAAGTTTCTCTTGCATTGCATTTATCTAATTATAATCTTTTTCAGGCTTCATTAATAGTTTTGGATTTAAAATGAGAAACAAATGCAAAATGATTGTATGCATCTCCTAAGTTGAAGTGCGAGTTCTTATCCTATATGTAGGATCATCAATACTTAGTTCTTTGGGATGATTGTGAACATACCTCCATTCTTTTGGAAAGATCATTTGTACCTTGAAGGTTGTTCTTGTTGTCCTTCACTCCTCAATTTCTTGCTTGTCTTCATGATTCTCTTCATTTTGAATTATTGAATCCTGTTAGGGTGATCTCCTTCAATTTGTTCTATAAGGAGGATCTGCATCATCAATACCCTTACTCTTTCTTTGATAGGAAGATCATTAGTCTCATCAAAAAACAACATGTATTGACTCCTCTACTACTAAGGTTCTTTTGTTAAAAACTCTAAAAGCTTTACTAGAAGAGGAGTAACCAAGAAAAATAGCTTCATCGGAATTTTACATCAAATTTACCTAGTTTTTCTTTACCAT
The DNA here is from genome assembly GCA_006176705.1 of Cocos nucifera. Taxonomy (NCBI): domain Eukaryota; kingdom Viridiplantae; phylum Streptophyta; class Magnoliopsida; order Arecales; family Arecaceae; genus Cocos; species Cocos nucifera. The sequence goes on along the minus strand of QRFJ01003141.1, from coordinate 50,802 downwards.
TATTCAAAATAAAATATCGACAATCAAAAACATGAAAATATGCAATCTTAGATTTTCTTCCTTTCCAAAGCTCATAAGATGTTTTCTTTAAAATTGGTCTGATTAGAGGCACGGTTTAAGATGTAACATGCATGTTTAATTGCTTCCACCAAAAAGTATCTTAGAAGGTTGCTTTTACAAAGCATAGTACGAGCATTTCTCTAGAGTTCTATTTTTTCTTTCTAGTACTCTATTTTGTTGGGATGTCCTAGGTACTGAAAAATTATGGCTAATTCCTTTTTATCACAAAATTTTTCAAAGTCCTTGATTTTTAAATTCGATTCCATGATCACTTCGAATGCTTTGAATTGAAAATTCTTTTTCATTTATAACTTTTTGGTAAAACTTTATGAAAATATGAAAAGTTTCATCTTTGTGTGCCAAAAAGAAAAATCCATGTAAAACGTGAGTAGTCATTAATAATTACAAAACCATAACATTTTCCACCTAAGCTTGCAGTTCTTGTAGGACCAAATAAATCCTTGTGCAAAAGTTTTAATGGCCTAGAAGTTGAAACAATGTTTCTAAATTTGAATGAAACTCTTGTTTGTTTACCTAGTTGGCATGCATTATAAATTTTATCTTTTTCAAAGTTTAATTTTGGTAAACTGATAACTAATTTCTTTTTGATAAGCTTTGAAAGTGAATGCATACTAATGTGTGCAAGCCTACGATGCGAAAGCCAACTAGTCTCATTAATTTTGGCATTCATAGCTACTAAACATTGCATATTTATCATAGAAAGATCATTCAAATCTACCATATAAATATTATCATGCCTATGACCAACAAACTTAGTGCCATCATCCTTGGAACTAGTTACAATGCACAATGAAGATTCAAAAACAACTTTGTAACCCTTGTCATAAAGTTGACTAATACTTAAGAGATTGTGTTTTAAACCATCTACTAATAAAATATTTTTAATATACTTGGAGGGAGTGATACTGACATAACCTATACCAATGATCTTTTCTTTGCCATTGTCTCCAAATGTGAACATCTCCTCCATTTTTAGCATCAAGCATGATGAATTGGGACTCATCACCGATCATGTGGTCTTGAGCATCTGCTGTCAAGATACTATCTTTGATTTTCTCCTTTGGATGCAAGACACATCCTATATGCAAAATCAAGTCCTTACTCTTAGGTACCCAAGTTTTCTTAGGTCCTTTAAGGTTAGTCACAATGGTTTATTTTAGGAACCCATATTTTTTTTACATTTGAATTGTTAGAAGAAGTATGTATAAGATTTGTGTCCTAGTTTACCATATTTAAAGCAAGTAACATTTAAAAATTTATTACTTTGTGAATTTACAAAAATATTTTTCAAAAATTTTTATTTTCTTAGGGGGTTATAGCCTAGACCAGTCCTTATCATAAATGGTCCTTTTGATTTTCAAGAATCATATGAAGTTTATTTGAACTCAAAGTAAATTTTTCAACTATCAATTTTAAATTATCGATTTTATTTTTCAAATTTAGATTCTCTTGAGTTAAGACTAGTTTTTCACTTAGGATAGTTTCATTTTCTTTTAGCAAGACTTGAATTTTTTAATTTTAGTTCTTTTATTTTTAGTTCCTAACTTCTTTAAATCATCTACTAAATCATAGAAGGCTTCTTGAAGTTCTTCGAAATATAAATTCATTTGAAGATTTCAGCACTTACCTCGTTCTCATGTGCCATAAGGCACAGGTTGGCTTGTTCATAAGCTTCTTCCTCTTCGGAGCTTGAGTCGTCACTATCACTCCATGTTGCCACCATAGCCTTTTTCTTGTATTTCTTGAAAACCTTTTTAAGTTGAGGATATTCAGATCTAAAGTGCCCCGGCTTCTTACATTCATAGCAAATAAGGGGCTGCTCCCTATCCTTTTTCTTGCTATGCTCCCCTTTGGTAGGTAGCCTCTTCCTCATCCCTTGTTTTCTCTTCAAAAATCTCTTGAACTTTCTTATGATGAGGGCTATTTCTTCATCTTGTTCTTCATCTTCCATTTCATCGAATTTTTCATCTTGTTAAGTGATGGATTTAAGGATTTTTATTGTCTTCTTTTTCTTGACATCTTCTTCTTGATGTTGTTTCATTCTTAGCTCATGTGTCATTAGTGATCCTAGAAGCTCCTCCAAGGATAAAACATTTAGATCTTTGGCTTCTTGGATTACAGTGCAGTCACTTTGGCCTTCCATATCCTTGGCAATGACCTAAGAATCTTCCTCACAAGGTCACTATTAGAATAAGACTTACCAAGATATTTAAGATCATTTATAATATCCATAAATCTAGTAAATATTACAGTTATTGACTCATTATGCTCCATTTTGAAAAGTTCATATTTATGCACAAGCATGTTAATTTTTAACTCTTTAACTTGATTAGTGCCTCAATGAGTTACATCTAATCTATCCCATATTTTCTTAGCCAACATGTATGTTGAAATACAATTAAATTTATTAGCATCTAGAGCATAATATAAAACATTCATGGCTCTTACATTGAGTTGAGTCATTTTTTTATCAATCTCATCTCATTTCTTTTCGAGTTTGATTGATTCCTCACCATCAATTATCTTAGTGGGTATGTATGGTCCATTAACTATGATACTCCATATATCATAGGAAAGTGCTTGTATAAAAATTCTCATCCGAGCTTTCCAATAGGTATAGTTTGTCTCATTGAAAAGTGGAGGTTGGTTTATGGATTGCCCCTCGGCTAGAGAAATACTAACTTTGATTGCCATAGATCTTTGGCTCTTTGATGGTTAAATCAAAGTAGGGTTAGAGCACCGGGCTCTAATGCCACTTGTTGTCTAGCTATGCAATCCAAGAGGGGGTGAATTAGGTTTTTAAAATTTTAAAGCTAATTTAAAGATATCAAGATTGAATGATAATATGCAAGATGTGTGTGTGAAGCAATTTAGATTAGAGAAAAATATAAAAGATTAGAGAGTAAGAATTTAACAAACTAAGAAAAGAAAGATAGCTAGCACACCACAAACAAGAAAGATTTATAGTGGTTCGATGCTTTTCTTGCACCTACATCCACTCTCCAAGCTCCTACTTGGAAATTAAAATCCACTAACCATTTTCAAACTGAATACACCATTGGAAACCTCCAACCCTAGCTATCCCAAGTTAGAATACTTATTTTTTGGATACAAGTCAACACAATACAATCCTATTCAAGGTTAGGATCAATCTTTCCAAGTTTTGAAACCCTTCCAAAATTTGAATCAAAACAGTAAAGCAGAGTAAAAGATTTAATGATAATCAAATATAAGTTTAACTCCCTTTGTGAGCAAATAAAATCTTAAGAACGCTTTTCATAATAATGGAGAAAGCTTCTCAAATTTTCCTCAAGGTTGTTGAAGATTTAAAAGAGCTCTTGAGAGGTAGGTGAACTTGAAATGAAGGCTTCTTTGCTTGAAGATGACTTTTGCTTAGGGCTGAAATTGAATCACGCCAATCTCTTGTGTTTTTTTCTATTTAAAGTCTTTTAAATCTTCAATAGGTGGAGGAGAGAATCCTGGGCAAGATTTGTAGTTATTGGACATATTACAGAAACCATTAAAATCGGCCAAAATAAGAAAAAAATAGTCGTTGCAGAAAAATTTTCGTTGCAAGGGTCGACTCATGGCACAGGGGTCAACTCATGGCATGGGGGTCGACCTCGCGGTCGACCTCTGAGATAAAATCTAGAAAAATAGCTATTCTATATTTTTAGCCTTTGGAATAGCAGAGGTCGATCCTGGGGTCGACCCTTGGCACAGAGACAGCGTGCCAAACAGTCCTTTTCAATAAGGGACAACCTAGGGGTCGACCCTTTCGCTTCCAACTTGATTTTCTCCCAAAAATAAACATCCAAAAATTATGGGACTGCCTCCAAAGGATTAGAAATCTTTTATACTTGCTCTTGAGGCTCTCAGATCAAAACTTGATAAAATTATAATTTTTTCTTTGAAATATAAAAAACCTTTTTTCAAGCCAAATTCATTAGTAATCCCCTCAAATGCTTTATAATTATCAAAATCAATTTTTGGAGCAACACAACTAATGGACTCATTATCATCCACTTAATAAGAGGCTATGATCTAGTTATCACCATAACTATTTTATTTTAAGGACCTAATAATTTTAAAGGATTTAATTAATTTGATTTAAAGAAAGAAGGTCAAATGAACCAGCTTGTCATGATCCTCCCACTGGCTTCACCAAATCAGCTTAAGGAAGACCATTAATAGACTAGTCTAGGAGCACCTAAATCAGTCATACTGATTTACCTAGCTGACATGGATCAACTCGAATAGACAAGTGATCCGATCAAAATATAATTTCATCAAGAGGCCAGACAAGTTTGATCAATGAGAGAGTCTACCAAAGCATGCCTTAAACACCATCAAAAATGGCTAGGTAAGCGGGCTGCCAATTAAAAACCATCGGTCTGGTTTACCTTAGATACCAACTGGTTTAATTAGTTTCAATTAGATCAATCTAATAGTTTGTGCTAGACCGCATAGCTAAGAATCAAGTCCATCTTGGATCTCGTTAAAGACATGGACTTGACCAACTACAACTATTGTAATTGATCTAGAGAATCCTCGATCTAATCTAAGACAATAATTGATTAGATTTAGTCAATTCTTTAATTAAGCCCATTCTTTAATCTAATCCTAGGTCTAACCCAATTAATGAACCTAATCCTCACTAACCCATTTAACCCAACGTGTTATGATTTGTATCTTAGGATCTTCAATTCACAATCCTAGATCCTAATCAAACAACTTCTTAATTATTAATTAAGTTTTGGGCTGAGGATTGGGGTTCTGCTTTTCGAAAATAATTTTTATATTTGTAAAATATTTTTACAATATGATTCAATCAACCAAGTTACATGTTTGATTTATAATCAATATGCAAGTAACATAAACATTAATCTACTTTAGATCTAATCTAAATAGATTCATATAATTAAAATAATTTCAACTTTAATCAATCATAAATTTTCCTAGATCAAATCTAACATATTTATGATGATTAAAATTAGATTAAAATATTTTTAATTAGATTATAAAATCTCTTAGATCTAATCTAAAATTTTATGATCAATATCTTAGATCAGCAAGTACTAGGACAATCTCTCCACTATAAGGAGTAAACCTTATAGCAGGATAACCTTATAGCAGTCCGTGCAATCTAAAAAATTTTTTATTTTTAAATCTAAAATTATTTTAAATATATTAAATTATAAATAAAATTAGATCACATCTAACAAATTTATGATTAGAAGCAGATCAATATGAACTAGGACAACCTCTCCATTATAAAGGGTAAACCATACAGCAGGACAAACTTATAGCAGTTCATGTGATCAGAATTTTAATTTTAAATTTAATAGTTAGATTATAAATTAGATCTAATTCAAGAAATAATCTAAAATATGCTTAAATAATCTTGTAATAATAAACCTTGCTCTGATACCAATTGTTGAAATCAGATCTAGAAATTTAGGATTAGATCTCAAAATTTTTTCAAGATCTGATAATGGAAGACTAAAATTAATAAAAATTAATTTTAAATATCAAAAAATATCTTAGATCTAGGATCTATTATATGATCATGGAATATCATTAAATTAAAAATTAAAATATAAGAAGAAATTAAAATATATTGATCACATCAATAGATATATACACTACATCTAATACAGATATAAAAATAATGGATCAAATCTATTACCTATGCAAATTAGATGTTCTAACTTACTGATCTAGGCTTAAGGATAAAGTTATAAGCCACATACGCATCTGACCTCTAGGAGTCATCCACGTGAGCCCACGATCATGATCAGAAGTTCTGATGCAGAAAATCAGCATAATATGCTAGTACTGTGCCGATCCTTCTTTGACAGTCGATCAGATGCCTCCTTATACTGGATTTAGACTCTTCCAAAGAGGAGGAGAGGAGGTTTTAGATATGAGATACTCTTGATAGCATTGGTGTTCAGGGCAGAAGCACAGATTTCAAAGCAAAATTATGAAATCAAACAAACCAAATCCAAATCCTAGGACCACCTTATTAGTAATTAAATCATATAGCATGCATTTGTAATATAAAAGAAAGTATCAGAACATACCTCTTATCGCTAAACCCTGAATTATCCCTAATTGCTGGTAGCAGTCCATCAAGGGTTCCACCAGGTGCCCATGTGTTCATCCTTCAACGTTGATCCATACGAAGACTTGATCAAGATACCAGCACCTCTGACTTCTATAATTAAAATTCTAGTAATAAGAACTTTAATTAAATGGGCAAGACCTTCCTTAGCCTTTATGTCACCTTCCTTGCCTCTCCTTACCTATCTTTCTTTTTCTCTGTCTTCTTAATTTTTCTTCTTAATCTCTTTATCTTAAGATGACTTCTTATCCTTATAAAGACAAGGCCTAGACAAGAGAAGGAAAGAAAGAAAATTGGACAATGAGGAAACACTTGCAAGAAAGAAAGATAATTATTCTCAATCATCGGACTCTTGGTGCGCACCCTTATTTATAATGTACGTAAGGGTGCCAACACATTTTCTTGCACCCTTTTAAATTATTATCTCATGTCCCTTCAGCCTATCTTATGTCTCATCAGATAATAATGACATGTAGACTTAGTCCAAGAGGTGCCTTAAAGCAGAAGGACTCTCAGACTAATTCTACATAAGTTATTTACGAAGAGTCGTGAGCTTTCATTTTTGGTGCCAATATATACAGCCATTAGATCATATAAGTAGGCCATCCAATGGCCTAGATGTGGGAGCCCATTCAGCAAAAATGGCGTGGAGATAATCTTTGAATAGTCAAAGTCCCAACAGACTTTGACTTGGTCCAAGAGGCGCCAAGGAAGAGTGGGCAGCAAGGAGTCCTAGGCGACAAAGAGTCCTTTCTCATGCAAATATTAAATAGATAACAGAGTATTTAACCTACAGAAGGACTCTTCTGCACCCCATATCTGATGTCCATGCCTATTTGAAAATTTATGCAACATGAAGAAAGAGGAAAAGTCAAAGAAGGTAGGCGCCAACATAATCCCATGCGCCAAAAAACTCTTGCATATGAAAGACTTCCCACGCACAAGAGAGAGACTCTCTAGCACATGGGATTCTAGTATGTGATGCCTCATTTGAAGCACAATCAGTCTAGGTTAATCCAATTCAAGACCAAATCTAATTTGGCTCAAATCGGACCTTAATTAGCCCAAATTGGAAGCCGATTCGAATCCAATTCGAATCTGGGTGCTAGGGTTTGCTACATGTGCTAGCATGTTCATCTTGCAAACATGGTCTAATCCAATTAGATCCTTAATCAATTTTCTTTTGTGTGTGACCCATTGGGTTTCACATCTAACCAGTAGTGGGTCTGGGTGTGATTTGACCTAATCTGGTTAGAACTCAACCAAACCAATTTAGGTCAAAACTAGCCTACCCAATTTGACTTAATTAAAACACTTTCTAATTTAATGATCAAATTAAAAATTTTAATTTGATCAAACCCGCGAGACATGATTTACATCTAGCAATGTATCATGACTTCCTGAAAGATATAAAATTTTGATAGAAATACCAAAAATATCCTTCAATGAAAAGTTACCATGCAACTAGATCCTTCGATCATCCTGCATCCTGAATATGACTCTGGGTATGAAAATATGTCAATCCCAATATCATATTCATTTCTTTTTCAATCTTATAATGATGATTTATTTAATGAAACATTAGAAACTATTTTTAATTTTCATCATGCTTTGATCAAAGTCTTCCTAAATCATCATTTGTTTGAAGCAGGTAGGATGCAATTTTCTCTTACCAGGAGTGATCGATTCCATGTTAACCTACTCATAACCTTCATATATATAATTCACCATATCTAGATCATCCCATACATGACTGAATCATGAATGAGTATGAACCAAAATATGGATTCATATATATAAGGTTCTATGGTAGTTTCAGATCAAAGGATTACATGCACAATTCCACTATGAGAACCATCTATTGACATGTAGATAAGACTCCATTAGATATTCTCGACTTGGATCAATTCAGTGAACTCATTCTCTAATGAGCACCCACATTCTTACATTAGTGTCATACACAAGTTATTGTGAGATCAATCACCCTCTCAATTGAGCATACAAAGAATGTGCTAGTCTTACCGAAAAACATTGATCTCCAACTCAATGTCCCATCGATTAGGAATATTTTAAATTAGGATTTTAAGATTTTAGATCTTACTGGTATGATCTCATCATAATCCTAAAATCATAGCCCTAATTTATGGGTTTCATCATAATCTTAAATAAATAATAAGACACTGTATATGATAAAATAAATGCCTTTATTTATTTTAAAATGTCATTACATGAGTTTGGAAGATAAAAAATAGCCCAAAAAATAAATAAATTTTGATTGGCTTGGGAGCATATTCCTTTCAATCTCCTACTTGCACTAAAGCCAATCGTCCTTATATTTTAATCCCATACAATCAAGGTGGCGATCAAACAGTTGCAGTAGTAAAGCCTTAGTGAATGGCTCTACTATGTTGTTCTTTGTGTCAACTCATTTTATGACTACATCTTGTCTTTCAATAATTTCATGAACAGGATGGAAGCGTCTCAGAATATGTTTGGATTTATGATGAAACATTGGTTCCTTTGCTTGAGCAACATCTCCAGTATTATCACAGTAAAGTGGTACTAGATTCTTAATTTCAAGAGTAACACCCAATTCAGTGATGAACTTCTTCATCCGGACAACTTCCTTGGCGGCTTCACTTATAGCTATGTATTCTACCTCAGTAGTTGAGTCAGCTACAGTTGGCTGCTTAGTACTCTTCCAACTCACTACTCCACCGTTCAGAGTAAAGACATACCCTAAAATGGATTTGCTATCATCTGGGTCTGATTGAAAACTAGAGTCGGAATATGCTTCTAGTTTAAGATCAGAACCACCATATACTAGAAAAATATCTTTAGTCCTTCTTAAGTACTTAAGAATACTTTTCATAGCTTTCCAATGATCCTCTCCTGGATAAACTTGAAATCTACTTGCAATGCCTAAGGCATAAGCAACATTAGGCCTTGTACATAACATGGCATGCATTATTGATCCAACAGCTGAAGCATAAGGAATAGAACTCATTCTATTTCTCTCTTCAAGTGTCTTTGGAGACATCTTTTTAGAGAGATGTATGCCTTGACTCATGGGCAAATAACCACTTTTACTCCCATCCATACTGATTCTTTTTAGTATTAAATCAATGTACCTAGATTTAGACAAGCCTAGCATCCTCTTAAACCTATCTCTATAGATCTTTATTCCTAGTATATAGGATGCTTCTCCCAAATCTTTCATGAAAAACTTATTTGATAGCCATAATTTGACTGATTGCAACATTGGGATATCATTCCCAATGAGGAGTATGTCATCTACATACAGAACCAAGAAAACTATGGTATTCCCACTAGTCTTCTTGTACACATATGGTTCATCCACATTCTTAATGAAACCAAACTCTTTGATTGTTACATCAAAGTGGATGTTCCAACTCCTTGATGCTTGCTTTAATCCATAAATGGATCTCTTAAGCTTGCATACCTGATTTGGTCTCTCATTTGACTCAAATCCCTCTGGCTGTGACATATAGACCTCCTCCTCAAGGAAACCATTAAGGAAGGCGGTCTTCACATCCATTTGCCATATTTCATAGTCGTGGTATGCTGCTATGGCAAGCATAATCCAAATAGATTTGAGCATGGCAACAGGTGAAAATGTTTCATCATAATCAATCCTCTGTTTTTGCCTAAAACTCTTAGCCATCAATCTGGCCTTATAGGTTTTAATTTGACCATCTGCTCCAATCTTTTTCTTAAAAATCCATTTGCATCCAATAGAGTTTATATCCTCCGGTGCATCCACCAAAGTCCATACTTTGTTGGTGTGCATGGATTCCATTTTGGATTGCATGGCAGCCAGCCATTTATAAGAGTCCTTACTTTTGACTGCTTCCGTATAGGTCAGAGGTTCGTCATTCTCAATGACTTGGACTTCATTATTCTTAATAATGAATCCGTACCTTGCAAGTGTATGTCATACTTTTTTAGACCTACGGAGAGGAGTTATGTGTTTTAGTTCTTTTATGTGATTATTTGGTTGAGAAATTTCTATTTATTTTTCTTAAACTTCACTAAGTTCAATATTTCTGCCACTGTCCTTTTCTAGGATAAATTTTTTTTCCATAAAAATGGCATGCCTGCTTACAAATATCTTTTATTCAGTATGGTGGTAGAATAAATGTCCTATACTATTTCTAGGATATCCTATAAATAGACATCTGTCTGATCTAGCATCAAGCTTATGTCCAAAATTTCTTTTGACATATGCTGGACAATCTCATATCTTAAGATACTTAAGATTAGGTTTCTTACTTCTCTATATCTCATATGGAGTACTAGATACAGATTTAGAAGATACTCTATTCAAGATATAAATTACGATCTCCAGGGCATGGCCCCAGAAGGAAATAGATAATTCAGTGAAGCACATCATGGATCGTACCATATCTAATAAGGTATGATTTTTTTCTTTCGGCTACACCGTTTAATTGTGGTGTATAAAAAAGTGTCCATTTAGAGAGAATCCCTTTAACTTTAAGATAGTGTAAAAACTCACTAGATAAGTATTCTCCTCACCAATCAGATCGAAGGATTTTTATACATTATCCAGTTTGTTTTTTGACCATACTTTGATACTCTTTAAATTTATCAAAGGCTTCTGATTTGTGTTTCATAAGATACACATATACAAACCTAGATAAATCATCTATGAATGTTATAAAATAAGAGTATTCTCCTCTAGCTTGAGTTATCATAGGACCATATACATCCGTATGTACAAGTCCTAATAACTCTTTTGTCCTTTCTCCATGTCCACTAAATGGAGTCTTAGTCATTTTACCCATGAGACATGATTCACAAGTTCCTAATGATTCATAATCAAAAAGATCAAAAAACTTTTCTTTGTATAACTTGTTAATCCTAATCTCACTAATATGACCTAATCGACAATGCCAAAGTAAAGTATTATTTATGTCATCTCTCTTATATTTTCTATTTTCATCAATATGAAATATATTATCATCCAAATATAGAGTCAACAAACCATTGCTAAATATGCCAAAATAAATATTTTCATTAAAATATTTAATCGAGCAACCTTCGCTCGTTACATTAAGACTATAATCTTGTTTTAATAACAAGGGTATAAATATAATATTTCTAATGATCTTGGGCATATAATAACAATTTGTAAGCTCTAAGATCTTTTCAAAAGGTAACTTCAATATATTTGTCCCTACAGCTTCTGCTTGGATAGTTTCTCCTCCAACGCCATAGAGCTTGAAGTTACCTTTCTTTAAACTCTTAATTTTCTACAGCCCTTGCAAAGATTTGCAGATATGAAAACCACAGTTGGTATCTAATACCCAAGAGTTTGAAATGAAAGAATTTAATGATAATATAGTATGTATCTCATACATACCTTTTGGTGCATTATTTGCACCAGACTTCACGGTTGCGAGGTAAGCCTTGTAATTCCTCTTCCCATGATCTATTTTGCCACAGTAAAAATAGGTCATCTATTTGGAGACCTTCTTCCTCTTTTTCTTCTTATTTATACCACCTTTAGGATTCAACCTTCTTTTTGAACTCTTTTTGCCTGCCTTCTTCTTAGAGATCCCATCCACAAGAAGAAGAGGAGCCTTATCTTTCTTGATATGGCTTTCTGCTGTCTTAAGCATATTTAACAGCTCAGGCAAGAAAGAATTTAGTTTGTTCATGTGATAGTTCATGATAAAATGAGAAAATGATTCTAGGAGTGATTGCAGGATCAAATATTAACTTAACACTCCATCCATAACAAAACCTAGTTGACTTAATCGAGTGATTAGGTCAATTACCATTAAAACATGATTTTGTATGGATGTTCCTTCTATCATTCTTACATCGAATAATTATTTAGATATCTCATATCTAGCAATTCTACTATGCTCTCCATAAAGCTCTTTTAGATTGAGCAATATGGACTGAGTGTCCATGCCATCATGCTGCCTCTATAAATCATTATTCATAGAGGTAAGTATGATGCATTTGACAGTAAGAAAATCATTTTGCCACATCTTGTATGTAGACTTATCTTCATCTATGGCATCTTTTTCTAATGGCTTAGGATCAGGGACATCAAGAATATAGGAGAGTTTTTCTTGACTGGGTATTATTTGTAGGTTTCTTAGTCAGTTCACATAATTTTGACCAGTCAATTTATTTGAATCCAAAATTGAATGCAATGAAAGTGAAGAAGCCATTTAATCTACGTAATAAAGAATAATATATAAGCAAACAACTCATGATGACAAACATAATTAAATTAGGATTTTAATTTAATTATGTCTCCCACTATTTAATCAAAAATCATAACCCTCTAATTGATTTTCTTAGTGAGAATATGATCCTAATTCCTTATAAAAGGTCTTGTGGTTGCACAACAAACCTGTTATAAGTTCAAAGGTAGGAAACTCTTTCCAATTGCATTTTATAGAACTCTCAAAAAAAAAATTGCCTCTAAAACATTAATAGCCTTATGTTAGCACAACAAACTTTAATGTTTTAGTTTAAGTAGAACCCTTCATTTTTATACAGTCAAAATTAAATATAACTACTTTTGTGGTTACACAATAAAGCAATATATTCAAAATGCTGTAAGCATCTCAATGCACTAGATTAATATTACATCATTCCCCATGATAGATCTTATGGTTACACAACAAAACTAATATGGTTCTAGACATAATAAGAACCTAGTATGAAGGAAGGCCTTAATGAAGTGAATATAATACTGAGCATTTTAATCTAGAATTAAATTAATCGAATCGATCAGGTAAGTGGGAGAGAAGTGGGAGTCCCTCCGTTACTTTCCTTAGACACCAATAAATTGGCCAGGTTAGACAATGGAACCAATTAAAAAATTACGTTCTTTTTACCAATCATGAACCATTTTTTTTTAGACATTGATTGATCAATTAGATATCCCGACTGATTTAGCAATAGGTTAATTACACTACAACTTAATATAATTTTTAAAAAGAGATTTAAATGGTCTCAATGCACATTCTGATTTAAATCAAACTAAATGCCTAAAAGCATCAATTATGATAATATATATATATATATATATATATATATATATATATATATATATATATATATATATATATATATATATATATTAACATGTATAATTATTCTAGGACAACCATCATTATATAGTGAATATTTTCCACTATGTCAGGGCAACCTTTACAGAATAATATATACATCATAATCTTATTATGATAAAAAAAAATATGATCTCATCATATACATAATATGCTAATAAAAAGATTATATCATTTTTTTTTAATTTATGCTATTATATTATAAGCAAAGCATTATATGATTTAACCTAATAAGGCTTGCTCTGATACCACTGATAGGATTGGTGTTCAAGGTGGAAGCATAGATTTCAAAGCAAAATTATGAAATCATACAAATCAAATTCGAACCCTAGGACCACCTTATTAGTAATTAAATCATATAGCATGCATTTGTAATATAAAAGAAAATATCAGAACATACCTCTTATCGCTAAACCCTGAATTATCCCTAATTGCTGGCAGCAGTCCATCAAGGGTTCCATAAGGTGCTCACATGTTCACCCTCTAACGTTGATCCACATAGAGACTTGATCAAGACACCAGCACATTTGACTTATATAACTAAAATTCTAGTAATAAGAACTTTAATTAAATGGACAAGACCTTCCTTAGCCTTTATGTCATCTTCCTTGCCTCTCCTTACCTATCTTTCTTTTTCTTTGTCTTCTTAATTTTTTTTCCTAATCTCTTTATCTTAAGATGACTTCTTATTCTTATAAGAACAAGGTCTGGACAAGAGAAAGAAAGAAAAAAAATTGGATAATGAGGAAACACTTGCAAGAAAGAAAGATAATTATTCTCAATCATCGGACTCTTGGTGCGCACCCTTATTTACAATGTACATAGGAGTGCCAACACATTTTCTCGCACTCTTTCAAATTATTATCTCATATCCCTTCAGCCTATCTCATGTCTAATCAGATAATAATGACATATAGACTTAGTCCAAGAGGTGCCTTAAAGCAGAAGGACTCTCGGACTAATTCTACGTAAGTTATTTATGAAGAGTCGCGAGCTTTCATTTTTGGTGCCAACATATACAACCATTAGATCATATAAGTAGGCCATCTAATGGCCTAGATGTGGGATGCCCATTCAGCAAAAATGGCTTGGAGATAATCTTTGAATAGTCAAAGTCCCAAGGGACTTTGACTTGGTCCAAGAGGCACCAAGGAAGAGTGGGCGGCAAGGAGTCCTGGGCGACAAGGAGTCCCTTCTCATGCAAATATTAAATAGATAATGGAGTATTTAACCTATAGAAGGACTCTTCTACACCCCATATCTGATGTCCATGCCTATTTGAAAATTTATGCGATATGGAGAAAGAGAAAAAGTCAAAGAAGGTAGGCGCCAACATAATCCCATGCGCCAAAAAACTCTTGCGCATGAAAGACTTCCCATGCGCAAGAGAGAGAGACTCTCTAGCGCATGGGATTCTAGTATGTGATGCCTCATCTGAAGCTCAATCAGTCTAGATTAATTCAATTCAAGATCAAATCCAATTTGGCTCAAATCGAACCTTAATTAGCCCAAATTGGAAGCCGATTCGAATCCAATTCGAATCTGGGTGCTAGGGTTTGCTACATGTGCTAGCATGTTCATCTTGCAAACATGGTCTAATCCAATTAGATCCTTAATCAATTTCTTTTGTGTGTGACCCATTGGGTTCCACATCTAACCAACAGTGGGTCTGGGTGTGATTTGATCTAATCTGGTTAGAACTCAACCAAATCGATTTAGATCAAAACTAGCCTACCCAATTTGACTTAATTAGAATACTTTCTAATTTAATGATCAAATTAAAAATTTTAATTTGATCAAACCTATGAGATATGATTTAAGTCTAGCAACATATCATGACTTCCTAGAAAATATAAAATTTTGATGAAAATACCAAAAATATTCTTCACTGAAAAGTTACCATGCAACTAGATCCTTCGATCATCCTGCATCCTGAATATGACTCTGGGTATGGAAATATGTCAATCCCAATATCATATTCATTTCTCTTTCAATCTTATGATGATGATTTATTTAATAAAAATTAAAAACTATTTATAATTTTCATCATGCTTTGATCAAAGTCTTTCTGAATCATCATTTGTTTAAAGCACGCAGGATGCAATTTTCTCTTATCAGGAGTGATCGATTTCATGTTAACCTACTCACAACCTTCATACATATAATTCACCATATCTAGATCATCCCGTACATGACTGAGTCATGAATGAGTATGAACCAAAATATGAATTCATATATATAAGGTTCTATGGTAGTTTCAGGTCAAAGGATTACATGCACAATTCCACTATGAGAACCATCTATTGACATGTAGATAAGACTCCATTAGTTATTCTAAACTTAGATTAATTTAGTGAACTCATTCTCTAATGAGCACCCACATTCTTGTATTAGTATCATACACAAGTTATTGTAAGATCAATCATCCTCTCAATTGAGCATACAAAGAATATGCTAGTCTTATCGGAAAATATTGATCCCCAACTCAATGTCCCATCGACTAGGAATGTTTTAAATTAGCGTTTTAAGATTTTAGGTCTCACTGGTCTGATCTCATCATAATCATAAAATCATAGCCCTAATTTATGGGTTTCATCATAACCTTAAATAAATAATAAGACACTGCATATGATGAAATAAATGCCTTTATTTATTTTAAAATGTCATTACATGAGTTTGGAAGATAAAAAATAGCCCAAAAAATAAATAAATTTTGATTGGCTTGGGAGCATATTTCTTTCAACTCTTAGAAAACTCAAAGAAAGAGGAAGGAAAGAGGTGAACACAGCAACCCTAGAAGAAGACCCTCTTCTTCTTCTCTTTGCTCTCACCTAGTACCTAGATTAGTGTCTATGAAACCCCAATGCCCAAGGACTCTCTCTCCCTAATTTTTACACACCTCAAAGCACTTTCAATGATCTATAACATATCATAAAATTAGCGCAAAATTCATCCAAAATATATAGAAGAAGAGGAGTCCTTGTCTAGGTTAAAAACTACATAAGGAAAGACCAAAAAAGGCAAGTCAAGGGTCACCCTCTCTAGAATTTTTTGGCATGGACCCACATGAAAATATCACCCAAAACCTTCTCTTCTTTGCTGAGAATATTAGAGAAAAAATAGGAAGGAGGGCAACACAAAAGGGAGGAAGAGTTTTGGTTTTTCAAAACACTATCTCATAGGATTTGAAACCAAAACTAATTCCTACTTTGACTTGGTCCACTACCTAACTTCCATATGAGAAAAAGAGGAGAGAAGGGCATGCATGAGAAGGCTTGGGAGAAAGGTATTTGTTGCACAAAATAAGAGAGAAAGAGGGCATGGGGCATGAGGGGCTAAGGTGGCACAAGGTAGAATCCTAGTCTTACTAAGATTCCATCTATGACTTAGATCAAAGTGGGTTCTCAAAACAAATTAAATCAAAATTAAGTCAACCAAATTAAATTAGACCCTAAACCAATTAAGGATTTAATTAAATTAAATTAAATTTTGATTTAATTCTTTAATAAAATTAGAAAATTGGGTTGACCCGAGTCCTAGTTAAACTAGAACTAGTTCTTCCTTACACTTAGCTTATCCAATAAATCAATTAAACTTGATCCAATTAAGTCTAAACTAAATCTAATTAAATCATATTTAATTAGACTTAATCTTAACCCTCTGACTTAATCAAATTAAGTCAATTAGTAATTTAATTGCTAATCAATCCTTCTACAACACTTGCACTAGGTTAAACATCAATCGTATTGATTATTTAACCCTAGAACGATTCTTAATTATTGATCAACCATCCGATCACATCGTGAGCTCTAATGTATGTGACCTCATAGGTCCGAACCTAAGTTAGTAGCACAAAAATAGATTCCTATACCAATCAAAATAACCATCTAGCAATGGTACCTGACAGTCGAATAGGTCGAATGTGTAGAACAACATCCTTAGAATCCATGCGGATATAGTTTTCATATAATTCATCCTCTTGACCAAAATGCTTGTATGATACCTTAGAGTTCAATTGTCAACTCTGATCAGATTGTCCATATTATATTTTAAAATATTAAATCCATCTGATGGATTATCCTGGTCTAGATTTTGCTATATTGAAATACAGTGATACATTCTTTTCCAACTTTTGGAGTGGTCAATTCCATCTTGATCGTACTTTGACTTCGCAAGTACTTGACTATACCCAGAAGCCTTCTATTACTAAATTTAAAATTTAGTTAGTATAGTACCAAAGCACAGTGAGTTGCTTGTAAGTCACTAAGATGATCTCAGGTTTAAGGGACACTTATACCTATATCCCATTAGAGATATTCTTGACAGCAGAATGCTCTGAAATTGATCATGTTCAATAATGATGTACCCATAAATCTCACCTATATACCATACCAGTATCTCCATACTTTTTGATTAAAAGAACAACCAGCTTATATGGCATACAATGACCTATGCTCGATAGACGCTGTCATCCTAATTAACAGCCTATCATTTGGTCATAAATAGATTTAAGAACTAATCGATAAATCCTCTCTTTATCAAAGCTAAATAGTTCTAAAAACTTTATAATTATAATAAAGTTTGTTAGATGATGAATACTTTATGATGAAAAATGCTAAAAATATATTTTATTTATTAATGAATCAATTATAAATATAATATAGCACAACCATCAACTAGCTGATGATTGACTTTGGGATATTTTTCCCAACAACAAGAGCACAATCCTGAAATAGGTAGATAAGTGAATTCTATTATGGATTGAATCATGTCTTACAAAGTTCAATCTCTTCTTTCAGATATACTATATTTTGAAAAGAAATCTACTGAGAGAGAATCCTATTCTCTCCTAGATATGTCACAAACTTACAGGATAAATATTCGCCTCTTCGATCTAATTGAAGAGTTCTAATACCATTTCTAGTTTATTTTTCTATTTTATTATTGAATCATTTGAATATTTTAAATGATTCAAGCTAGATGCACCCATGTCCAGATAGATCATCTATAATGAAATATTGATATCTTCCTCTGGAACTTGGGTTCATAGATCCACATACATTACTATGTATGAGACTTAGAACTTTATCAACTCCTTCACCTTTTTCAATAAAAGGTGACTTTGTCATCTTCCCAAGAAAATAAGATTCATAGGTTATCAACGATTCACAAACATTGATGTCGAGATTTTTCTCTTAAGCTAACCTATTTATCTTGTTCTTGTCAAGATGACTAAGCTTATAATGCCAAAGATAGACATCCATGATATAATCTAAGTTAGATATTTATTAAATATGTACATTATACTTTACAGACTATGTTAATATCATTTCATTATTATCCATATATTATTATAACATTATTCATAATAATATCACAATAATCCTCTTTATTGATAAATGATAACCATCTCTGGCCAAAAGGCCAATAGAGATCATATTTATCATAAACGATGGACAATAGTGATAATCACTCAAAATGATAGTTTTTGAAAATAAGCTTGATAATTCTTAAAACTAGGATTGGAACAAGACTTCCTCCCTAATGTTCAGGTATTTCTCATCATTTTCAAACATTCCACTTACTTATAGTTCTTGCAACAAATTGCATAGGACTATCGGTATCTAATACCCAGATAGTGGAATTTTAAATAAAAAAATTTTAATGTGTTATCATATAACATCCTTGATGAGCAACTCTTGCTCCTTTCTCTTGTTCAACCTGTTATAGTTAAGGGAAGCAAGATAATTCATCTTCTTACGACCTTGCTTCTAATAATAGAAGCACATGCCTGATTTGGATCAATATTCGACTAATTATTTTGACTAGACTAAAAAATCCCAGTATGAACCCATTCGTACTGCTAAACCAAATTTAACTTTCGATACTAATTATTGAAATTAGGTCCCATAACTCATCACTGTCTAATAGTGATTGGAGCAATTAGGGTTTAGCCTTATTTTGTGAGAAAAGAGAACATTGACCTAATGCATATGAATTATTTTAAGCCTAGAGACTCGGACTTCAGTCTTAAGATTCTTTTACTATTTTATTCGAATTGGTAGCTTCTACCTTCAATTCAAAAAATTATTTTAATTTTTTAATAGGTACTAGAATCCACATAGACTGCACACAAGCCCAACTATGATTGGTCAATCCATGTATATCTAAGGATAAGTTCATAACCATTTATTTCTCCAAATAACTTCTAATAATTTAATTTTGCCCCAAAAACCTAATCAGTAGGCTAGGGCCTCCACTGTAAGGATCCAGTTAGGTCCAATCATTAACATGACTATACTTGGTGCATCTAACTAACGAATTATTAAGCCCAACTATGGTTGGTCAACCAAACCACTATTAGAAAGACATATTCAAGTCATCATATGATGAATAATAATTCCATTAGTCAACAAGAACCAAGCCTATGGGCCTCCAATGATTATTGAGTTAATGGACCATTATCAAACACCTTAATGGAAGGCTATGACTTAGTTATCTTCATAACTTTATCATTTTAAGGACCTAATAATTTTAGAAAATTTAAAATTATATATGATTTAAGGATAGAAAGAACATAGACCAATTTGCTCCTACTGACTTTACCAAGTCAAGTCCTCCTACTGACTTCTCAAGTCTTTTGACAAGAACTAGGATCAATATCAATCCATGGGCACCTAGATCAATCTCACTGAATAAAATCAGTCTCATTGATTTTCTATGTGATATGGGTTAGCACGAACCAATGAGAAATCTAATCAAGACCTGATTAACCGCATTGGCTAGGTAAATGAGATCGGTGGGAGGGTCTGCCAAGGCTTGTCTTAGACACCATCAGAAATGGCTAGGTAAGCGAGCTGCTAATTAAAAATCATTGATCTAGAAATGCCAGACTTATCTTAGACACCAATCGATTTATCAGTTTTGATTTAGTCTGTCTAAAGACTCGGGCTCGACCACTGAGCAACGATCAGTATCCATTTGTTAGATGTATGAACTTTGATCAACTACAACTATGGAATTGATCTATAGAAATAATCTAATCCTAATTAACTATTAATTAGCTTTGATCAATTTTTTAACTTAGTCTATATTTAATCTAACCCTAGGTCTAACCTAGTTAAGGACTTGATCAAAGCTAACCCACTATCCTTTAACCCATGTTTTATGAAATTATCTTAGGAGCTTTAAATCAGAAACCTAAATCCTAAACAATCACTTAATTCTTAATTAAGTTCAAAGCTTATGGGTTTGGGTTTATAAAATCTCAGAACTAAGTTCTAATTTGATCATTTGAAATATTTCCAAATTATAAACGGTTTACATTGAATCATATTCAATATATGATTTTAGATCTGATATGTTTTAATGTTTCGATCATGTCCTAGGATTTCGAATCTAGAATTTTACAGAAAGTATGTTCTCAATTTAAATTCTACAAAATAAATATGTCATACATATACATTCTAGATTCAAAACAAAAAATCCATATCAATATATGCAACAAGAGGATCTAGATCTAAACATAAAACACATCACATGGATTAGATCAAATATCATTTAAATTTAGATTTAAAATTAAAAAATAAATTATAAATTATTTTAGATCTCATCTAACATATTTATGATTTATTTAGATCAGCACATACTAAGACAACCTCTTCACTATAAGGGATAAACTTTATAATAAGATAACCTTATAATCAGTATGTCCGACCCAATATTATTTAGATCTAATATAAATAATCTAAAATAGATCTAACATCTATTTAATTTTAGATTTAAAATTAAAAAAATAAATCATAAAATTATTTAGATTATATCTAACTTATTCATAATTCAAAATTACATATCAGCACATACTAGGATAACCTCTCCACTGTAAGGGAAAAACCTTACAGTAGGACAACCTTATAATCAGTATGTGTGATTTATAAAGTTTTACTTTTAGATTTATTTTAATACAATTATGATCATATTTTAAAAGAACCTAGATGCTTTGATATCACTGATGAAAAATATGTAGGATTTCATGCTTGAATTTTAAAATATTTTTAAAATAAAATGCAGCGAAAGATGTAGATTAAACTATTTAATCTACAAAAGTATGTAATCTAATTACTAAATCCTACATCTAGGATCTTTAACATGTCATAATGCATTCTTAAATCTAAAAATAAATATTTTAATATTGATCAAATCAATACCATAGATCTATAATAGTTCTAAATCTAAATCCTAAATAGCATCTAGGTGAGAGAAGAGATCAAATCTCTTACCTTCGCACGGATCAAGAAATCCATAGTTGATTTTCATTATTGCCTTTGGAGCTACCTACATATTCGGCCTCTACAGAAAGTCCACACGAAGCTGCAACATAGATCGAAGATTCGTTGAACAAAGATCCGCTCGAAGTGCCAGCTTCTTATGGATCCCTCCTAATGCTTAATCTAAAATTTATTCTTCTAGTCTCTTGGACATTCTAAGAGATAAAGAATAAGAAGAGAAATAAGAAAAAAATCCAATCCTTGGATCTTCCATAAAATAGAAAATAAAAGCTAAATAAAATTATCCTAAAAGAAGACACATCTTCTCTTTCAGCACATCAACCTTTGATATCTTGAATGCATCTCCATGCTAGGACAAGAGGAGACCTTCTTCTCTAGAATTTTTCCACATTTTAGGTCTCTTCCTCTTTGATTTTTCTCATAAAAAAATCACACAAAATTGAGAAGAAAGGATTTTCAAAAGAACCCAAGGAGAAGACTATCTTCTCTTCTCTTTCTTCTCATCAGGACATGATCAAATCATGTCCAAAAGAGATCATGATGCCCCAACTCCTTGGAGCATCCATTTCCCATGCCCTCTCTCTCTTTCTCTTAGATTTTTATCACATAAAAAATCACATAAATAAACAAAAGAGGGTTAGAAAAAATTCCAAAGAGAAAATAGTTTTTCTCTTACCGTTCTTTCTTCAAGACATTAATAATTGATGTCTTAATGGAAGGCTCTTCTCCAAGAATCTTGGTGTCCCAAACCACCATGCCACCACCCTCTTTTCTTCTCAAATTTTTCATGGAAAAATATTGGAGTTTTGACGCCATCTCCTATCTAATAAGAGGCGCCACAAAAATTAGGTAGACTGGGTCAATCTCCTAAAATCAAGGGGTTTAAAATAAGGAGTTTGGGGGGGCGCCCAACTCTTAGACGCCTCCCCTAAAGAGTAGGCATGAAAAACCAAATTCCCACGTACAAAATGAAAAGAAAACTAGGTGACAAAAATAAGATGGCATGGGAGAGAAAATTCAAAAGGAAAGAGGAGTTTTGGTGATTTATAATTCTATCTCATCTTGCCATATTTGACCAATTCAAACAAGATTCCAAATACATATTTAAATTTTCAAAACCATCTGATGTAGGGTGTGGAGACCTCCCATTAGCATGAGAAATCTCATGCCAATAATGAAAAAATATGGCATAGATTTTTCTATCTTGGCATAAGGAAAGTGAGAGAGTCCCAGTTAGAAATCTCATGCCAATAATGAAAAAATATGGCATGGGTTTTTCTATCTTAGCATAAGGAAAGTGAGAGAGTCCCAGTCTAACTAGGACTTCTCCTATTTGACTAGGTCAAAATAATTTTGAATCCAATTAAAATAGGACTAGTGCAAGCCTAATTATGGATGATCCTAGTCCAACTAAAAATTTAATTAAGTTAGATTTAAATCATATTTAATTTTGATTTAAATCTTAACTCAATTAGAAATTAGGTGCACTCAAATCCTAGTTCAACTAAGAATTATTTTTCCCTTTCAATTGGCTTATTCAATAATCTAATTGGACTTAACCCAATTAAGTCCAAACTAATTCTAATTGAATCTAATTCAATTGGACTTGATCTTAACCTGATAGCTCAATCAAATTGAGCCAATTAGCAATCAATTGCTAATCGATCCTCCTGCAATACTTGCATTAGATCAAATATCAATCGCACTAATTGTTTGATCTTAAAATAATTCTTAATCATTGATTAACCATCTAATCAGATTACAACCTCTTATGTGTATGACTCTATAGGTTTAAACCTAAGTTGGTAGCATAGGAACTAATTTCTATATCAATCAGAATGACCATCTGGTAATGGTACCCGACGTCCGGATAGGTCGAATGTATGCAAAGCAACATTCTTAGAATTCTAACCCATGGTTATCGTATAATTCATCCCTTTGATCAATAATGCTCAAGATAACTTTGAGTATGCTGTCAATACTCATACAAGTCATCTCTATTGTATTTCAAAATTTTACAAATCCTGTGACTTCTCATGAGGATTATCCAGACCTAGGTTTTGCTAAATTGAAACACAATGAGTCATTCTCTTTCTGAAGTTAATCAGAAGTAGTCAATCACATCTTGACTCATACACTGACTCTACAAGTACTAAACTATATCCAAAAATTTTTCGAACCTATATTAGAAATACAAGCAGTTCGATACTAAAGTACAGTAAGTTGCTTGCAAGTCATCATGGTAATCTCAGATCGGAGGGGCACTTATATCCATTGACTTTAGCTAGCTACTCTTGATAGTAAAGTACTACATTGGTCACATTTAGTGCAGATGTACTCCTACATCTCATTTGGATGCCATACCAGTGTCTCCATACCACTTGGTTATGAGGATAAAATACAGCAACCTACAGTCGATATGTTATTGTCCTTATTAATAACTTATCATTTGGTCGTGAATAGTTTAAAAACCATCTGATAAATCCTCTGTTATTGATTGATTATGGTTTTAAGGACTTCATCATAATTTAGAAGTTTATTTAAGAAAGATAGAACTTCTATGATGAATCAATCAAATAACTATTATTATTAGATAATTTATATACTAATTTCAATCATCTACTACTTAGATGATTAGCTTTAGGACATATTTTCCAACAACTCCTACTTGGACTAAAATCAATTAGAATGATATCAAATATTCTATCTTCCACTTAAGTTCGTAGAACTCCTTAGTTTTGAGGTCCTAGCAAATGGATCGGTTGAGTTCTCCTTTTTCATCGATCTTTCAAAAATCAATGTCACTCTGATCCAAAATCAAAGATGATAACAATGCAAAATATGCTGGTCCTTCAGTTCTTTACCCTGAGCTATGGCTCCAATGCTATGATAGGACTAGACCATAGGTAGAGGGTGCCACTCCCAACCTGCTAATGAACCTCAACAACTACATAGCTTACATGGCAGCATCATATGCCATGATGTACTCTACATCACTAACTAAATAGGCTACAGTATCCTACTTGGAACCTTTTTAGTAGATTGCTCTACAATTAGGGTATGACCCGACATTCTTTTGTTGTCATCTTGATCTGACTAAAAACTAGAATCAAAACATCCATAAGTTTTAAGTCAGTATCTCCATATTTGAGTCACTGGATCTTAATATTTTCCAAATACTTAAGGATTGTCTATATACTCTTCCAGTGGTTCTCACTTAGATCAAACCGATATCTACTCACTACCATTAGTGAGTATACCAAATCTGATTTTGAGCATGTAGAAATTAGATGACAGCCAAACCTTTATTTCTTACAATGTTGGAATGTCATTTTCAATTAAGAGAATTTCATCCACAGACAACACAAGGAATAACACTATAGAACATTTTACCCAATTACAAATGCAGGGTTTGTCTTTGTTCATAACAAAGATATACGTTCAAAATGTATGTTCGAACTCTAAGATGATAGTCAAACAGGCTTTATAGGTCCTTACCTTCCTGTCTGCACTATTCTGATCCTTTTGAAAATCCATTCACATCCAATGGATTTTATCCCTTCAGGTGAATCAACTAACATCCACATACTATTGATTTTCATGGACTTCAATTTAGATTATATGGCTCTAAGCCACTTCTTAGAGTTAGACCACTGCATTGCATTCCTATAGATGATCAGATCCTTATTGTTTTGATGAGCTCAATAAGATCACCATCCCGGACCTAGATATCGTAGTATCTATCCAGTAAACATGGTACTTTACTGGATCTTCTTAAAGATGCTACTTTAATGGGCTTCAGGTTTGATCTAATCAAATCTGATTCTATAGGTTTACTAGATTGAGTTGGTTCATTTTCTACCAGTCAAACTTTTTCAAGTTCAACTTGATAGACATCAGTTCCTTCTCTAAAAAAAATTTTTCTAAAAGAAATGCCCTACTGCTGATGAATATCTTATGTTCTTCAGCATAGTAGAATTAATAATCCTTAAACACTTATTGGACCAAAATCCAAGTTTATCTATGTGCAAACCTATAATATAGGCCGATCGATCCTAAACCCGTAGGTAAGAGAGTCTAGGTCTATGCCCAATCCATATCTCATATGGAGTCTTTACAATAGATTTACTTAGTATATATTTTTAGAGTAAAATAACTAGTCATAAGAGCACAACACCTAGTGACTGTAATGGCTAGTTTTTTAGAACTATAACTTTTTATCCACAATTACTCTTGACGGCTATTCCAAGGGCTCCAACGGTCAAAATTCATTCTCCAACCACTTTCAAGCATATAAAAGGCTAGAAACTCAATGGGAAAATAAGAAAAATGGATTGAAAGAAGAAATCATTTAAAGTTGAGTGAGCCATATTGAATATCTAAGAAAAAAGAGAAAAGAGAGAGATTTAAGCTTCAAATTTAGAGAGCTTTCAAGAAATATCTTCCATAACTTCTTAAGCATTCTCTTCGGCATATAAAGAAGAGTGTTCAAGCCTTCAAAGAGCAAAGATTCAACCTCTTTTTTGCACTTCAAAAAGAGTTTTGTTTTTATTTTTATTTTATACTTAATTTTATTTATCTCATATTTTTATTTCTTTATAAGTTTTTTTGGGGGAAAGAAACTTGGGGATTAGATCGATCTAAGCCCGTAATTGGATGTTGTATTGGTTTTGGTTGATGAGCCTAGAAAACTAATTGGATTGACAGTGAATCCAAAAACCTATCAATATAGGATTGTGATTGCTGAGCCTGGCAAAACCAACTAAATTTATTTGTGACCTCAGGTTAAAACAAATACATTGTAATTTAGGAATTATAATGAAATTTCCAAGAGAATAGCTTAAAGAGTGGATGTAGGAGTAGATTGCTCTGAACCACTATAAATCGCTTATTTTTGTGGCATGCTTTAATTTCTAGCTTTTCATTCTTGCATTACTTATTTGCTTTATTCACTTTAATTATCTTATTACTTTTAATTCCACTGCCACATTTTGTAAATTCATTATAAAGACTCAAGTTATTTTAAATAGAATTAAATATTTAACTTAGAGTTTTAATTTAGCAAGATTTTAAAAGAATTCAATTCACCCCCCTCTTGGGTAGCCATCCTTGGGCAATAAGGGTCGGCCCCTGCCAAAAAGGATTGATTAGCACACCGATTTTTGGCCGGCATGCCAAAAGAGATGACCCACAGGAGTCGACCTCTACTATTCTGCAAGTCAAAAATATAGAATGCTGGTTTTTCTATTCTATGCCATAGAGGTCAATCCCAAGGTCGTCCCCTAGCGGGTCGACCCTCTTGGCCAGAGGTCGACCCTAGGGTCAACTCCCTATGACGGAAAAACTCTGCAATGGCTAGTTTTTAGTCCATTTTGGCCACATTTAATGCACATTTAAAGAACTCTAACAGCTCCAAAACTTGTATAGTTTACTCTCTAGCACTCATTGAAGATAAAAAGGCTCTCAAAAGGAGGAAAAAATACAAAAAAAATCAAGCATTCACTTCAACCCTAGCAAAAGACCTCTTCAAGCAAAAGAAGCATTCATTTCAAGTTCATCCACCTCTCAAAAGCTCATTTAAGTCTTCAACAACTTTAAGAAAAATCAAAAAAACTTCTTTCTTAGTCATGTAAAGTGCTTTTAAAGTTTTATTTGCTCATTAAAGGGGCTAAACTTGTATTTCATTATTATAAAATCTCATACTCTATTTTATTATTTTGATTTAAGTTTTGGAAGATTCCAAAACTTGAAAAGATTGATCCGAACCTTGAATCGGATTATATTGAGTTGGCTTGTATTCGAAAAATAAGTATTCTAGCTTAGGATAGCTAGGGTCAGAGGATTCCAACATTGTATTCAGTTTGAATACGAACAGTAGATTTAAATTACTAAGTAGAAGCTTGGGGAGTGGATGTAGGTGCATGGTTGGCACTGAACCACTATAAATTTTGATTATTTATGGTGTGCTTTCTTGCTTTCTATCTTTATTTTCTTATTTTCTTACATACTTACTACTTACATCTTCACTTCACTTAAATCATCCATTGCATATTACTTGCTTATCATCTCATAATCTTTGTAATTTTAAATTAGCTTTAAAAATTTTTAAAACCTAATTCACCTTCTCTCTTGAGTTTTATAACTGGGCAACAAGTAGTATCAAAGCTTGATGCTCTAGTCCTATTTTGATTTAACCATCAAGAGCCAAAAATCTATGGCAACCCAAGTTGGAATCTCACTAGTCGAGGGGCAGTCCACAAACCAACCTTCACTTTTCAATGGATCAAACTACACCTATTGAAAAGCTTGGATGAAAATTTTCATTCAAGTACTTGACTATGATATGAGGAGTATTATAGTTAATGGACCATACATACCCACTAAATTGATTGATGGTGTTGAATCAACCAAACCCGAAAGAGAATAGAATAAGGTTGATAAGAAAATGGCTCAGCTCAATGCAAAAGTCATGAATATTTTATATTGTGCTTTAGATGCTAATAAATTTAATCATACTTCAACATACATATCAGCTAAGAAAATATGGGATAGATTAAAAGTAACACATGAAGGCACCAACCAAGTCAAAAAATCAAAAATTAACATGCTTGTACATAAATATAAACTCCTTAAAATGAAGCATGATGAATCAATAACTGAAATGTTTACTAAATATATGGATATTATAAAAGATCTTAAAAGTCTTGGCAAGTCTTATTCTAATAGTGATCTTGTAAGGAAGATTCTTAGGTCTTTATCAAGAATGTGGAAAGTCAAAGTAACCGCGATTCAAGAAGCCAAGGATTTTGAATGTCTTATCTTTGGAGGAGCTTCTAGGATCGCTTATGACACATAAGCTAAAGCATGAAATAATATCAAGAAGAAGATGTTAAGAAGAAGAAAACAATCGCCCTTAAGTCCACTATTCAATAA
Source organism: Cocos nucifera (assembly GCA_006176705.1). NCBI lineage: Eukaryota > Viridiplantae > Streptophyta > Magnoliopsida > Arecales > Arecaceae > Cocos > Cocos nucifera. The sequence continues at coordinate 22,237 of QRFJ01003141.1, read as the reverse complement.
GAGAAGGAATCGGATCAAACAGAAGATAATGAACATGATGAAGAGTTAGCCCTCATTACTAGAAAGTTTAAGAGATTTTTGAAGAAAAAAACTATTGCCCAAAGGTAGCAACCCAAGAGGAGGGGTGAATTAGGTTCTTATAAAATTTTAACTAAATTTAAAATCTAAACAAGTATGTACTTTAATTTTAACCTAAGTAGTGTGATTAAGATAAGTACAATATGAGTAGCAGTGAATTCAAGACATGCAAATATTATGTAGAAATTTAAAGACTAATCCAAGTGAATAATAAAGCAAGTAAGAAAAGAATCAAAGGCATAATACAAATACACAGTTTTATAATAGTTCGATGCAACTCATGCCTACATCTACTCCTCAAGCTTCTCTTAAGATTTTCACTATAATCTACCCTTGATTATAGTATTTTTATTTTTTCGGGCTCACAAACAAACCTAGTTAATTTTCACTGGAGCACCAACCAAAATCTTATACCATTAGTTTTTTTGGTTCACTAACAATCCAGTTAGTTTTTTGGGCCAACCAACCAAAATCTATACAATATCCAATTTTGGGCTTGAATGGGCCTAACCTCAAGTTTCTTTTCTCCAAAGAAACTTGTAAAAAAAAATAAATACAAGAATAAAAGTTTCAGCTCAAAATAAAAATAAAATTTAAACTCTTTAAAGTTTGAAGAAGAAGTTGAAGGATTGCTCTTTTGATGCTTCACTTCTTTTCAAATGATGCTCGAGAGGTTGTGCAAGATATTGGAGAAGATTTCTCTTGAAAGCCCTCTGATTTCATTACTTGGTTTCTCTATTTTCTCTCTTCTATAGATGTACAATGGAGCTCACTCAAATCTAAATATTTTTTACTTATTCCCTCTTTTTCTTTTCTTCTCTTGTGTTTTTCTTTTATTTTTCATAAGTTCTATGGCCTTTGAACTCACTTCTAGCTGTTTATAGTCATTGGAGATAAAAAATAGCTGTTGAAATTTTTTTCTAGGTGAAGATAGGCTTCTACAGACTAGCCATTATGCCTATCAAATACCATCGAGCTGGCTTGGATCTGGCTTCGAGCTGGCTCGAGCTGATAAAGCTAGCTTGATTTTATCTTAAGCTAGCTCAAACTATAAAATTCAAAAATTTAGTTTTCTGTCATCTTGAGAGAGCTGGCTCAGATCCAATTCGAGTTGGCTCGAACAACAAAATAGAAAAATAGTTTTGTTGCCACCCTAAAAGAGCTAACTCAAATCCAATTCGAGCTAGCTCGAATAATAAAATAGAAAAAGTTTTTCTACCATCCTAAGAAAGCTGGCTTGGATCTAATTCGAGCTGGTTTGGCTGTGTGCCAAACCAAAGTATCAATCTTATTTCGTGCTAGAGTTTGCTTGATTCTTAAATGGATCAGCTCTAAACTTTTCAACTTCATTTTTCTTTATTATTTGACCTTCCAAACTTAAATTTTCTAATTCTAAATCTTTCAAATGATATTAATTTTTTTTTCTTTTATTTTTTATATTGAGCCATCCAAATTTATGAAAATTTCTTCTTTTAAGTGCTTTGGCTTGACATCTTGAAAGAATTTCTTCTAAAGATAATTTCTTCAAAGAAAGCATTTGAAAAATTCTATATTCAATCTTGAAACATATAATTAGTAATATTTTTACTCAATATTTTATGATCATCAAAATTAATCATAGGATCAACAAAAATAAGGAATGAGAAGAAGACCACCTACAAAAGGAGAGCATAGCAAGAAAAAGGATAAGGAACAGCCCCTCATATGCTATAAGTGTAAAAAGTTGGGGTACTTTAGATCCGAATGTCCACAACTCAAAAAAGCTCTAAAGAAATTCAAGAAAAAGGCTATGGTGGCTATATGGAGTGACACCGATAACTCGAGCTCCGAAGAAGAATATCATGAAGAAGCGAACTTATGTTTTATGGTACATAAAAATGAGGTAAATGCTAAAACTTCTAATGACTTTACTTTTGAAGAACTCCAAGAAGCATTTTATGATTTAGTTGATGATTTAAAGAAGTTAGGAGTAAAGAATAAAGAATTAAAATCAAAGAATCAATTCTTACTAAAAGAAAATAAGATTATTTCAAATAAAAAATTAGTTTTAACTAAAAAAAATTTAGACTTGAAAAATAAAATTGCAAAGTTAAAACATATGGTAGAAAAGTTTACTCTAAGCTTAAATAAACTTTAAATGATATTTGAAAATCAAAAGGTCATTTATGATAAAGCCGGTCTTGGATATAATCCTTTAAAGAAACAAAAATTTTTGAAAAATATTTTTATGAATTCATCAAGCAATAATTTTCCAAATGTCACTTGTTTTAAATGTGGTAAAGTAGAACATAAATTCTATACATGTTTTTCTAGTAAATCTGAAAATTCAAATGTGAATAAGATATGGATTTCAAAAGGAACCATTATGACTAACCATAAAGGATCTAATAATACTTGGGTACCTAAAATAAAGACTTAATTTTGTGTATAGGTGTGTCTTGCATCCTAAAAGATAAATCGAAAAATGGTATCTTGATAGTGGATGCTCAAGATATATGACTGGTGATCCATCCTAATTCATCACACTTGATGCAAAAAATGGAGGGATGGTTATCTTTAGAGATAATGGCAAAGAAAAAATCATCGATATAGGTAACATTGGTATCACTCCCTCCAAATATATTGAAAATATTTTATTAGTACATGGTCTAAAATATAATCTCTTAAGTATTAGTTAATTTTGTCACAAATGATATAAAATTATTTTTGAATCTTCATTGTGTATTATAACTAGTCCCAATGATGATGGCATTAAATTTACTAGGCATAGGTATGGTAATATTTATACGGTAGATTTGAATGATCTTTCCATAATAAACAAGCAAGTCTAGTAGTCATGAATGCCAAAATTAATGAGACTAGTTAGCTTTGGCATCGTAGACTTGCACATATAAGCATGCATTCTCTTTCTAAACTTATTAAAAAGAAATTAGTTACCAGTTTATCTAAATTAAATTTTGAAAAAGATAAAATTTATGCTGCATGCCAACTAAGTAAACAAACTAGAGTTTTATTCAAGTCTAAAAATATAGTTTCAACTTTTAGGCCATTGAAATTTTTGCACATGGATTTATTTGAACCCACTAAAACTACTAGTTTGGATGGCAAACAATATGGCTTTGTTATTATCGATGATTATTCATGTTTCACATGGATTTTCTTTTTGGCACATAAGAATGAAACTTTTCAAGTTTTTTCAAAATTTTACTAAAAAGTTATAAATAAAAAAGAATTTTAATTCATAGTATTTGAAGTGATCATGGAACTAAATTTAAAAACCAAGACTTTAAAAAATTTTGTGATGAAAAAGGCATGGACCATAATTTTTCAGCACCTAAGAAACTCTAACAAAATAGGATAGTAAAAAGAAAAAATAGAACTCTAAAAGAAATAACCCATACCATGATATGCGAAAGCAACCTTTCAAGATACTTTTGGATGAAAGTAATTAACACGGCATGTTACATTCTAAACTGAGCCTTAATTAGATCAATTTTAAAAAAAATATATCTTATGAGCTTTGAAAAGGAAGAAAACCAAATATTGCATATTTTCATGTTTTTGGTTATTGATATTTTGTTTTGAACAATGATAAAGAAAGATTGAAAAAATTTGATACAAAATCTGATGAAGCTATCTTTTTTGCATATTCATCTTCTAGTAAAGCCTTTAGAGTTTTTAATAAAAAAACTTTAGTAGTAGAGAAATCAATACATGTTATATTTGATGAGACTAATAATCTTCCATCAAGAAAGAGTGAAGGTATTGATAATATAGGTCCTCTTGTAGAAGGGATGGATGAGCTCACCTTAAAGGACTCAATAATTCAAAATGAAAAAGAACATGAGGACAAACTAGAAGATGAAGGTGAAAAATAATCTCAAGGTACAAATGATCTTCCAAGAGAATAAAGGTATGTTCACAATCATCCAAAGGAGCTAATTATTGGTAATCCTACACATAGAGTAAGAACTCGCTCTTCACTTAGAGATGTTTGTAATTATTTTGCATTTATTTCATATTTTGAACCTAAAATCATAGATAAAACTAAAAAAGACTATAATTGGATTAATGCCATGCAAGAAGAGTTTAATCAATTTGACAGAAATAATGTATGGACCTTAGTATTAAGATCTAAAAATCATTCTATAATTGATATAAAATGGGTATATAAAAATAAATTAGATGAAAATGAAAATATAGTTAGAAATAAAGCAAGATTGGTTGCAAGGAATATAATCAAGAAGAGGGTGTTGATTTTGATGAAACCTTTGCACTAGTTGCTAGATTAAAAGCAATTAGACTTTTACTTGCTTATACTTGCTTTATGAACTTTAAGTTATTTAAATGGATGTCAAAAGTGTATTTCTAAATGGATATATTGCTGAAGAAGTATATGTAGAACAACCTCCCAGTTTTAAAAATTATGTCATTTCTAACCATGTTTTCAAATTGAATAAAGCACTCTATGGCTTAAAACAAGCACCTAGAGCTTAGTATGAAAGACTTAGTAAGTTTTTGCTTAATAATAATTTTTCAAGAGAAAATATTGATACTACTCTTTTTATTAAAAATAATTATGATGATATTTTAGTAATACAAATATATGTTGATGATATCATATTTAGGTCTACTAATGAAACTCTATGTCAAGACTTTGCTAAGCTCATGCAGGAAGAGTTTGAGATGAGCATGATACGTAAACTTACATTCTTCCTCGGACTTTAAATCAAACAAACAAAGAAAGAAATCTCCACAGCCAAAGCAAGTACATGAGAGAGCTACTAAAAAGATTTGGGATGGAGAGCTCCAAGCTATTAGTACCCCCATGAGCCCATTATGTAAGCTTGACAAGAGTGAAGGAGGTAAAAGTATTGATTTAAAATTTTATAGAGGTATGATTGATTCTGTATTGTATCTTACTACTAGTAAACCAGATATTATGTTTAGTATTTGTTTATGTGCTCATTTTCAATCTAATCCAAAAGAATCACATTTAAATGCTGTTAAAAGAAAACTTAAATACCTAAAAGAAATTCAAACCTTAGGATTATGGTTTTCTAATAACTCATCAATTGACTTAATAAGATACTTAGATGCCGACTTTGCTGGATGTAGATTAGATAGAAAAAGTATTAGAGGAACCTACCAATTTTTAGGAGTTAACTTAATCTCATGATTTAGCAAGAAGCAAAATTCAATGGCATTATCTACAGTCGAGGCTGAATACATTGCAGCTGAAAGTTACTATGCACAAATCTTGTGAATAAAGCAATAACTAGAGGACTTTGGTATCAAACTTAATAAAATTTTCATAAGATGTGATAATACTAGTACCATAAATCTAACAAAGAATCCTATACAAGACTCTAGATCAAAACACATTGAAATAAGGCATCATTTCATAAGATAGTATGTTCAAAATAATGATATAATTCTTGAGTATGTTTTTACTGAAAAATAATTGGCTAATATTTTTTCTAAGACCTTAAGTGAGAATAGATTTTGTGAGATTAGGAGAGAACTAGGAATCCTTGATCCTTCAACTTAAGTACCATTTTGATTCCAAGTTCTTTACGTCAAAATTTTCTTGAACTAAACTTTGAGCTCACCTCTCATTTTTCTATCATTAAAAGCTCAAATCCAATCTTCTAATGATCAATCTCATGAGTGGAATCCTTTCCTTTAAATTTCAATTTTTTTTTGATTTTTTTTTATTTTATTGGATTTTTCAGAGCCATGGGCCGACCCTAGAGCCAACCTAAGGGCAAAATTGGAATTTTTTAATTCATTTGGGCGAATTCTTTATTTGGGAAAAACTCCCTTCTTCGGCTAATAAAGGCCGACCCTCATCTTCTTCTTCTTGTAGCTCTGTTCCATGCCAAACCTCCCCATCTTCTTCCCCTTCAATGGCAAATGTTCCCAAAAATCTTTCATCCCACTATGATCTCCCATCTAAATTGCCTCTAGGAGAGCACATTTCCGCTTGTCTCTCTCTCTCTCTCTCTTGGGTGGCATCTAGGTTTCAAGAAACCCTAGCCTCAAAACCAATACCTCCCACCATTGGCCACACTTCCACAAATCTTCTTTCTACCCCTCAAAATCCTTTCCATTCAACCTCCTCCCAAGCTTCTTTGTTGGTTTCAAGCTCTCTCTCACTTGGAATGGCCCCAAAATTGAAGCTCCCTCAATGAAGAAAATCAACCTACGGCTTGGAAGAAGAAGAAAGAAGAAAAAGGGTGGCTCCAGCATCTTCACTGGCTCCAACCCCTGCTCCTGGCCTAGTTCCTACCCCTTCACCATTTTCTCTCAGCCCAAGCAAGATACCCCTCTCAGTTCAAAAGGTAGAGCCCAACAAGAATATTGATTTTAGATTTTTTGAGAAAGAAGGGTTCACAGTAGGTTCAAAAATTAAGAAATAGGGTTGGAAATTTTATTGTCAGTTAAAAGAGGCTGCCTATGTTGATTTAGTAAGAAAATTTTACTTGAATTTGGGTTATTCCAATGGAACAGTATAATCTGTGGTGAAGGATGTTGAAATTATGCTTGATCCAATCCATTTAGGGGAGATTTTGCATTTACCATGTGAAGGATATACTGAAATGGAGCTTGTAAATAAAGAAGATGGACTTCGAGTTATATTAGGAAGTGGATTTGCAGGAAGTCTAAATAAATTAGAGGCAAGACTTCTCTCTGTAGAAATGAGGCTCCTACATCATATGGTCAACAAGTTGCTTGTTCCGAGGAGTGGTAGACATGACCTTCTATCCAGTAGGGACATCTATATTATATTTCATGTGATTTCTGAGACCCTCCTGAACCTCCCTGTTCTTATGATTGAAGCCATGAGGGAGACCTTGAATAGATCTAAGGCACATTTGCCTTATGGTATGGCCCTCACTTTAGTATTTAGGAGGTTTGGAGTTAGCTTTAAGGGGGAGGCCATTTCTAGCTATCTTATATAGACACCATCATACCCTACACAGAATGGGTTTTTCAAAAAGTGATGGTGGTTGATCGAAGGGAGCTGAGGAGGAGGAGGTTAGAGCAGAGAAGGAAGGACTGTTGACCTCTTAAGTGATTTTGATGATGACTAAATATTAAAGCATAAGATTACTGATAAATCTTTTTTTAAGTATTCCAAAGATCAGAAGAAAGAGAGCTCTTTGATCAAAATGAGCAAGAAATCAAAAGCAATTCAAATCTGGATCAAAAAAGCACGTTCGGTGATAAAGTTTCTTTGAAAATAGCCTTAGAGTATTTTCGAGATGTTTCCAAAAAATTATGAGACATCTCCAAGTGTTTGGCATGGTGAAAAAGGGTTCTGGCATAGTTTCAAGAGGTCTCGAGTTGAACTCGAGACATCTCCATCTCAGAAAAATGGAAATATTATTTCTGCACTCTGAGATCGAGATGTCTCGAAGAATTCGCGAGAGATCTTGAGTACAAAGCAAGACGTCTCTAATAAAATTGAGAGGTCTCGATCTCAGGCAATAAGTTTTCTCTAGAAAGTAGATTTTTAGGCATCTAAGAACAAGTGTCTTCTAGTCAAATCAAGAGGTCTCGAAACATGATGACAGCTTTTTAACGGAAAGTTTTAGACTTTCTTTTTTCGCCTCCAATGGCTAGTTTTCACCTTCAATGGTCAGATTTAGCCTGTTTCTACACTCTAATCATTCCAAGCATGGTGGAAATGATCTAGATATAAAAGAGAAAAAGTAATATCCCTTGAACATCAAGAAAAAGAGAGAGAAAAGTAAGAACACCCAATTTTAATGAGCAAACTTCTTCTATTAAAGTTCTCTCAAGTATTAAAGCATCCTCAAGAGCAATAACTTCTAGCAATTAAAGAGGCAATCAATGAACTATATCGACAACATCTTAGCTCAATCTAAGGAGCATACTATGTTGTACAAATTCTTTTTTTCCTCTTTGTGTATGCTATTTTAGTAAGGGCTGAAACCAAGGGTTTAAGTGTTTACATTCCTTTTGTTGGTTTGTATTGCCTTGATCGAGGGTTATAAAGATTGTGGTTGGTGAAGTTAGAAAAAAACTAACTAGGTTTGGGATAGTGAATCTGAAAAAACTATCCGACTGTAATCTTGAGGGATTATAGTAAAATTTTCAAGAGTCTTGCTTGGAGAGTGGACGTACGTATTGGAAGTGCACCGAACTACTATAAAGTTTTTTATTTGTATATGTCTTTTTCTTGCTTCTCATTGCTCTCATTACTCACTCACTCAGTATTCAAATAGTTTATTTTTGCACATACTTGCTTTAAACTATAAAAAAGTATAATCCACCCCCCTCCCCTCTTGGGTTGTCTAGTTGGACAACAATTGGTATCAGAGCCTTGGCTCTCTACAAATTATTGATCTTTTCAACTAAGAGAAAAAGATTATGACAATCCAACTAGGAGGATCTCTTGTTGAAGGGCAATCTAGCAATAGGCCACCTCTTTTCAATGGATCCAACTATACCTATTGAAAAGCTCACATGCGTATTTTCATATAGGTCCTTGATTATGACATATGCAGTGTCATTATCAATGGGCCGCACATACCAACAATCATTGTAGATGGCATGTCTTCTCCTAAGCCAGAGAAAGATTGGGATGAATCGGACAAAAAACTTGTCCAATTAAATGCCAAGATAATGAATGTACTCTATTGTGCCCTTGATGCAAATGAGTTTAACCAAATTTTTACATGCAATTTTGCAAAGAAAATTTGGGATAGGCTTGAGGTAATGCATGAAGGGACAAATCAGGTTAAAGAAACTAAGATAAATATGCTAGTTCATCAATATGAACTATTTAAAATGGATCCAATTGAATCTATCACTAGCATGTACACAAAATTTATTAATATTATAAATGGTTTAAAGAGTCTAAGAAAAATTTATACTAACAGTGAATTAGTGAGAAAGATTCTCAGATTATTGCCTAGGTCATGGGATGCCAAAGTGATAGCCATCCTAGAGACAAAAGATCTAAACACACTACCACTTGAAGAGCTTATTGGATCCTTGATGACTCATAAGCTTGCAATGGGATGGCACCATGAAGAAGACAGCAAGAAGAAGAAAACCATCATCCTGAAATCCATGGCAACTGAAGAGGAGGATGATCTATCCACCAATGATGAAAATGATGAAGACATGGCACTGGTAATCAAAAAGTTTAAAAAATTCATGGGCAAAAGAAAGCAAGGATTCAAGAAAAGAAGCTTCAGTAGAGGAAAAGCTAGCAGGGAGAAAGAAAAAGAAACGAAAAAGGACCAACCTATTTGCTATGAATGCAAGAAGCCAGGACATTTTAGAGTTGATTGTCCTCAGTTGAAGAAAGCACCCAAAAGAATAAAGAAGGCTATGGTAGCAACTTGGAGCGATAGCGATGAGTCAAGTTCAGAGAAAGAAAATCAAAATGAAGCAAACTTGTGCTTCATGGTACAAGATGAAGAGGTATCCTCTACACCTGATTTAGAATTCTCATTTGATGAACTTTAAGATACATTCTACAACTTAATGAAAGAATTTAAGAAGATAAATATAAAAAAATAAAAATCTTAAACAAATGAATCAAATACTTGCAAAAGAAAAGGAAGAAGTACTTTGTGAACATAACAAATTGAAAGAGGAAAACAAAATCCTAAAGAGTGAATTAGACCAATTAAAACCATTAGTTGACAAATTTACTTGTAGCTTAGAAAAATTATAAATGATTTTAAATAATCAAAGAGCAGTTTATGATAAAACTGACCTTGGATATAAACCCAAAGATAAAATAAAATTTCTAAAGAACTTCTTCACCATACCTTCATCCATTAGCACTTCACATATCACTTATTTTAGTTATAGAAGAGTAGGACACAAGGTATTTGAATGCAATACAAAAAAATATAATGAAAAATAAATTAAAAAAATTTGGATTCCAAAACAAACCATGACCACTAACCCAAAAAGATCCAAGAAGACTTAGGTACCTAAAAATGCCAGCTAATTTTTTATGCAAGAATGCCTTACAGCCAAGGGATCTAAACGCAAATGGTATTTAGACAGCGACTGTTCAAGGCATATGTCGGGTGATAAGGACCAATTCTTCATCCTTGAAAGTAAGAAAGGGAGAGTAGTCACCTTTGGCGACAACGATAAAGGCAAAATAATCAATATTGGTAAAATTTAGATTACTCCATCTATCTTCATAGATAATGTTTTGTTAGTTAACAACTTAAAACATAAGTTGCTTAGTATTCATTACAAGAAATAGGAGTTTTATCAACACAAAATTTACCTATGCAAAATTTTGCATAGGTAAAGAGAACAATTAGCTACGCAAAAAATTAAATGTTGGTAAAATTGGCATTATTAGCTATGCTATCAATAAAGCATTGTAAAATATAATTAGCAACGTAATGATAGTGTCGGCATTTAAAACAAAGCATCAATAATAGGTGATCTTAATATTTTAATTTTTGATAAATATTTATCGACACTGAATTTGCATGGGCAATAAGACTAATTACCTACGCTTATATCTTATATAGGTAATTAGACCTATTACCTATGCTAAATTAGCATCAATAAATATTTTTTTATTATTTTTTTATTTTTATAAATAATTTACTGATGCTAAATTAGCATAGACAATAAGACTAATTGCCTGCACTCATTTCTTACATAGGTAATTAGTCTTATTTTCTACACTAAATTAGCATCAATAAATATTTTTTTATTAATTTTTTTATCTATATAAATATTTATCAATGCTAAATTAGCATAGGTAATAAGGCTAATTTTCAACATTTACATATTGTGTAAGTAATTAGTCTTATTCTCTATGCTGAATTAGCATCAATAATTTTTTTTATTAATTATTTTTTATTTTTATAAATAATTTATCGATGCTAAATTAGCGTAGGTAATAAGACTAATTATCTATGCTTATTTCTTACATAAGTAATTAGTCTCATTTTCTATACTAAATTAGCATCGATAAATATTTTTTTATTATTTTTTATTTATATAATAATTTATGGATGCTAAATTAGCATGGGTAATAAGGCTAATTTTCTATGCTTACATATTACGTAGGTAATTAGATTTATTTTCTACACTAGATTAGCATCAATAATTTTTTTAAAAATTTTTATTTTTATAAATAATTTATCAATGTTAAATTAGCATAGGCAATAAAACTAATTACCTACGCTTAAGTCTTGCATAGGTAATTAGGCTTATTGTTGATGCTAAATTAGCATAGATAATAAGACTAATTATCTATGCTTAAGTCTTGCATAGGTAATCAAGCTTATTGCCTATGCTAAATTAGCATCAATAAATTATTTTTTTATTATTTTTTATTTTTATAAATAATTTATCGATGTTAAATTAGCATAGGTAATAAGCCTAATTGCCTATGCTTCCATCTTACGTAGGTAATTAACCCATTGCCTATGCTAATTTAGCATCGATAAATATTTTTTTAATTAAATTTTTTATTTTTTATAAATAATTTATGTTATCTAAATAATTTATAGATATATTTTTAGAATTTAAAGTCTATCTATATAGTTCATTATCTAAATAATTATCGTTAGAGTATCATCACAAAAGACCGCCTCGATTTGGTAGCCTTAGCATGTCGAATATTATTGATCGATATAGTTAGGGCTATCAGATCGAAGCGATCTTTTGTAACGATACTTTAATAATAAAAAAATAAAAAATAAAATTATTTACTAATGTAATATTTACGTAGGTAAAGAGCCGAATTATCGATGCTCTATTTTTATGTAGCTAAATGCCCTATTTACCTACGCATGTTAGCATCGATAAATAGTTTAATATTTAACTATGCTAAATTTGCGTAGGTAAAGAGATCATTTACCTATGTAAATTTAGCATCGGTAAATAGTTTACAAAAAAATTAAAGAAAATATTTATCTATGCAAATATTGCATGGGTAAAGAGGTCATTTATTGATGCTTAAGTTTGCATAGGTAAGTAAGTTAATTACCTATTGCTAACATAGCATTAAAAAATGGTTAAAATTTTAATTAATTTTTTAATTTTTGTAAAAAATTTGTCGATGCAAAATTAGCGTAGGTAAATAGATTATTTGCTTATGCAAAACTTTTGCGTAGGTAATTGTGCTCCTTACCTACGCAAATGTTGCGTAGGTAAAGAGGTCATTTGCCGATGCTTACATTTACGTAGGTAATTTTTCTTTTTACCTACAAAAAATTTATGTCGATAAATACTTTGCAAAAAAAAATAGCAATGCTATATCAGTGTCACCAAAACCCTTTCTCTCCTCCCATTTCATCTCCCGTCGAACCCACTTCTACCAAATCCATCTCCATTTTTCTCCCATTTCTTCCTCCTTTCCCTACCAAACCCATCTGCTGCCAATCATTTTCCCTCTCTCCCTCGGCTCTCTCACTCCCTTTCTCACCATCAATCCTTACCGCCATTGCCACTGTCATCGCTACCATGCCCCCCACCACCGACTCCTCTGCTCTGCTCTACCTCCACACCACACGCTGGCCATCCTTACTCTGCTCTGCTTCACCCGACTGCCACTACCAATCCCCACCGCCATGCTGACCCTGCTCTACTCGCCTTCACCCTTGATCCACACAACCATGCCTTTTTTATTATTTTTTTTTTATTTTGACAAAATGTTTGCCGATGCTAAATTTGCGTAGGCAATGAGGTAATTGCCTATGCAAAACTAAAAGGTAGGCAATTAACCTCATTGCCTATGCTTGTTTAGCATCGAAAAAAGTTTTACCAAAATAAAAAAATAAAAAAATAAAAAATATTTTCTGACGTAAAATTTGCATATGCAATAAGCTTCATTGGCCACATAAATTTTGCATCAAAAAATATTTTATAAAAATAAAAAAATAATAAAAAGTAAAATCATTTATTGATGCTCGGTTAGCATAGGCAATGAGACTTATTACCTACATAAGATAAAAGCGTAGGCAAATATGTTTATTGCCTATGCAAAATTTACATTAGTAAATATTTTTTTAATTATTCTTTTCATAAATAATTTATCGATATAATTTTAGAATTTAAAATTTATCTTCACCATTCATTATCTAAATAATTATTATTAAAATATCATTACAAAAGTCTGCCTCGATTAGGTATCCCTAGTTATGTCGATCAATAAAATTTGATTTTGATGGTCATGAATAATCGCATGATGATCTAATAGATAGAGACTACTGATAAATCCAAAAACTTACAACGATGATCTTGATGATATTTATAGTATACTATTAAAATTTTACCTCAATTGGACATCATTATCATGGTCAATTTAGCATCGAATGATTTCAGCCATTAAATAAAAAACTAGAGATAAAAAGGCCAAATAGCATTTGATTATAAGATAATTTTTTAGATAAATGATCTTTACTACTATTTTGATCATTTTATATAGTGATGATCATAAAATTCAAACCGCACGTATATGAATGATCCAAAACTATATGTCTCTTGATACTTATTCTTAAGGTCGTTAAGTAATTATACTTATGTTTTTATAAGATCTACTTAACATGAATGGTTCATATACATACGGTTTGAATTTTATGATCACCATCGTATAAATAATAAAAGTAGTAGTAAAAATTATTTATCTAAAAAATCATCTTAATCGGACACCGTTTAGCCTTTTCATCACTCATTTTTATTTAATGGCCAAAATCATCTCATACTAAATTGATCATAATAATAATGTTCGATTGAAATAAAATTTTAATAGTATGCTATAAATATCATCGAGATCGTCATTCTAAGTTTTTGAATTCATCGATGGTCTCTATATATCAGATCATCATGCAGTCATTTCTAACCATCGAAATCAAATTTTATTGATCGACATAGCTAGGGCTATGAGATCGAGGCAAACTTTTATGATGATACTCTAATGATAATTATTTAGATAATGAATGGTAAAGATGAGCTTTAAATTCTAAAATTATATAATATTCAAAGAAAACTAGAAAAAATTTAGCCCACTCGAGACAATCTTTGTATCCCTACTACCACCATCGTCGCTGCCTCTGCTCTCCCTCTACTTTGCTCTACCTAGCTCTATACCACGTGCCACCTCTCCCCCACTCAGCTTGCTTAAGACAGTCTCTATACCCTCATTATTATATTGGGTTGGAGAAAGCAAATATTTTATGAAAATAAAAAAATAAAATTATTTACCAACATAATATTTGCATAGGTAACAAGCTGAATTATCGATGCTCTATTCTTATGTAGGTAAATGCCCTATTTACCTATGCATGTTAGCATCGGTGAATAGTTTAATATTTATCGACGCTAAGTTTGCATAGATAAAGAGATCATTTATCTATGCAAATTTAGTGTCAGCAAATAGTTTACAAAAAAATAAAAAAGATGTTGATCCTATGATTGATTTTGATGATTATCAAATTTTGAGTGTTTAAGTATTTAACCATGTATTTCAAGAATGGATGTAGGTCTTTTCAAATTTAATTTTCAAGTTAAAATTATAATTTTATCAAGTTGGAGATCAAGAAGAAGTGACAAGAAATAAAATCATAATTTTATAAAGTTGAAGAAAATCTATTTTGAAAGTTTCAAGAACAAGCTTAGAAGATTTTTGATCTTTTGGAGGTAGTTCCATAATTTTTGGATGCATAAATTAGAAGAAAATCAAGTTATAGCAAAAGAATCAACCCAAGGGATGACCCCTAGGTCATCTTCTTTCAAAATGGGCTACTCGGTATGCTTGGCATGCAAACTGGATCGATCCAGTCTGAGACTGAGCTAATCTAGTCTCAGTGGAAGCAAAAGATAGAAAGTACAGAAAATTAGTTTTTTAAGACCTAGGGGACTGAGCCGATCCAGCTATAAACTGAGCTGACCCAGCTAGGACTAAGCCAATCCAGTTAAAAACTAAGCTAACCCAATGATCGTAATGGCTAGTTTTCTTTAGTTTTTTCAAACGGTCATTTCTTTACTCCAACAGCTAGAACTGATCCTCAAGCTATTATAAAGAGTATAAAAGGCTAGAGAAATATTTGGAAAGGTAGATCGAGTGAATTGAAAGTAGAAATCATTAAAATAGTAAGATTCATTAAATATCTAAAGGAAAAGAGAGACCTTCTGCATCAAATTCAGAGAACTTCAAAGTGTGATCATCCTCATTCATTCAAGCTTCCTCTCAGCCTTCAAAAGAGAGAATATAAAGCTTCAAAAGCCATCTTTCAGCCTCTGCATCAAACTTCAAAAAGAGTTCTTTTTTTTTATTTTTGTACTAAATTTAATACTTATATTTTTGTTTCTTTATAAGTTTCTTTGAGGGAAAGAAACTTGGGGTGTAGGTTGGTCCAAGCCAAAAATTAGATAGTATAAAGATTATGATTGGTGCTCCTAGGTTAAAACTAACCAGATTGATAGTAAATCCGAGAAGACTATCGATGTAGGATTGTGGTTTACGAGCCTGACAAAATCAACTGGATTTATTTGTGATCCCGAGTCAAAACAAATGCACTGTAATCTCAAATTATAGTGGAATTTCCAAAAGAATAGCTTGAAAAGTGGACGTAGGTGCAGAATTGCACTGAACCACTATAAAATCTTTGTGTATTTATTTTGTAGTTTTGCTTTTCTTGCTTTTCTTATTTGCTTTACATATTTACATTAGTTAGTTACTTTTAATTCCACTGCTACACATTGCTCATTCATCATAAGCATTCAAGTTTCTCTTAATTAGAAGCACATATTTATTTTAGAGTATAATTTGACCAAAAATTTTATAAACTAAATTCACCCCTCCTTGGATGGCCATACCTGGGCAAGTGGTATCAGAGCAAGTGCTCTATTATTAGTTGTTGACCTAACCATCAAGAGTTAAAGATCTAGGCGATCCAAATGGATTCTTTATTTAGTGAAGGCTATTCTATTGATAAACCTCCAATGCTTAATAAATCAAATTATAGTTATTGAAAAGTACGTATGCGTATCTTCATACAAGCATATGATTATAACTTATGGAAGATTATAATCGATGGCTCACACACCCTCAAAGCATTGCTTGAGCATGATAAAGAAATGAACCAACTAAATGCTAAAGCAATGAATTTACTTTATTGTTCATTAGACATAAATATTTTTAATATAATTTCTTCATGTATTTTAGTAAATCAAATATTGAAGAAATTAGAAACTACTTTTGAGGGAGCAAATCAAAGAGAAACATCAAGCTTCCAAGAAGAAAAGGTAACTCACCCCAACTAATGCCTTATGGTGCATGAAGATGAAAAGAAGAAGAAAAGAAAGAAACAAAAGAAAAAGAAAACAATGATTAAGAGGGAGCAAGGCAAAGAAGAGAATGAGAAAGAGGAGGAAGGTATAGAAAATTATTGCCTCATGGCTTAAAAAGATGAGGTATACTATGAACACTCCTCTGAATTTTCTTTTAATAAATTATATAAAGTCTTTAATGACTTAATGGATGAATATAAAAAAGTAAGGCTACAAAACAAAGAGATTAGAAAATCTAACTTATCTTTAACTAAAAAAAAAATGAAGTTTCAAGTAAAAAAGAAGATCTATTAAAAAATATAGAAAATATGGCCAAAAAAAAGAAAGATTTTTTGGAATAAATGGAAATGCTAACTAAGAAAAAGGAGAATATAGTTAAATCTAAAAATTCTTTAGTTAAAGAAAATATTGAGTTTAAAAAGAAAAATGATACTTTAAAATCCTTTCTAAAAGAAAATGAAAATGTTTCAATTGAAAAG
Source organism: Cocos nucifera (assembly GCA_006176705.1). Lineage (NCBI taxonomy): Eukaryota > Viridiplantae > Streptophyta > Magnoliopsida > Arecales > Arecaceae > Cocos > Cocos nucifera. Next base: position 5,360 of record QRFJ01003141.1, on the reverse strand, counting down.
AAAGAGATCTTGGGAGAAAATAAAAAATTAAGAAAAGAAGTTGAGATTTTGAAACCTATTGCAGAAAAGTTTATAATTAGCTTTCAAAATCTTCAATCTATGGTAAAAACTAATGGAACTATTTTCAATAAAATAAAAATCAATTTTAATATTTCAAAAAAATAGCACAATGGTAAAAATATTTTCATAAGAGATTCAACTAAAGGCCATTCTATTAAGTACTTTAAATATAATCAAATTAACCATAAAATTTTAGAATGTAATTTTAAAAAAATTGGTCAAACTTTGATTAAATAAATTTGGGTTCCAAAGGAAATCTTGAATACTAACTCCTATGGACCCAAGATGACTTGGGTATCAAAAATCATTAAGTGACTTTGCAGGTGCACCAAGGATCCAAATGAAATGAAAGAAAAAAATTTTTTATGGATGTCTTGGAAATGAAAAGGGATGGATATTGATGCAAGGTATAATCTAAATTTTTTCTCATATCATATCATCAATGATTGTTAAAGTTATTTTGATTAAATCTATTAACTTTAATATGATTTCATATTATATTTACTTGCTTAAAATTCTTTTCATATATTAGTAAGATTAGTATGATTGATTGATTTTGATGATTTGAATACTTTAATTTTAAAGATCAATATGCTCTCCTCTATATCATGCTATGAATTGAAATTATCTTGAAAATCAGCATGACTTAATAGCTTCTTCTTATCAATTATTCATTTGAGAAACTTAAACCAATATAAGTTTAATTAATTATGAATGTTCTTGATTGCAAAACAAATAAATTTAAACATTCCCCTCATAAAATGCTAAATTATTAAAATTTTAATAAAAATTAGTATAAAATAAATACTTAAAGATAAGATATCAATTATAAAATTTAAAATGCTTGATGTATTAAGTTGCATTGTATTTTAAGTTTACCCTTAAGGATTTGAAATTTCATAGTTAGATCAAAACATAGAGCCAATATCTAGATCCCTCTCATTTTAACCTTAATTAATTTTATCTATCAACTTGAAGAAATTTTTCACACTTGATATCAGTGGTATTATTCTTGTCTTGAATTTTATTATATTTTTTTTGATAAAAAGAGAATGTTTTATCTCAAATCTAATTTTGCATAGCTTATATGATATCATTTGAAATAAAAATAAAAATTTTATATCTTTTTTTAACTTGATTAAATGATATTTCTTAAGAAAAGAAAGATCTAAGTTTAAATAAAATATCTCTCTACGATTTATTTTGCATAATTTATTGATATTAATTCAAATTAATTTATCAAAATAATTTGATTTGAATTTAATTGATTCATCTTTTTCGATCAAAAACTTTAATAATTGATATTACAGTGATTATTATTATCTTGTATTCAATTGATTTATCTTTTGATAAAAGAATAGTTGCTTTATCTCAAATATAAATTTTCATGGCATACTTTAGGATTTTTAATGGATTGTTATCATTGTAAATATCTTTTGAAGTAAATGAAAAGTAAATAAAAAAAATAGTTTATATATGAGTAAATTATATTCATCAAAAAAAAATTGATTTATAAAATAATTTTTAAAAATTAAAAAACCAAACACAAAATAAAAAAATAAAACAAAAAAAAAATCGTTTCTATATAGTAAATGGCTATTTTATTTTGAATTGAAAGGTATAATTTAATACTTAGTTCACCAGTCAATCTGATGCTTGTTCTCTTTTAAATTTTTTTTAATTTTAAAATAGTTTATTGCAAAAGTAAGGGAGAGAGACACCAAAGATAAATGAAATTACTAACTTAGTATCAATCAATTTAAAAATCTAAACTTAAAACTGTCAAAAAATTAATTAATAAAATTAATGTGGTATTAATTAATTATGCCATTAACTTAAAATTTTAAAAAAAAAAAATATGACCCAGGATTGAATATTAAAGTGCATATTAATACTTAATTTTTATGATTAAAATATTAAAAAAACTATGTTACTCTTAAAGCTAAAATGTATATTAAAAATCTGATTAAAAGATATATTCATTTAAAAAGAGAAGTAGTAGCTATAATATTTAATAAGCCTAATTTTTTTAAAAAAAATATTCATTCAAAAGGAGAGATGATTTTTTGATTTGATTTTATGAATTTTAACATTAACTCAATTTAAATATCTTGATGTTGATTTTGAGATGATTTTTTTTTACTGTTCTTTTCCATGAACCTTTTGATGTTATCAAAAGGGAGAGAGGCATATTGAGTTATATGCTTAAAGAATTAATATTAGAAACATGCAATGATTTTCAATGCTTGAAATCTATACATACTCATTATTTGAATTAAAATATTATTTGATATAAGTATATAAATTTATGAGAACATTTAATTTATAGATTAGAAGTGTGATTATATTCATATGTATTATTACTTCATGACTATACTATAAACCAATTTATTGAAATAACATTAAATTATATTTTTAATGCATATAACTACAAAGTTTTACCATCATCAAAAAGGAGAAGATTGTTTGACTATGATTACTTTTGATAGATTGTTCAAACTTTTAGTGTTTAGTATTAAACATGATGATTTAACAAGAATGATGTAGGTCTTTACAGAATTTCCAAAGATAAAATTATAATTTTTACTTAATTGAAGATTAAGAAAAGTGACAATCAAAGGGGCAAATATTATACACTTTTTAAAAGTTCAGAAAATCTATGTCAAAAGCCTCAAAGAACAAGCTTAGAAGATTCTAATCTTTTTGGAGGTAGTTCATAATTTTTGGATCATAAATTAAGAAAGATCAAGTTGTAGCAAAAGGATCACAAGAGACGACATAGTCACCTACTATGAAATGGGCTGCTCGGCAGCTTTGCATCAACTGGGTTGACCCAATCTGTGAACTGAGCCGACTAGTCTCAGTGAAGCAAAGAGAAAGTGCAAGAAAGCTTAGCTTTTCAGATTCAGCGAGACTGAGCCGACTCAGCTATAAACCTAAGCTGACCAGTTAGAACTGACCGACCTAGTGATCATCAATGGCTAGTTTTCTGGGGCAGTTTTTTCAAACCCGATATTTCTCCACTCAATGTGCTATTTCAAGGCTTCCAATGGCTAGAACTAATCCTCAAGATATCATAAAGAGTATAACTAGAGAATATTTGGAAAGATAGATCCAGTAGATGAACAGAGAATCATTAAAAATAGTGAGGTCATTGATATCTAAAGAAAAAGAGAGAAAAGAAAGGACCTTGTACATCAAATTCAGAGAACTTCAAAGTGTGATCATCCTCAGTTCATTTAAGCTTTCTCTCACCTCAAAGGAGAAAATACAAAGCTTCAAGAGTCATCTTTTAGCCTCTCTATCAAACTTCAAAAAAAGCTTTTTCTCTTTTTATTTTTGTACTAAATTTTATACTTGTATTTTTGTTTATGATCTCGGATCAAAATAAATGCACTATAATTTTGGATTATAGTGAAATTCCCAAGAGGGCATAGCTGGAGAGTGGACGTAGTGCGGGAATTGTCGGATAATCATAATAAAATCTTTTATATTTTATTTTGTGGTTTTACTTTCCTTGCTTTCCTTATTTATTTTACATATTTGCAATAGTTAATTACTTTTAATTCCACTGCTATACATTGTTCATTCACCATAAGCATTAAAGTTTCTCTTAATTAAAAGCACATATTTATTTTAGATATAATGGCTAAAAATTTTATAAACCTCAATTTACCCTTCTCTTAAAGTAGCCATACTCGGCCAACACAAAAGAAACCATTTAGCGCTACACAAAATATGCATAAGTAAAGAAGGTCATTTGCCGACACTTACATTTGCGTAGGTAATTAACTTAATTATCTACGCTAACATAGCATCAAAAAATGATTAAATTTTTTTATTAATTTTTTAATTTTTATTAAAAGATTATCGATGCTAAATTAGCATAAGGTAAATACTATTTATTTGTCGATGCATGTTTTAGTATAGATAATTGTATTCAATATATGCGAAATTTGCCATTCGACAAATACTTAAAAACAAAAAAAAAAAAAAAAGTCAAAACCTTTTCCCCCACTTCCCTCTCTCCGTTTTCATCTCCGTCGAACACACTTCCCACACCTCCGTATTCTTCCTCCATTTTCATCTTCAATCACACTCCTCTTCCTCTCTCTCCCTCCCTCCCAGCCTCTCACACTCTCTCGTCACCATCAGTCCTCATTCTGCTGCGTCATGCCAGCTATCATAGCCCACTCGTTGCCCGCTGCTCCACTTCCGCATACTCTGCTCAGCTCACTGACTAATCCCACGAACAAAGGTAAGGCATTTTTCCTTCTTTTTAATTTCATGTTCAGGTAGCGCGTGCGAGTGACCGAGGGTAGAGATTTGGGGGGTTGTGTTCGCGGACGGCACTATTGGGGCCAGGGTAACAGCATGGCTAAGAACGGGGGGCGCGGTGAAGCTATGGCCCTGAGGGGGCGACGCGTAGCGGGAGGCGATGGTGTGGGTGCCGAGGGCGGAGGATGGGGCGGTGGTGGATTGTTGTTCTATGGAAACGGGTACTAGGGCCCCTGAGGGGGAGTGGGGGTGAAGCCGCGAGTTGAGAAGGGGGGCTCGCGGCATGGCGAGAGGCATGCAGTGCGGGTGGTCGGGGTGGAGGATGGGGGTTTGTGTTTCATGTGATGGCTACTGGGGCCCGAGGGGGAGGTGGAGGGGAGGGGGGTCTGGTCGCATGAAGCCAGCCGAGTGAACCAGGGTCGATGCAGGGGTGGTGCAGACGTCGGAGGGCCGCGGGATAGTACCATAGATGCGATCGACTGGTGGGTCGAGGGCGACAGCCGCCAGGCGCTCGAGGGGAGGGGAGGGCTGGTTGCGCGAAGGCAAGGTCGGCGAGACTGGGGCTTGGTGCCAGGGGTGATGCGGTAGCAGTGGGGTTGGGGAGAAGCTGGAGCCGCTGATGGCCAACTGGCCGAGGGCAGACGCATCGGGTCGGGGGCATAGCAGGGGGGTTTGGAGGGTTGTTGTGGCGTGCAATGGGAAGGAGAAGAAGGAAAAAAAATAAAAGACATTATTTCTTAAAAATTATTTTTAAAATTAATAATTTAATTTAATAAAAAATAATAAGAAATATTATAGAAATAATAATGATAAATAAAATATAACAAAATATTTAAAAATTAAAAATATATTATATATTATAATAAAATAATTAGAAAATTTATTACAATAAATATTTTTTGTATTACTGTTTAAGTCCTACTGACGTTTATAAATTGATTATAGTCTTCAAAAACATTTCATTTAATCTTGTTCCACACATGTTATATCTGCTTTTGCCTTCGTTATAATTTAAATATTTT
>QRFJ01003140.1:89628-162966 GCA_006176705.1 Cocos nucifera | reverse complement strand
CAAGATTATATCTGCCAAAGGGATTACTACTCTATTATAGCAAACTGAAAAAATAACTTTCTAACCCCTAAGACCATAAAGTGGGATGAAGTTGTTTTACCTAAAAAATGGATTCTAGAATAAGCCGTTGAGCCCAAGAATGAAGGAAAAAACCTATTTTTTGGGTCAAATTTGTTCAGATCTGATTAGATCAAGAGGGATATTTCAAAAATTTTTTCTCTAAGATCCTAATCAGATCTAAGACTCCTTAGATCTAATCTTATTAATCTAATAAGAAAAATTAAAGTTAAAATTAAATCTAATTTAATTATAACTTTATTTTGGGTAATCCAATTATCCTATGATGATCCCGATGTTTACCTAAGGTTTTGGATGTAGCCAAGCAAGTGCTTGGCCTCTACCAGTATCCACTCGAGTAGGGTTTGAAGATCTTCTTCTTCTCAATCAATTCTCCAAAAATCAGATCTAGATCTGATCTTGAAGATCTTCAAAACTGCTTTTGAAGAACAACCGTTGTCTCTTGCAGTAGTGCTGCCTTTTTTCTTTCCTAGCGCCTTTCAATTGCTTGGATCACCCCTTGTTCGTGCCCAAAAGCCCTTGGGCATGAAGAAGAGAGAGAGGACTAGAGGGTGGCATGGAGGAGGGAGAGAGGCTATGTGGCATGGGCTAAAGGCAGAAGCATTAAATTCTAGGCACAGATAGAATTTATATAGACCTTGCTGTGCCATGCAGTGCCACATCATCCTGACCAATCACAGCCCTTTAAGCAATCAAATCTAAATTTGATTGATAAGATGACATCATGTAATCCAATCAGATGAGAGACCCTCAAAACCCTCCTAAGGTGGTGCCAAAACTGGGTCAAACAAGACTTCTTGGTGCCACATAGTTTAATCTCCTGAAGCAACTTGGAGTCCCATCTGTATGGGACTCCATCTTTTATCTTCATAGGACGCATGCCTCCCTAGGCATGCACCCCCTTTCTATCTTCTTTTTAGCAGGAGGACAAGTCCCCAGGTACTATTATATGAGTGCATGACATATGGGTAGATGTCTAAGTGTCCAGGGTCAACATTTGACCAATGTCCAAAAATAGAAATTAGTAGGTGACCAAAAATGATAGGTGTTGTTTTAAATTTATCGCATAAATTAAGACAACCATTTTCTAACCTGGACAAGCTCCAGTCAGACCAAGTAAAAATTCTTGAGTGAGTCCAAACACATTTGGCTTAGTCAAGATGAGCTTGAATGATTGTTAAAGGAGAACATTAGGCTCAATCGTGTGTTAGCATGATTTTCTTGAACCTAATTCAATCTTATCCAAATCAATTGAATTGGGTTAGTCCAATTGATGACATCTAGATCCAAATTTTTATTTGTGTGATCTAGTTAGGTTCAGTTTCATATGGCAATGGGATATGTTGCGATCTCTATCATTGACACATCGAAACACCTTCCGATGGATCAGAACTTTTTTGATTCAGACAACTAGTATGATCGATCATCCAAATCATTCTAATTGCTCCCAAAATCCATCAGTGACACCTAGCAGCATATGGTGGCAACCCATTAGAATTGAAAGTGAACCTCTTGGTGCAGTTACCTATGTGATTAAGTTCCTCTATCTTGAGGCCCGATCGGATTAGGGTTAAGGTGATCTCATCAAACCCTAATTTTCCATCATATGAATTAATCATTCGATTCAAGTCCAATATGAAAACCTAATAGAAACTCTTTCTATTATTTCACTCTGCCATGGCCATGGGCTTATAGACTTGATTCTCATGATCATCATAGGACTGCTCCTCATCTACCGAGGTAGATAGATCCCCTATTGGTGCAATCCAATTTCTACAATGAACATGCTATAGCCAACATACACCTCAAAATTTTGAATGGCTAGGAGATCAAGTTATGGTATAGTCAAACTACAACACCCTCAAGGTGAGTTGTCGATGCACCTCAGGTCAAAGAACTAGACACACCACTGTAGCTTCGAGCTAGTCATCGACTAGAAGATAGACTTCCTTATGACTGCTCAAGGTGGTCACACCTAGTGCCCTCATTCTCTAATGAGTACCTATACTCTTGCTTCGGTATCTCTACACCATAGATTCAAGACTCATCTATCCAAAAGAAGCGATCGTACACCAACCTTTTGGATCAATCACCATCCTCATGATGATCCTACGGTTGGAAGCATTTTATGAGTTAATAATGAAAATTTGTCTTAAATTTTCAACTCTTGAAAATATGAACTATCATTACCATTAACTCAAGGAATGTATCACAGACACTTTCAAATACACATTATGATAGAAAATAATTCATTTTGTTATTTATAGTTAAAAATATAATTTTGCCCTTAGAAGTATATTACAAGTGTCAGCCAATTTGGCTTCTAGGGTACATATATCTAACAAACTCTCACTTGACCTAAAGCTAATTGGCTACAAATCTAAGTCCCATCTTCTCAAGATGGGCTTCGATCTTCTGCTGGCCCAACGGCTTTGTAAGTGGGTCTGCTGCATTATCTACGGAGTCGACTCTCTTGACCTCGACATAACCTTTGTCAAGATAATCATGGATAAGGTGGTATTGCCGCTCGATGTGCTTGGATTTTTGATGAGATCTCGACTCCTTAGCAAGGGCTATGGTGCCATTATTATCGTAGTATAAAGAAATGACATCCAATGGCATCACTCCAATCTCTGTGGAGAACTTCTTATACCAGAATGCCTCCTTTGAAGCTTCTGATGCAATGATGTACTCTGCTTCCATGGTAGAATCTGCTATAACTATCTATTTGAAACTCTTCCAACTGATAGCATCACCATTACACACAAACAGACTCCCAAATATCAACTTTCGATCATCTGTATCAGACATAAAATCCGAATCAATATACCCCTGGACTTGGAGTTCTCCATTACCAAAAACCAACATCATATCCTTAGTTCTTCTCAAGTACTTAAGGATACATTTCACAGAAGTCCAGTGTTCTTCATTTGGATTTGACTGATATCTGCTCGTGACACTCATAGCATGGGCTAGATCAGGTTGTGTACATAACATGGCATACATGAGGCTCCTATTGCTGAAGCATAAGGGATCTTGCTCATGCGTTCAATCTCCTCTGGTATGTTGGGACACATTTTCTTGGAGAGATGTGAATGCCATGTCTGAAGGGTACCAATCTCCTCTTGGAGTTTTCCATGCTAAACCTCTTTAGCACTTTCTCTTTGTACATTTTCTGTGAAAAGACCTAGCATCCTATTCGGTCTATCTCTATAGACCTTTATTCCTAGATGAAGGATGCTTCTCCTAGGTCTTTCATAGAGAATTCTTTAGATAACCATATTTTAACTATGGTCAATATGAAAATAACATTCTCAATAAGGAGGATATCGTCCACATATAATACGAGGAAGATAGTAGTGCTCCCACTGATCTTTTTGAAAATACATGGTTCCTCCTCATTCTTCATAAAACCAAACAATTTGATTACATCATTAAAACAAGTATTCCAGCTTCGAGATGTTTGCTTAAGTCCATATATGGACCTTGGTAGCGTGCATACTTTGTGATCAACATCACTGGATGTGAAACCTAGCGACTGTTCCATATAGATACCTTCCTCAAGGTATCCATTTAAGAATGCCATTTTTAAGTCCATTTGCCATATTTCATAATCGAAATAGGCTGCAACAACAAGCGATGTACGGATGGATTTTAGCATGGCTACTAACAAAAAAATATCTTGATAGTCAATTCCTTCATGCCGATGATACCTTTTCGCCACTAATCTAGCTTTGAATGTCTCCATATTTTCATCTGCACTAATCTTTCTCTTATAGATCCATTTACATCCAATAGGTACTATACCTTCAGATGGATCTACCAAGGTCCAGACTTGCTTTGAGTACATCGAGTCAATTTCTGACTTCATTACCTCTAATTATTTCTCGAAGTCGATATTTGATATTGCCTCATCATAGATTTTGGGATCATCACCATGAACCCCATTACCTACGAGGAACATTTTCTCTACTTTCTCTAAAATAGTACCTAAGTATCCTCTCAGGAGGATAGGAAAACTTCTTTCCGATCTATGAGGTAGGAGGAGGTAGTGATTCTTATTGGCTCAACCTGATTTGGTTCCAATTGGGTCCTTAGCTCATTGCTACTTGTGAGACTTTCTCATCAAGCTTGATCTGCTTTCCAATGCCGCTATCTTGAATAAACTATTTTTCAAGAAAGATGGCATGTCGACTCACAATCACATTGTGGTCTTCTGAAATGTAGAAATAGTATCCTAATGACTCTTTAGGATATCCTATGAATCGAGCTCTAAAGGATCTATAGTCTAACTTGTCTGCTTGTTGTCTTTTGACATGAGACAGACAACCCCAAATTTTGAGATGACTCAGACTTGGTTTCTTACTATGCCATATCTCATACGGTGTGGTAGGAACGGTTTTAGAGGAAACTCCTATTCAGTAGATAAATTGAAGTTAACAATGAGTGTCCCCAAAGAAAATCAGGGAGGTCTATGAAGCTCATCATGGATCGGACCATATCCAATAGAGTCCAATTTCTCCATTCTGAAATCCCGTTGAGTTGAGTTATTCCTGGTGGAGTCCATTGAGAGACTATGTCATTTTTCTTGAGATAGTCTAGGAATTCTCGGCTAAGGTATTCACCTCCTCGATCTGATCGAAGAACCTTAATGGATTTTTCAGTTTGTTTTTCTACTTCATGTCTGAATTCTTTGAACTTTTCAAAAGCTGTCAGACTTGTGTCTCATAAGATACACATATCCATACCTAGACAGATCATCGATAAAGATAATGAAGTAGACAAAATTGTCCTCTAGCCGGCACACATCAAATGGGCCGCACACATCAGTATGTACTAGGGCAAGGAGATCTGTGGCCCTTTCCCCATGTCCTACAAAAGGAAGTTTAGTCATTTTGCCTTGAAGACAAGATTCACAAGTTGGATATGACTCGAAAGTCAATGGACTCAATAGCCCATTTTTCTCCAATTTGTTGATCCTATCTTCTGCTATATGACCTAATCTCAGGTGCCATAGATATCTGTCGTTTGGACTATCCCTAGGTCGTTTGGCATTCACGTTTTGCTCGATAGTTAGAATAGGTACATCAATATGTAGCTGATAAAGACCGTTAATAAGAAAACCATTTGCAATTTTATTTCTTTCATAAAGAATGTTACAATGGTCCTTAAAGAAGGTAATCACATAGCCTTCTAGTGCTAAGCATGAAACAGAAATCAAATTCCTGCTAGCTGCAGGCACATAATAACAGTCTTTCAAAACTAAGTCTAAACCAGATGGTAATCGAAGAGGGTATGTTCCCATGGCTACTGCAGCAACTCTTGCTCCATTACCGATGCGTAGGATCATGTCTCCATCCCTCAGCCTCCTGCTATCCTCAAGACCCTGCATGAAAGTGCACAGATGAGCACTAGAACCAGAGTCAAGCACCCAACTGGATGCAGAAGAAACCATAAGGTTAGACTCAATAACGAGCATACCTCCAGAAGGACCTTCCTTCTTGTTCTTCAGGGTGGCCAGGTAAGTAGGGCAGTTCCGCTTTCCAATGGCCGTCGCTGTTGCAATGGAAACACTTTTCTTTGACATCGGCCTTCTTTCTTCGACTTCTGCCTTCTTCTTCTTTGCTCCTTCCACCTTTTGCTTTTTCACAGACTTCTTTTTTCTTTTCCATAAGACTTTCTTTTGGAAGAAGTCCATTCCATAGCAAGAACTGAGCCTTTAGAACCTTTCATAGAAAGCTCAGCGGTGACCAGCATATTCATTAATTCGGCCAAGAAATTTTGAAGTTTATGCATGTGGTAATTCATGATGAATTGCCCATATGCATCAGTCAAGGATTGCAGAATAATATCATTCTGCAGATCCAAGTCTAACTTCACACCGAGCTTCTCAAGCTCTTCCATGTCCTTGATCATCATCAGACAGTGATCTTGGACTGACTGTCCATCACGCATCTTAGCCTTAAAAAGTCATTTTGTGACTTGATACTTGGCTGCGCGACTCTGTTCACCAAACATCTCCTGCAGGTGAGCCAACATTTGGCGAGCAGTCCCGATATCTTCATGTTGGCGCTGGAGCTCATCAGACATCGAGCCCAACATGTAATATCTGGCCTTATTATCTTCGTCTATCCATTTTTTCAGAGACGCTCTCTGTTCAGTGGATGGACGGGCTGGTAAGGTGGGAGGGTCCTGATCCAATACATGGGTTAACTTCTCGAAACCCAAAATAATTTTGTAGTTCCTGAGCCAATCTTTATAATTGGGTTCCATCAGTCTATGTGTGTCCAGGATACGTGCCAATGGGTTGGACGCAGACATTTTTCTGTAGAGAGTCAAAGATTCTAGTTAGATACTGTAATTATGACTTGACCAATTTATTTAAGAATTTTATTTTTAAACAAATTAGCTCCACTATTTTCTCGGATCCCTACACTTCCTCTGTAGAGATGCGAAAATCTCCATGATTAATGATTTCTAGTGGGTGGTGCGGTCTCACCAACTGACTCATCACCTCACCTAACAGTTATTGGTGATGGGTTAGCCAATGAGTGAACAACTCTTGTTCAATGATTCTCTAATCATGGTGCACCCAAACTTGGTCTCTAATTCATGAATCTCACCGTATCCGAAATATTGATCCACTCCTTAGTTAAGTCAGACCCACCATTTGCATAGACTGGATTCCTAATTGAGTCTCTCACCGTATCCAAATATTGAGCCCAACTCATCCTCCAGCCCATAGCATCCAATGCCTAATAGACATGGTTGCATCTTTTCGGTGCAACTGAGCCACTGTATCCAGCCGAGAACAATCAACCCCGGGAAGGGCCCGCACATCTACAATGGTGGAAGACCTCAGACTTAATCTTTTCTTAGGGAGAATTGATTCAGGTCTCATTAAACTAGACTTGTCATAGTCATAACAATTATGACTAACCTAGTGGCATGGGTTAGCTCGGATTATTGACCACCTCAGATCAGAACTGTGTCAACAGATATGGCCAGGTAAGTGAGATCGGTGGAAGGAATATGCCATTAACTCGTACAAGAATGCATTCAGGTCGAGTAGCTTCCAATTAAAAATCCAGTCGGTCGTATGTGCCAAACTTACCTTAGACACCAAATTGTTGAGCCAGAACCAATTGGGTTAGCCTACAATCCAGACTCTAACCTCTGAGCCTAATTAGGTCTTGCTTGATCGTGACTCGATCTTGACCCAGACTTAATCCTATTAGGCTGGTCAATTTAAGCATTGTTGATCCCATCTAACCAACTCTTGATTCGGTTTGATCAACCGCTTAGACCTAATTGAGCTACCCAAGCCCGAACCCAGTATTATGAATATGTCTTAGATCTAAAATTCTCAATTTTAGATCCTAATTAATATTCCATAATCTTAATTCTTTAATTAAGTAGGGTTCATAAACAAAATATGCACAATAAATCCTAGGGTTTCAGGATCTAGGGTTTTGCAGAAAGTAAGTTTTGGATTTCTGATTAAGGACGAACACGCAGCACCCCTACACATCATAAGAACACCCCATCGAATGGAAGGAGAGGGCCTTTAAACCCTTCTTCATTCTTATGATCCGGACGGCCAAGAGGAACGCCTTAATCAGGAACATGCAATACTACAAAATAGTTTTAGATCTATATCATATATCTCATATACAAATTAGATCTAATCATGGCATATTTTGCATACATCTCATGTATCGAATCATGCATATTTTTAGATCTAAATTATCTCATAATAATCTAAAAAATTAGATTTAAATTGATCTTAATCAAAATAAATTCTAATCTAGATAACTTATGTAGAACTATTCTACAACTAGTCTAGACATGCATCAATCATATCTCATATGATGTTTAAAATTAAATAATTTTTATTTACTATTTTTTAGATATTATTATAATAATTATAATATCAAAAAATAGTAAATAAATAGATCTAAAATATGATTTAATCAAATTAAATTAAAAACATGCAAGACTATTCTATAGAACTATTCTATTTTAGAACTAGTCATGCATATTTTCTAATCTTAGATCCAAATCATTTAATTTTAATTTTTTCTGATTTCAGATCTGATCACATCTCATGTGACATCTAAAATTACTTATTTTTTAATTAAAATAAATTTAAAATTAGATCTAAATACTTTAGAACCTTGGCTCTGATACCAGTTGAAGGAAAATCCTGATTTTTCGGACCAGGTTCGTTCAGATCTGATCGGATCAAGAGATATATTTCAAAAATTTTTTCTTTGATCCAAATCAGATCTAAAATATTTTAGATCTAATTTTTATTATTTTAATAATTAAAATAAAATTAGATAAATTAAATTAAATTTAATTTATCTTGATGTGGGTAATCCTATTATCCGTTGATGATCCTATAAGCAGCGGAAGGTTCTGGATCTAGCCATGCAAGTGCCTGGCCTCTATCGGTATCCACTCAAGCTAGATCTGGAGATCCTCTTCTTCTCTATCACATCTCCAAAAATTAGATCTGAATCTGATTTGGAGGATCTTCAAAATAGCTTTCAAAGATCAGCAGTTGTCCTTTGCAGCAGCGCAGCCTTCTAGCTTTCTATCGCCTTTCTCTCGCCTAGATTGCACCAACTGAGATCCCAAACTTCTTTGGGCATGGAGAGGAGAGGGAGAAGATGAACTTTGCATGGAGGAGGAGAGAGGCAGCCTTGGGGCGTAGAGAATTGTTCTCTTTCTGAGTTGGGCGCAGGATCTTATTTATAGACTATGCATGATCCAACTCCTCTTCATCCCAACCAATCACAACCCTTTATGAAATCAGATCTAAATCTGATTGATGGGAATAGAGTCCCTTGGATTCATCCTTAGATAGCATCTAAGATCAGTCAAAGTTGATTTTTAGGATGAGTCTAATCAGAATTCAATAAGAAGATGGAGTCTCTGTCCAACAGGAACTCTTGGATGCCTCAAGCTTGGGCGCACGCCATGCCAAGGGTGGCGTGCGCCCTCCTCCTTGCCAGTTTCTGGTAGGGGGACAAGCCCCACCAGCTCTCCAATAGATGCGTGACACATGGATAGAAGTCAAAGTATCAATGGTCAATATTTGATCAATCAAAGGTCAAGTTTTGACCAAAGTCAAAGGACGAGAAATGGCGGTGGCGTGCGCCCTCCTCCTTGTTAGTTTCTGGTAGGGGGACAAGCCCCACCAGCTCTCCAATAGGTGCGTGACACGTGGATAGAAGTCAAAGTATCAATGGTCAATATTTGACCAATCAAAGGTCAACTTTTGACAAAGTCAAAGGACGAAAAATGGTAGATGACCAAAAATGGTAGGTATTATCTTACGAAATAGAAAAACCCTTTTCTGACCTAGATAGGCTCTAGTCAAACTAAGTGAAGGCCTCTGATTGAGCACAAACTCCTTTGGCTCAGTCAGGACAACTATTTATGATAGTAAAAGAAGAACGCTAGGTTCAATCGAGTGCTAGCACGATTTTTTGAACCTAATTGAATCTCATTCAGATCAATTGAACTTGGATTAGTTCAATTGATGATCACCAGATTCAAACTCTTATTTGTGTGACCCAGTTAGGTTCAGTTCTGTATGGTAATGGGATATGTCATGATCTCTATCATCGACATCATCGAAACTCCTTTCGATGGATCAGAACTCTTCTGATTCGAACAGCTAGAATGATCGATCATCTAAATCATTCTAATTGCTCCCAAAATCCACCAGTGACACCTAGCAGTATATGGTGGCAACCCATCAGAGCTGAATGCAAACCTCTTGGTGCAGCTACCTGTGTGATTAAGTTCTTCTATCTTGAGCCCCGATCAGATTAGGGTTAAGGTGAACTCATCAAACCCTAGTTTCTGTCATATGATATAATCATTCAATTCAAGTCCGATGTGAAAATCTAAATAGAAACTCTTTCTATTATTTCACTCTGCCATGGCCATGGGCTTCTGGACTTGATTCTCATGATCATCATAGGGCTGCTCCTCTACCACCGAGGTAGATAGATTCCATCTTGATGCAATCCAGTTCCTACAATGAACATGCTATAGCCAACATACACCTCAGGGTTTCGAATGGCTAGGAGATCGAGTTATGGTGTAGTCAAACTATAACACCCTCAAGGTGAACTATCGATGCACCTCAGATCAAAGAACCAGACACACCACTGCAGCATCGAGTCAGTCATTGATGAGAAGGTAGACTTCCTAATGACTACTCGAGGTGGTCATGCTCAGTGCCCTCATTCTCTAATGAGTACCTATACTCTCGCTCTGGTGTCTCTATACCATAGACTCAAGACTCATCTACTAAAGAAAAGCGATTGTACACCAACCTTCTGGATCAATCACATCCTCATGATGATCCTATGGTCGGAAGTATTTTATGAGTTAATAATGATTATTCATGTCTTAAATTTTCAACTCTTGAAAATATGAATTTTCATTACCATTAACTCAAAGGATGTATCACAGACACTAAATACACATATGTGATAGAAAATAACCCATTTTATTGATTATAGTCAAAATTATAATTTTGCCCCCTAGAAGTGTATTATAAGTGTCAACCAATTCTGACTTCTAGGACACATATATCTAACATCTAGATGGGACTAAGTCTTCTCTGATACAATTTACATTGGCATTGGAGTCTATAAGAGCAATGTATTTGAACTTATATTCTCCTTTAAATTTGAATAGAATTTCATAGAACCATTTTCGTTTAATATATTTTTCCATAGATCCTATGAAATTATTCAAAGTGTTTTCAATCATTAGGGTTTTTCCTTTTGATTGATCTAAAGGTTCTAAGATTTATTCTAAATCTTGACCTTGTTCTAACTCAATAGAACTATTTTCTAAGAATTGAACTCTTTATTTTAAAGAGTCAATATTAGACTTAATTAGGACTTATTCCCTAAGCAAATTCTCAAGATTGGCTTTTTTGCCTTTCTGCAGGGTATCTCTAAGTCTTCAAAATACCTCATCAAGATTATAGAATTCTTCAGGTTTTTGAAGAGTTCGTTTGATCTTTTGTCCTCTGATTATGGCAAAGAACTTTAGGATTTGGATAGCTTTTTTCTCTGGGCTTAGAGAATCAATCATATCCAAAATAAATTTTTCTTCATTAGATAACACTAGAATTTCATCCGAATTTGAATTAGTATGATCATAATCATAGCACGAACAATATTCATCAGTATCATCCAATTCTTTTTCTGTGTCATTGTTTAGATTGCAAACAAGATCATTGAATTTTTCTCTGATCTCTTTCGAGCTATTTTCTTTAGATATCTTTTTAATATCCTCAGAATAACATTTGCTTGCAAAATGTCCCTTTTTATTACCATAGTAACAAATGGGAGGCTCAGATTTTGTTAATCTTTTAGAATTCCTTTTGCCCTACTTAGGCTTCGGATCAGATCGTTCAGATTTCATCCTTGGTTTAGGAATCTTCTGAGATTTTGTTTCAAAATATTTCTTCTTATCTTCTTTAGATGGTTTTCGTCTCTTCTGATAAGATTTATCTAGTAGAAATCCAAATTGTTGATAGAAATCACCTAGTTTTTTCTTCCCAAGTAATCTCTGTTTCTTCAAGTGATCTCTGATTTTCAGATCATAACAGAGTTCCGATACTACTAGTAGAATTTTTCCAGAGAAACCTAAAGAATTCATCATGACAATCTGTTTCTCAAAATAAATTGGACTTTAAAGGCATTAATGTATATAGCTATAATCTGAAATTCTAAAAGTCCATTAATACTCCAATCGACTAGGTTTTTATCATCAAATTGGACAGTGCTTGTAGAATCAAGTGTTTCCTCAAACTACAAATCCGTGTAGATTGCTCTAGGATAATAGGTTTTAATCCTAAAAGCTATAACTAAAGGTTTAGAGATCTTGTTAATCTCAAATATATCTTCAATTTTTTTGGGATATAGATAACTAATTCATCAGAATTTTCATATTTTATCAATATTTTCTTGTCAGATTTTTCTGATGAATATCCTTCTGCATCCTTTGGAGAGTGGAGGTTCTCCATAGGACTCAAATTCATCAGAAAGTTCTTTGAACAAATGGTTTATTTTATCCTTGAGCTTAAAAGAATTTATTTTATTATTAAGCTGGTCTATAGGTTCTTTAGAACTGGATGGTTCATATAATGGCTTAAAGAGTTTTAGATTTTTATCCTGATATTCTTCTGAAGAGTATGGACTTAGTTCATCATTAGAGGCCAGCTTATGAGGGTTAGTTATAAGAATAATCTGCTCATGGGAGTTTATTATAGGAAGAACCTCAAGAATGATAGCCTTTGTGGAATTTAAGGAGGATGCCTCAATGTTTGTGGAGTCTAAGGAAGATGCCTCAATATTTTGTGATATTTCATCTTGTTCTTTCTAGGGAAATTCCTTAATCGGATCTTCATTAGAGTATTCTGATAAATCTTCTAGCTCCTTAGTTTGTAAATCTTCATCAAAGTATTCTGATAGATCTTCTAACTCCTCAATTTGTATTCCTATTTCATTATAGGTAGTATTGATAGAGCTTTGCTGTTCTTCTACCTGATTTAAATGATCTTCGTTATTAGGAATAGTTTCAACAAGGCTTTTTTATTCTTTTTCTAAGTGATCTACCTTGATGGTTTCTTCTATCTTATCAGTAGTCACTTTAGCTTCTAGTTTAGGGTTGTATATTTTATCTTCAATTATGATTGGCTTAAGTTTTTCAGCATAAGTTCCATCAATTATCCAAGCCTGAGCAAGCCTATATATGATATCTTCTTGTATTTTAGGATCTGCTTTCTCAAGACCTTTATAATAATATTTTTTAAACCAATCAAAGAAGAAAATATGTCTTTCTTCAGCTATCATATGGCTGATCTAGATTTTCCTAATAAAATGTCTATCATCTTTATCATAGGATTTAAAGAACAATTCTCTTTTCTCCTCATTTTGTATAGACTCAAAGTCTTTGCTTAGAAGTTCTTTATCTATTTAGAGTTCTGTAACCTTTACATCAGGTTCTAGAGGTCTATCTAGATTATGAGCAAATTTTTTAATTTTTATTTTTAGATTTCCTAAGAAGTCATAACTTAAATCTAATTTACCTATTATTTCATACGTATAAGGACTATCTTCTATTTCTTTAAAACTCATCATTTTATTTTTTCTAAAAGACATATTTTTTATAGACATTATCCTGATACAATAAACATCCTAAATGTTTTCAGTACTAGTAGAGTTCTTTGTGAGAGATTTGATGATACTAACTATGCCTAGAGATCTGATGATACTGGCCATGTCTTAAACCCAGTCCAATCCAAAGGATCCGTCTGATGAAAACCCTTCAAACGCCTTCTATGGCTAACACGGGTGGCGTTGTTATGACCGGCACCTCAGAACAAAGCTAGATATCACTTCAACCTCAGAACTAAGCTAGATATCACCTCTTCCCTGGCAAAAAAGACTGCACTTGGCTCTGATACCATTTCCTTACTGGGAGACCGATACCAAGGCTTTGATGATGAACAAAGTGCTAATATTAACTAGGGACAGGGTCAGTATCTTGCCCGCTTAGATGTCGATCTCGTCCAGAGAACTACGGATATACGTTTATGCCTACTAATCCATATACCTGATAGCTCATGCCCAGGATGACTCAGGATAATGTCTAACTTTTTTAATTTTTTATATTT
Organism: Cocos nucifera; assembly: GCA_006176705.1. Classification (NCBI taxonomy): domain Eukaryota; kingdom Viridiplantae; phylum Streptophyta; class Magnoliopsida; order Arecales; family Arecaceae; genus Cocos; species Cocos nucifera. The sequence continues at coordinate 149,171 of QRFJ01003140.1, read as the reverse complement.
TTTATTAGGTAAAGTAAATAGATAAGCAAACTCATAATAAGACTAAACTAGACATAAACATAGAAACAACAAAAAGTAAATATATAGCAAAAAATAATCTAAATTGATAACTAAGATAAACTAAATGTAAACTAACGAAAAATAAACTAGACTACTCAAAAGATAAACTAACTAGGTTGGTAAACAAAATAAGAAAAGACAAAGAGAAAGACAAAGCATAAGGTTAGTTAAGAGATAATATAAGCCTAAGCTTAATGAAAGCAGTAAAGAAAGCATTAAAAGAGAGTTAACTCGTGTTTCGAGATAACCCCTTCACGATTGGGTGGTTTTTCTTTCATGGAATAATAACTGCTACAGTAGAGCTACAGTTTTCATGATTGGAGGATTTTTCTTTTGTGCAACAGTAACTACTACAGTACAGCTACAGTACTGCTACAACTTTGGCTTTTTACCTTAGTTGATACCACTTTAGAGTATTGGATACTGATCCATGTTACAAATCGATAGAATCCATGGTTTTGGATTCTTGAAATGCAGAATGCAAGGATGATGAACAAAATAAAAGTGCAGAATGAAAAGATCATAAAAGAAAATTAATTCATAGAACTGAAAGTAGCACACTTGCATAAAATGAAAGTAGCACACTTACATAGTAGTCTCTTAGAAGAGATTGAAATATATTATAGCACACTTGTGCACCGATAAATACAAAAGCTTGATGAAGAAATACAAACACTAGGTGATAAACTGGTACAAATTGGCACACTGATAAATAAGCACACTAGCACTTAGCACACTAGCACACAAGCACACTCTCACACCTATGTACAAGGTGGTAGTGGAGATGGAAGATGAAGTGGAGATGGAGGATGGAATGGAGATGTGGTGTAGCAGAAGAAGAGAAGAAATGGAATGGAGAAAGAAGGGGAAGATGAGAGATGATGAAGATGTATGGTAGGTAAGGGATTAAATAAAGGATGGAATGGTAGGTAAGAAGGAAATGAAATGTCTAATGAAAGGTGTATTAGATTAAGAAGGTGGATTTGGTCAAAAAAAATGAGATAATGGAAGGATAAAGTGAAGAAGAAGATGAAAAGAAAAGATAAAGAAAGAAAGATAGGTGAGACAGGAGGAATAGATTAGAAATCTATTCTCTCCCTTGGTTAAACTCTCATAAATGATCTCACAGGGTAGGTGGAGAGCCGCTTTCAATTAGCCGATGAGTGTGTTTCACCCATAGACCATTAGTCGATGGGTTTTGTTACCCAAAGACTTAGCCGATGCCTTCCTTCGGTGCTCTGCCTCTCCTTTTATAGATGAGGAGGGGCGGATTTCATTTGGTTTGGAGTCTGCGGATTTCAAATGAGTTGAAATCCATGGATTTCAAATGCTTTGGAGTCCATGGATTTCAAATGGCTGGAGTTCGGAGTCCTATTTTGGATTTGGCTCCTTGTAGATGTCTTGTCTACTTTTTCTGGAATCTTTACTGTAGACGTCCCATCAAGCAACTATAGAGAATCTTTTCAGTTGAAGTCGTTTGTCTTCTTGTGCTTCTGGCAGAGGCATCTTTTTGCTTTATGGCTTGTCATACTGGTTTAGCATCTGATAAAATCTTCACCATTTTAGCTTGATTTGATGGGTCTTCAGAAGTCTTGGTTATTTACTCCTTTTTCTTTTTAAGAGTAAATTTTACCTACAAAGAATAAGTTTTCTACCATTGGTTTGGTAGAAGGTTAGTCATAAAATATTTTTCTCTTTTTTTTTTATGAGTCGAAGATATGCTTTCTTTGACTTTCAGAATGATATATTCCCAGGTCTTTTTTGTACATCATCATTTGGTGACACATGACAATAATTTGGTATTCTAAAAGTCCATCAACATTCCATTCGACTATACTTCTATCATCAAATTGGATAGCGGTTGTAATATCAGGTGTTTCCTCAAACAGCAAATCCGCATAGGTAGGTCTAGGATAATAGTTTTTAATCCTAGAGGCTAGAAGTAACAGTTTAGAGGTCCTTTTAACCCCAAAAATACCCTTAATTTTTTTTGGGACATTATTAACTAATTCCTTAGAATCTTCAGATTTTTCTGCTAATTCCTTATTAGATTTTTTTGATGAATAGCCTTCAGCATCCTTGGAGAATGGTGGTTCTCCATAGGACTCAGATTCATCAGAAAGCTCTTCGGACAAATGGTTTACTATATCCTTGAGCTTCAGAGAGGTCATTTGCTCATGAGATAGATGATTTATGGAATCCTTGAGTTTAAGGGTAGACATTTTATTAGAAAGCTAGTTCATGAATTCTTCAGTAAAGGATGGTCCTAGCTTTACACCAGAGTCCGGCACATGAGAATTGAACATAGGGGGAGCAGAATTAAAGGAATTAAAGGAGGATGCCTCATTATTTTACGGTGTTTTAACTTGCTTAACTTGGGGCATTCGCTTAATTATCCTTTTAGATTCCTCTTTAATTTCTTCTTTTTGTTCTAAGTGGAGATTTTCAATTCTTTCAATCTGCTTTCCTATGGTATAGAGGGCAATATTTGTATAGCTTTATTGCTCTACAAGTTGTCCTAAATGTTCTACTCTAGGAATTTCATTGACTTGGTCAATTTTTTTCAAAGGAGCAGCCTGTATTCCTTTATCTACCATAATAGGTTCAAAAGGAGGATGTACAGATTGAACCTCTGGCCCTCTAAGAGTTTTCTAGTTTTTAGAAATTATTTTGAGTGCAGCAACTTGAAGTTCAGGGCTAACATCTTCTACAGATATACGTTTACATCCGCTAATCTGTATACCTGATAGCTCACACCCAGGATGACTTAGGATAATGTTTAAATTTTAAATTTTTAAATTTTTTATATTTTTTATTAGGTGTTGATGTAGAATCTGATTGATGCTTGATCGAGCTGGAGTTAGGAAAGAAGAGGTCGGCATCGATGACCTGCAAAATAAAATCCCATTCGAAGTCGGTGGTGGTGGCTACGACAGGACCCTTCGATGATCAAGTTAGCTCTTCTGGCTAATAGGAATGAAGTGCTCAAGAAAGAATTCAGTAGAGTTTTGAAAAGGAGAAGAGAGCTTAGAGAAAACATATCTGGAGGGTCCCTTTTATAGATGGAGTTTGGAGCAGATTGATAGTGACAATCGTAACCGTTTGATCATGGGCCGCTCGGGGCTACGTAGAATTTATTATGGAGAAAGGTGTCGCTCGTAAAAGACTAATAATGATAGTCGTAACCATCCGATAGTGGGGTCACCTATAGCAGACTGATAATGATAGTCATAATCGTTTGATAGTGGGGTCGCCTGTTCGTTGAGATTTAATATTCGAAGTTTGAAGGAAGCAGGCATTGGTTGGTGAAGAGCTTTGACATATATCAATTCCAAAGGAGTTTGGATTCCTAAAGAGAATACGACTAGAGGAGATCATCTGGGAGGAATACTACTTAAAATCTGAAAGTAATCCCCTGGAAGAATCTAGATGGAGTTCGACTAATGAAGAAGTCGAGAAGAAATCCGACTGATGGAGAAGTCCAGAAGGAGTCTGATCGGTGGAAAAATTTGACTGAAGAAGAAGTTCGAAAGGAGTTTGGCTCTTGGAGAAATTCGACTGAAGGAAAAGTTTGAAAGAATTTTGGCTCCTATAGAAATCCGACTGAAGGAGAAGTCAGAAAGAAGTTCAGCTCCTGTAGGAATCTGACTGAAGGAGAAGTTTGAAAGGAGTTCGGCTACTGAAGAATTCTCGATCGAAGCTCTTCTATGATTATCAGTTATATTAGGCTAAGCATCAGATTGGACTTCAGCGAGAGTGAGGTTTATCCCCAACAATAGTCCCCCCAGTCTCGAGTTCAAAATTTGAAGGAAGGGAGTATAAAAAAGATGACTACCAAAGTTATTTTTTGGGCTCTGCACCCATTAAGGTTGAAGCTCGGGGGAGATCTTATCTTTGGTTGAAGTTGAAGCTCGAAAGAGATCTTGTCTCCCATGGAGATTGAGAGAGATCTTATCTTTTTTTGAAGTTGAAGCTCGGAAGAGATCTTATCTTCGGTTGAAGTTGAAGCTCAGGGGAGATCTTATCTCTTATTAAATCTAAAGCTCGAAAGAGATCTTATCTCCAACCGAGGTTGTAGAAGATCTTATCTCCTACTGAAGCTGAAGCTCGAAAGAGATCTTATCTCTAGCCGAATCTCTAAGCTGAAGCTCGAAGGATCTTATCTCTAGCCGAGGTTATAGGAGATCTTATCTCCTATTGAAGTTGAAGCTTGGGGAAGATCTTATCTTCAGTCGAGGCTGTAAGAGGTCTTATCTCTTGTTGAAGTTGAAGCTCGAGGGAGATCTTATCTCCAGTTGAAGTTGAAGCTCAGGAGAGATCTTATCTCCAAACCGAAGTTATAGGAGATCTTATCTCCTATTGAGGTTGAAGAAGATTCTATCTTCTATTGAAGTTGAAGCTCGAAGAAAATCTTATCTCCAATCAAGATTGTAGGAGATCTTATCTCCTATTGAAGTTGAAGCTTGGAAGAGATCTTATCTCTAACCGAGGTTATAGAAGATCTTATCTCTTATTGAAGTTGAAACTTGGGAGAGATCTTATCTCCAGTCGAGGTTCTAGGAGATCTTATCTACTCTTAAGGTTGAAGAAGATTCTATCTTCTGTTGAAGTTGAAGCTCAGAGAAGATCTTATCTCCAACCGAGGTTGTAGGAGATCTTATCTCCTACTGAAGTTGAAGCTCGGAAGAGATCTTATCTCCAGCCAAGGTTATAGGAGATCTTATCTCCTATTGAAGTTGAAGCTCAGAGAAGATCTTTTCTCCAACCGAGGTTGTAGAAGATCTTATCTCCTGTTGAGGTTGAAGAAGATTTTATCTTCTATTGAAGTTGAAGCTCAGGAGAGATCTTATCTCCAGCGAGGTTGTAGAAGATCTTATCTCCTATTGAAGTTGAAGCTCGGAGAAGATCTTATCTCTAGCCGGAGGTTGTAGGAGATCTTATCTTCTATTGAGGTTAAAGGAGATTCTATCTTCTATTGAAGTTGAAGCTCGGAGGAGATCTTATCTCCAATCGAGATTATGGGAGATCTTATCTCCTGTTGAAGTTGAAGCTCGGGGAGATCTTTCTCCAGTCGAGGTATAGGAGATCTTATCTTCTGTTGAAGCTGAAGCTCGGAGGAGATCTTATCTCTAGTCGAGGTTGTAGGAGATCTTATCTTCTCTTGAAGTTGAAGCTCGAGGGAGATCTTATCTTCAGCCGAGGTTGTAGCTCGGATAGATTTTCCTTTCTTCTGCTTGATATTCATCAGAAAATCCGAACCTCGGTACGGACGTTGGCTGCTGATAAAGTAAGCCATAAACTGATGGCTCATTTGATCAAAGAAGAAGATCGTACCCAGCTTCAATACCGAGTACCAATTTCTTGCTGCTTCCTTTAAGGTAGACAGGAAAGCTCAGCATAAGATGATGTCTAGTGCACCATGGAGCAGCATCATGGTCCGGAAGGCCTCTAGGTGATCGATCAAGTCAATGGTTCCATCGTAACTTTCAAATTGAGGAAGCTTGAAGTTTGGCAGAACAGGCTCTTGCATAATTCATGGAGAGAAAGGGGTGTCGGTGCAGACGTTGTCATGGTGAGCTGGAGCGACGTGGTGGAGTTTCTCAATCCGACAGTCCATCTTCCATAGTTTCTAATCGAGGACATCATCTCGATCGCAGATCTTAGAAGACTTTCGACTGTAGATGGGGAAGGTCTCTTCTGGAGAACAATCACGATCTAAATAAGGATCCTCCGCTCTCTGTTTCCTTTTTCCAGGGGCAACGGGTATGCTAGCCCAAGTGCTCATCCTTGGAACTAGTTTTTGACATTCTAATGGTGGGTTTTCTAATGGAATTACCATCGGGGACTACCGCATGGCCTACACCATTTTGGTGTAGGCCTGAATCCACTGCATCAGCAGGTTAAACTACTCTGGATCTACCATGACCACCGATGGAAGAGAAGGTTGAAGCACCAATGATGGAGTAGGAGCGGATGGATCTGGCTTAGATCTGGCAGCAGAAGTGGTAGATCTTCAGGTAGTTGCCTTCTTTGGAGGTATTTCTTGGAATTGAGGGAGAGGATGGAGATGAACCTTGAAGAAGAAGATCCATAGGATCAACTAAGCACTCCTTTAAGAACAAAGGTATCTCAGGAACAGATGAGTCCTTTCTCTAGCGCCAATCTAATGATACACAATCTAATTGATGTTGGATCGAACTAGAATTAGGGAAGAAGAGGTCGCTGTCAGTGATCTACAAAATAAAGTTCCATCCGGAGTTGGTGGTGGTGGCTCCGGTAGGACCCTCCTATTTGATATCTGTGTCCTAGAAGCTAGAATTGGTTGGCACTTGTAATACACTTCTAAGAACAAAATTATAATTTTGACTAAAATCAATAAAATGGATTATTTTCTATCATATATGTGTATTTAGTGTCTGTGATACATCCTTTGAGTTAATGGTAATGATAATTCATAATTTTAAGAGTTGAAAATTTAAGACATGAATAATCATTATTAACTTATAAAATGCTCCCGACCATAGGATCGTCACGAGGATGGTGATTGATCCAGAAGGTTGGTGTACAATCACTTCTCTTTTAGTAGATGAGTCTTGAGTTTATGGTGTGGAGACACCGGAGCGAGAGTATAGGTACTCGTTAGAGAACGAGGGCACTGAGCGTGACCACCTCGAGTAGTCATTAGAAAGTCTACCTTCTCGTCAATGACTGACTCGATGCTACAGTGATGTGTCCGATTCTTAGATCTGAGATGCATCGATAGTTTACCTTAAGGGTGTTATAGTTTGACTACACCATTACTCGGTCTCCTAGCCATACGGAACCCTGAGGTGTATGTTGGCAATAGCATGTTCATTGTAGGAACTGGATTGCATCAAGAAGGAATCTATCTATCTCGGTGGTAGAGGAGCAACCCTATGATGATCATGAGAATCAAGTCCAGAAGCCCATGGCCATGGCAGAGTGAAATAATAGAAAGAGTTTCTATTTAGGTTTTCACATCGGACTTGAATCGGATGATTACATTATATGACAGAGACCAGGGTTTGATGAGTTCACCTTAACCCTAATCTGATCAGGACTCAAGATAGAACTTAATCACATAGGTAGCTACACCAAAAGGTTCGCATTTAGCTCTGATGGGTTGCCACCATATACTGCTAGGTGTCACTGGTGGATTTTGGGAGCAATTAGATGATTTAAATGATCGATCATTCTAGCTGTTCGAATCAAAAGAGTTCTGATCCATCGAAAGGAGTTTTGATGATGTCGATGATAGAGATCATGACATATCCCATTACCATATAGAACTGAACCTAACTGGGTCACACAAACAAGGGTTTGAATCTGGTGATCATCAATTGAACTGATGTAGTTCAATTGATCTAAATGAGATTCAATTAGGTTCAAGGAAATCGTGCTAGCACTCGATTGAACCTAACATTCTTCTTTTACTATCATAAATAGTTATCCTGACTGAGCCAAAGGAGTTTGTGCTCGATCAGAGGCCTTCACTTGGTCTGACTAGAGCCTGTCCAGGTCAAAAAAGGGTTGTCTTATTTTGTAAGACAATACCTGCCATTTTTGGTCATCTGCCATTTCTCATCCTTTAACTTTGGTCAAAAGTTGACCTTTGATTGGTCAAATGTTGACTATTGATACTTTGAGTTCTGTCCACATGTTACACCCTATTGGAGGGCTAGTGGGGGCTTGTCCCCTTGCTAGAATCTGGCAAGGAGGAGGGCGCATGCCACCCTTGGCGTGTGCCCAAGCTGGAGGCGCCCAGGAGTCCCTGTTGGACAGGGACTCCATCTCCTTTTTGGATTCTGATTGGACTTCTCCTAAGAACCAAGTTTGACAGGTCTTATGCGTCATCTAAGGAGGAATCCAAGGGACTCTATTCCCACCAATCAGATTTAGATCTGATTTCATAAAGGATTGTGATTGGTTGGGAAGAAGAGGAGTTGGATCACGCATAGTCTATAAATAAGACCCTGCGCCCAACTCAAAAAGAATTGAAAATTTCCATGCCCTAAGGCTGCCTCTCCTCTCCTCCTCCATGCCAATTCCATCTTTTCCCTCTCCTCTCCATGCCCAAAGTGGTTTGGGATCTTGGTTGATGCAATCTAGATGAGAGAAAGGCGACAGAAAGCTAGAAGGTTGCACTGCTGCAAAAGACAACTGCTGATCTTCGAAAGGTGTTTTGAAGATCCTCCAAATCAGATCTAGATCTAATTTTTGGAGACGTGATAGAGAAGAAGAGGATCTCCAGATCTAGCCTGAGTGGATACCAGTAAAGGCCAGGCACTTGCATGGCTAGATCCAAAACCTTCCACTGCTTATAGGATCATCAGCGGGTAATAGGATTTTCCTACGTCAAGGTAAATTAAATTTGATTTAATTTATTTAAATTTATTTTAATTATTAAAATAATAAAGATCAAATCTAAAACATCTCAGATCTGATCTATATCAAAGAGAAAAAATTTTGAAATATATCTCTTGATCCGATCATATCTAAACGAACCTGATCCAAAAAATCAGAATTTTTCTTCAACTGATATCAGAGCTTGGTTCTAAAGTATTTAGATCTGATTTTAATTTTATTTTAATTAAAAAATAAGTGATCTCAGATGTCACATGAGGTGTGATTAGATCTAAAATCAAAAAAAATTAAAATTAAATAATTTAGATCTAAGATTAGAAAATATGCATGACTAGTTCTAAAATAGAATAGTTCTATAGAATAGTCTTGCATGTTTTCAATTTAATTTGATTAAATCATATTTTAGATCTATTTATTTACTATTTTTGATATTATAATTATTATAATAATATCTAAAAAATATCAAATAAAATTATTTAATTTTTAACATCATATGAGATATGATTGATGCATGTCTAGACTAGTTATAGAATAGTTCTACATAGTTGTCTAGATTAGAGTTTATTTTGATAAGATCAATTTAAATATAATTTTTTAGATTATTATGAGATAATTTAGATATAAAAATATGTATGATTCGATACATGAGATGTATGCAAAATATGCCATAATTAGATCTAATTTGTATATGAGATATATGATATAGATCTAAAACTGTTTTATAGTATTACATGTTCCTGATTAAGTTATTCCTCTTGGCCATCCGATGGGATGTTCTTATGATGTTTAGGGGTGCTGCGTGATCGTGCTTATCAGAAATCCAAAACCTACTTTCTGCAAAACCCTAAATCCTAAAACCCTAGGATTTATTGTGCATATTTTGTTTATGAACCCTACTTAATTAAAGAATTAAGATTATGAAATATTAATTAGATTTAAAATTGAGAATTTCAAATCTAAGACATATTCATAATACTAGGTTCGGACTTGGGTAGCTCAATTAGGTCTAAGCGGTTGATCAAACCGAATCAAGAGTTGGTTAGATGGGATCAACAATGCTTAAATTGACAGCTAATAGGATTAAGTCTGGGTCAAGATCAAGTCACGATCAAACAAGACCTAATTAGGCTCAAAGGTTAGAGTCTGAATTTAGGCTAACCTAATTGGTTTCTGACTCAACAATTTGTGTCTAAGGTAAAGTTTGGCATATACGACGACTGATTTTAATTGAGCAGCTACTCGATCTGAATGCGTTCTGTACGAGTTTAATGGATATCCTTCCATGCTCTCACTACCTGACCATATCTGCTGACTCAGTTTTGATTTGAGGTGGTCAATAATCTGAGTTAACCCATGCCACTAGGTTAGTCATAATTGTTATGACTGATAAGTTAGTTTAATGAGACCTGAATCAATTCTCCCTAAGAAAAGATTAAGTCTGATGTCTTCACATTGTAGATGTGTGGGCCTTCCCGAGTAATTGTTCTCGGTTGGATACATGGCTCAGTTACACCGGGAAGATGCAAGCATGTCTATTAGGCATTGAATGCTATGGGCTGGAGGATGAGTTGAGCTCAATATTTTGGATACGGTGAGAAACTCAATTAGGAATCCAGTTTGTATAAATGATGGGTCTAACTTAACTAAGGAGTGGATCAATATTCTAGATACGGTGAGATTCATGAATTAAAGACCAAGTTTGGGTGTACCATGATTAGAGAATCATTGAACAAGAGTTGTTCACTCATTGGCTAACCCATCACCAATAACTGTTAGGTGAGGTGATGAGTCAGTTGGTGAGGCCACACCATCCACTAGAAATCATTAATCGTGAAGATTTTCACATCTCTACAGAGGGAGTGTAGGGATTCGAGAAAATAGTGGGAGCTAATTTGTTTAAAAATAAAATCCCTAAACAAATTGGTCAAGTCATAATTATAGTATCTAACTAGAATCTTTGACTCTCTATAGAAAAATGTCTGCATCCAACCCATTAGCACGTATTCTGGACACACATAGACTGACCAGACCCAATTATAAAGATTGGCTCAGGAACTATAAAATCGTTTTGGGTTCTGAGAAGGTAATACATGTATTAGACCAGAACCCTTCCATCTTACCAGCCCGTCCATCCATTGAATAGAGAGCATCTCTAAAAAAATGGATAGACGAAGATAATAAGGCCAGATATTACATGTTGGGCTCGATGTCTGATGAGCTCCAGTGCCAATAGGAAGATATCGGGACTGCTCGCCAAATGTTGGCTCACCTACAGGAGATGTTTGGTGAACAGAGTCACGCAACCAAGTATCAAGTCACGAAATGACATTTTAAGGCTAAGATGCGTGATGGGTAGTCAGTCCAAGACCACTGTCTGATGATGATCAAGGACTTGGAAGAGCTTGAGAAGCTCAGTGTGAAGTTAGACTTGGATCTACAGAATGATATTATTCTACAATCCTTGACTGATGCATATGGGCAATTCATCATGAATTACCACATGCATAAACTTCAAAATTTTTTGGCCAAATTAATGAATATGCTGGTCACCGCTGAGCTTTCTATGAAAGATTCTAAAGGCCCAGTTCTTGCTATGGAACAGACTTCTTCCAAAAGAAAGTCTTCCGAAAAGATAAAGAAGTCTGCGAAAAAGTAGAAGGTGGAAGGAGCAAAGAAGAAGAAGGCAGAGCCAAAGATGAAAGCCGCTGCTAAAGGAAAATATTTTCATTGCAACAGCGACGGCCACTGAAAGTGGAACTGTCCTACTTACCTGGCCATCCTGAAAAATAAGAAGGATGGTCCTTCTAGAGGTATGCTCGTTATTGAGTCTAATCTTACGATTTCTTCTACATCTAGTTGGGTGCTTGACTCTGATTCTTGTGCTCATCTGTGCACTTCCATGCAGGGTCTTGAGGATAGCAGGAGGCTGAGGGATGAGACAATGATCTACGTGTCGGTAATGGAGCAAGAGTTGCTGCAGGGTGGTGGAAATATACCTCTCGATTACCATCTGTTTAGACTTAGTTTTGAAAGACTATTATTATGTGCCTGCACGCTAGCAAGATTTGATTTCTATTTCTTGCTTAGCACTGAGGCTTGTGATACCTTTTTAAAGGACCATTGTAATATTCTTTATGAAGAAATAAAATTGTAAATTATTTTCTTATTAACAGTCTTTATCAGCTACATATTGATGTATCTGTTCTAACTATCGAGCAAAATGTGAATGCCAAATGACCTAGGGATAGTCTAAATGATAGGTATCTGTGGCACCTGAGATTAGGTCATATAGTAGAAGATAGGATCAACAAATTGAAGAAAAATAGGCTATTAAGTCTGTTGACTTTCGAGTCATATCCAACTTGTGAATCTTGTCTTCCAGGCAAAATGACTAAACTTCCTTTTGTTGGACATGGGGAAAGGGCCACAGATCTTTGCCCAGTACATACTGATGATTGCGCCCATTTGATGTGCCGGCTAGAGGCAATATTATCTACTTCATTACCTTTACCGATGATCTATCTAGGTATGGGTATATGTATCTTATGAGACACAAGTCTGAAGCTTTTGAAAAATTCAAAGAATTCAGACATGAAGTAGAAAAACAAACTGAAAAATCCCATTAAGGTTCTTCGATCAGATCGAGGAGGTGAATACCTTAGTCAAAAATTCCTAGACTATCTTAAGGAAAATGGCATAGTCTCTCAATGGACTCCACCAGGAACACCTCAACTCAACGGAAATTTTAGAATGGAGAAATCGGACTCTATTGGATATGGTCCGATCCATGATGAGCTTCACAGACCTTCCTGATTTTCTTTGGGGACATTCATTGTTAACTTCAATTTATCTACTGAATAGGGTTCCCTCTAAAATTGTTCCTACCACACCGTATGAGATATGGCATGGTAAGAAACCAAGTCTGAGTCATCTCAGAATTTGGGGTTGTCCGGCTCATGTCAAAAGACAACAAGCGGACAAGTTAGAGTTTAGGTCCTTTAGAGCTCGATTCATAGGATATCCTAAAGAGTCATTAGGATACTATTTCTACATTCCAGAAGACCACAATGTGATTGTGAGTCGACATGCCATCTTTCTTGAAAAATAGTTTATTCAAGATAGCGGCATTGAAAAGCAGATTAAGCTTGATGAGAAAGTCTCACAAGTACAACGAGCTAAGGACCAATTGGAACCAAATCAGGTTGAGCCAATAAGAACACTACCTCCTCCACCTCGTAGATCGGAAAGAGTTTTCCATCCCCCTGAAAGATACTTAGGTATTATTTCAGAGGAAGTAGAGAAAATGTTCCTCATAGGTAATGGTGCTCATGGTGATGATCCCAAAACCTACAATGAGGCGATATCAGATATCGACTCCGAGAAATGGCTAGAGGCAATGCAGTCAGAAATTGACTCGATGCACTCAAACCAAGTCTGGACCTTGGTAGATCCACCAGAAGGTATAGTACCTATTGGGTGTAAATGGATCTTCAAGAGAAAGATTGGTGCAGATGAAAATGTGGAGACATTCAAGGCTAGACTAGTGGCAAAAGGTTATAGTCAACGTGAAGGCATTGACTATCAGGATACCTTTTTCTCAGTGGCTATGCTAAAATCCATCCGCACATTGCTTGCCGTTGCAGCCTATTTCGATTATGAAATATGGCAAATGGACGTGAAAAATGGCATTCTTAAATGGATATCTTGAGGAAGATATCTATATGGAACAGCCGCTAGGTTTCACATCCAGTGATACTGATCACAAGGTTTGCAAGCTGCAAAGGTCCATATATGGACTTAAGCAAGCATCTCGGAGCTGGAACACTCATTTCAATGATGTGATCAAAAAGTTTGGTTTCATCAAAAATGAAGAGGAACCATGTATGTCTTCAAAAAGGTCAGTGGGAGCGCTGTTGTCTTCCTCGTATTGTACGTGGATGACATCCTCCTTATTGGGAATGATATTCCCATGTTGACAACAGTCAAAATATGGTTGTCCAAGGAATTCTCCATGAAAGACCTAGGTGAAGCATCCTTTATTCTAGGAATTAAGGTCTATAGGGATAGACCGAATAGGATGCTAGGACTTTCACAGAAGATGTACATAGAGGAAGTACTAAAGAGGTTTAGTATGGAAAACTCTAAGAGGGGATTAATACCCTTCAGACATGGTATTCATCTTTCCAAGAAGATGTGCCCTAGCACACCTGAGGAAATAGAACGCATGAGCAAGATCCCTTATGCTTCTGCAATAGGGAGCCTCATGTATGCCATGCTATGTACACGACCTGATATAGCCCATGCTTGTGAGTGTCACAAGCAGATATCAGTCAAATCCAGGTGAAGAACACTGGACTTCTATGAAATGTATCCTTAAGTACTTGAGAAGAACTAAGGATATGATGTTGGTCTTTGGTAATGGAGAACTCCAAGTCTAGGGATACACAGACTCGGATTTTCATGTCTGATATAGATGATCGAAAGTCGACATCTGGAAGTCTGTTTGTGTGCAATGGTGGTGCTGTCAGCTGGAAAGAGTTCCAAGCAAACCAGTGATAGCAGATTCCACCATGGAAGCAGAATATATCGCTGCATCAGAGGCTGCGAAGGAAGCATTCTGGTACAAGAAGTTTGCTGCAGAAATCGGAGTAATGCCATCAGATGCCATTCCTCTATACTGCGACAACAATGGCGCCATAGCCCTTGCTAAGGAGCCAAGGTCTCACCAGAAGTCCAAGCACATTGAGCGGCGATACCACCTCATCCGCGATTACCTCGAGAAGGATTATGTCGAGGTCAAGAGAGTCGACTCCGCAGATAATGTGGCAGACCCACTTACAAAGTCGTTGGGCCAGCAGAAGATCGAAGCCCACCTTGAGAAGATGGGACTTAGACTTGTAGCCAATTGGCTTTAGGACAAGTGGAAGATTGTTAGATATATGTGCCCTAGAAGCCAGAATTGGCTGACACTTGTAATACACTTCTAGGGGCAAAATTATAATTTTGACTAAAATCAATAAAATGGGTTATTTTCTATCACATATGTGTATTTAGTGTCTGTGATACATCCTTTGAGTTAATGGTAATGATAATTCATATTTTCAAGAGTTGAAAATTTAAGACATGAATAATCATTATTAACTCATAAAATGCTCCCGACCATAGGATCATCACGAGGATGGTGATTGATCCAGAAGGTTGGTGTACAATCACTTCTCTTTAGTAGATGAGTCTTGAGTCTACGGTGTGGAGACACCGAAGCAAGAGTACAGATACTCATTAGAGAATGAGGGCACTGAGCGTGACCACCTCGAGTAGTCATTAGGAAGTCTACCTTCTCGTCAATGACTGACTCGATGCTGCAGTGGTGTGTCTGGTTCTTTGACCTGAGGTGCATCGGCAGTTCACCTTGAGGGTGTTATAGTTTGACTACACCATTAACTCGATCTCCTAGCCATACGGAATCCCTGAGGTGTATGTTGGCTATAGCATGTTCATTGTAGGAACTGGATTGCATCAAGATGGAATCTATCTACCTCGGTGGTAGAGGAGCAGCCCTATGATGATCATGAGAATCAAGTCCAGAAGCCCATGGCCATGGCAGAGTGAAATAATAGAAAGAGTTTCTATTTAGGTTTTCACATTGGACTTGAATCGAATGATTACATCATATGACAGAGACTAGGGTTTGACGAGTTCACCTTAACCCTAATCTGATCGGGGCTCAAGATAGAAGAACTTAATCACACAGGTAGCTGCACCAAGAGGTTCGCATTCAGCTCTGATGGGTTGCCACCATATACTGCTAGGTGTCACTGGTGGATTTTGGGAGCAATTAGAATGATTTAGATGATCGATCATTCTAGCTGTTCGAATCAGAAGAGTTCTGATCCATCGAAAGGAGTTTCGATGATGTCGATGATAGAGATCATGACATATCCCATTACCATACAGAACTGAACCTAACTGGGTCACACAAATAAGGGTTTGAATCTGGTGATCATCAATTGAACTGATCTAGTTCAATTGATCTGAATGAGATTCAATTAGGTTCAAGAAAATCGTGCTAGCACTCGATTGAACCTAACGTTCTTCTTTTACTATCATAAATAAGTTGTCCTGACTGAGCCAAAGGAGTTTGTGCTCAATCAGAGGCCTTCACTTGGTCTGACTGGAGGTTGTCCAAGTCAGAAAAGGTTGTCTTATTTTGTAAGACAATACCTGCCATTTTTGGTCACCTGCCATTTCTCGTCCTTTGACTTTGGTCAAAAGTTGACCTTTGACTGGTCAAATATTGACCATTGACACTTTGACTTCTTGTCCACATGTCATGCACCTATTGGAGAGCTGGTGGGGGCTTGTCCCCCTGCCAGAACCTGGCAAGGAGGAGGGCGCACGCCACCCTTGGCATGTGCCCAAGCTGGAGGCGCCTAAGAGTCCCTATTGGATAGGGACTCCATCTCCTTTTTGGATTTCAATTAGACTTCTCCTAAGAATCAAGTTTGACTAGTCTTAGGTGCCATCTAAGGAGGAATCCAAGGTACTATATTTCCACCAATCAGATTTAGATCTGATTTTACAAAGGGTTGTGATTGGTTGGGAAGAAGAGGAGTTGGATCACCCATAGTCTATAAATATGACCCTGCACCCAACTCAAAAAGAATTAAAAATTTTCATGCCCTAAGGCTGCCTCTCCTCTCCTCCTCCACACTAAGTCTATCTTCTCCCTCTCCTCTCCACGTCCAAAGTGGTTTGGGATCTTGGTTGGTGCAATCCAGACGAGAGAAAGGCGACAGAAAGCTAGATGACTGCACTACTGCAAAGGACAACTACTGATCTTCGAAAGGTGTTTTGAAGATCCTCCAAATTAGATCTAGATCTGATTTTTGGAGACATGATAGAGAAGAAGAGGATCTCTAGATCCAGTCCAAGTGGATACCGGTAGAGGCCAGGCACTTGCATGGCTAGATCCAAAATGTTTCGCTGCTTACAGTATTATCAATGGGTAATAGGATTACCCTATGTCAAGGTAAATTAAATTTGATTTAATTTATTTAAATTTATTTTAATTATTAAAATAATAAAGATTAGATCTAAAATATCTCAGATTTGATCTGGATCAAAAATAAAAATTTTTAAAATATATCTCTTGATCTAATTAGATCTAAACGAACCTGATCCAAAAAATCAGGATCCTTCACCTCCAACAATCAAGTCAGCTCTTCTGGCCAATAGAAATAGAGTGCTCAAAAAAAAATTCAGTAGAGTTCTTGGAAGGAGAAGAGAGCTTAGAGAAAACGTATCAGGAGGGTCTCTTTTATAGATGGAGTCTGGGACTGATTGATAGTGACAATCATAATCGTCTGATCGTGGACCGCTCGGAGCCACGTGAAATTTATTATGGAGTGAGGTGTCGGTCGTAATAGACTGATAATGACAATCGTAACCATCCAGTAGTGGGATCGTCTATAGCAGACTGATAATAATAGTCATAAGCATCCAGTAGTGGGGTCGTCTGTTCGTTGAGATTTAATATTCAAAGTTTGGAGGAAGCAGACATTGGTTGGTGAAGAGCTTTGACATATATCAATTCTAGAGGAGTTCAGATTTTTAAAGAAAATACGGCTAGAGGGGATCATTTGGAAGGAATACTACTTAAAATCTAGAAGTAATCCGCTGGAAGAATTCGGATGGAGTTTCATTGATGGAGAAGTCCAGAAGGAGTCCGACTGGTGGAGAAATCTGACTGAAGAAGAAGTTCGGAAGGAGTTCGACTTCCTCTGGAGGAAGTCGATTGAAGGAGAAATCTAGAAGGAGTTTGGCTGTCGGAGAATTTTTGATCGAAGCTCTTCTATAATTACCAGTTATATTAAGCTAAGCATCAGACTAGACTTCGGCGGGAGTGGAATTTATTCCCAACATTAGGTAAAGTAAACAGATAAGCAAGCTCTTAATAAAACTAAACTAAACATAAAAATAGAAATAATGAAAAGTAAACACACAATGAAGAGTAAACTATACTAAACTTATAACTAAATAAACATAAGCTAAACATAAACTAACGGAAAATAAACTAAACTACTAAAACTAACCAGAGAATAAACTAAACAACTCGTAAAAGATAAACTAAGCAAAACAAACTAGGTTAGTGAACAAAGAGAAAGCATAAGGTTAGTAATAACTAAGCTTAAGGAAAGCAGTAAAGAAAGCATTAAAAGAGAGTTAACTCGTGTTTTAAGATAACCCCTTCACGATTGGGTGGTTTTTCTTTCGTGCAATAGTAACAGCTACAGTACAACTACAGTATAGCTACAGTGCTGCTATGGTACCAACTTCGACTGTTTACCTTAGTTGATAGTTTTTTGTAGTACTGGATGCTGATCCATGTTTTAGATCGATAGAATCCATGGTTTTGAATTCTTGAAATGCAGAATGCAAAGATGATGCACAAAATAAAAGAGCAAAATGAAAATACCATAAAAGAAAATTAATTCATAAAAATGAAAGTAGCACACTTACATTGTAGTCTCTTACAAGAGATTGAAATATATTACAGCACACTTATACGCTAGTAAATACAAAAGCTTGATGAAGAAATACAAACACTAGCCAATAACTAGTACAAACTGGCACACTGGTAAATAAGCACACTAGCACACAAGCACACTCTCACACCTACGTACAGGATGATAGTGGAGATGGAAGATGAAGTGGAGATGGAGGATGAAATGGAAAAGTGGCATAGTAGAATAAGAGAAGAAATGGGGAAAGGAGGAGATGAAAGATATGAAAGGTAGGTGGAAGATGATGGAGTGGTAGGTAAGAAGGAAATGAAATGTCGGATGAAAGGGGGATTTGATTAAGAAGGTGGATTAGGTGAAGAAGATGAAGGATTAGGTGAAGAAGATGGAAGAGACGAAGTAGGGAAGAAGAATAAAGAAAGAAAAGATAAGTGAGAGAGGAGGAATGGATTAGAAATCTATTCTCTCTGTCGGCTAAACTCTCCTAAGGATCTCTTAGGGTAGGTGGAGAGCCACTCTCAATCAGCCGATAGGTGTGTTTCACCCATAGACCATTAGCCAATGCCTTCCTTTGGTGCTCTGCCTCTCCTTTTATAGATGAGGAGGGATAGACTTCATTTGGTCTGGAGTTCATAGATTTCAAATGAGCTGAAGTCCATGGATTTCAAATGCTTTGGAGTCCGTGGATTTCAAATGGCTAGAGTCCGAAGTCCGATTTTGGATTTGGCTCCTTCTAGATGTCTTATCTACTTTTTCTGGAATCTTTTCGATTGAAGTCATTTGTCTTCTTGTGCTTCTGGCAGAGGTGTCTTTTGCTTTATGGCACATTATGTTGGTTTAGCATCTAATAAAATCTTCACCATTTTAGCTTGATTTGATGGGTCTTCAGAAGTTTTGATTATTTACTCCTTTTTTAAGAGTAAATTTTACCTGCAAAGAAAAGTTTTCTACCATTGATTTGGTAGAAGGTTCATCATAAAATATTTTTTTTTTCTTTCTCCTTTCTCTTTCTCTCTCTGTTTTTTTTTTATTTGTCTCCTCCTTTTGAATCCAAATGGTTGGATTCATGGGAATCTGGATTTTCTTCAAAGAGATGAGAGAATTCAGGCATTTCTTTATACTGATGGCTTTCAGTGTTTGAGTATTCCAAAATATTTTCATGATTCAGAGAATGCAGAATGTAAGGATGATGAACAAAATAAAAGTGCAGAATGAAAAGATCATAAAAGAAAATTAATTCTTAGAACTGAAAATAGCACACTTGCATAAAATGAAAGTAGCACACTTACATAGTAGTCTCGTACAAGAGATTGAAATATGTCACAGCACACTTACACACTAGTAAATACAAAAGCTTGATGAAGAAATACAAACACTAGCTAATAAACTGGTACAAACTGGCACACTGGTAAATAAGTACACTAGCACTCAGCACACTAGCACACAAGCACACAAGCACACTCTCACACCTATGTATAAGGTGGTAGTGGAGATGAAAGATGAAGTAGAGATGGAGGATGAAACGGAGAAGTGGCGTAGTAGAAGAAGAGAAGAAATGGCGAAAGAAGGAGAAGATGAAAGATATGAAAGGTAGGTGGAAGATGATGGAGTGGTAGGTAGGAAGGAAATGAAATGTCAGATGAAAGGTTGATTTGATGAAGAAGGTGGATTAGGTGAAGAAGATGGAAAAGATGATGTAGGGAAGAAGAATAAAGAAAGAAAAGATAAGTGAGAGAGGAGGAATGGATTAGAAATCTATTCTCTCCTTCGGCTAAACTCTCCTAAGGATCTCTCAAGTAGGTGGAGAGCCGCTCTCAATCAACCAATAGGTATGTTTCACCCATAGACCATTAGCCGATGCCTTCCTTTAGTGCTCTGCCTCTCCTTTTATAGATGAGGAGGGGCGGACTTCATTTGGTTTGGAGTCCGTAGATTTCAAATGAGCTGAATTCCATGGATTTCAAATGCTTTGGAGTTCGTGGATTTTAAATGGTTGGAGTCTGGAGTCTTGTTTTGGATTTGGCTCCTTGTAGATATCTTATCTATTTTTTCTGAAATCTTTACCATAGACGTTCCATCATGCAATAGTAGAGAATCTTTTCAGTTGAAGTTGTTTGTCTTCTTGTGCTTTTGGCAGAGGTGCCTTTTTGCTTTATGGCTTGTCATGCTGGTTTAGCATCTGATAAAATCTTTATCATTTTAGCTTGATTTGATGGGTCTTCAGAAGTCTTGATTATTTACTCCTTTTTTTAAGAGTAAATTTTACCTGCAAAGAAAAAAATTTTCTACCATTAGTTTGGTAGAAGGTTGGTCATAAAATATTTTTCTTTTTTCTACTTTTTTATTTATTTAATTTTTTTTATTCATCAAAGATAAGCTTTCTTCTAGTCTCTGAGTGATTCACTTCAAGGTCTTTTGAATTTGTTATGATGCGAATCATGATTCTTCTACCTTCTTCTCCTAGTTGATTTTCTATGTCCAAACATGCATCTAGTCCCTTTTGAAATAGTGCCGCTTCTCTTATCTTTTGGGGGTAGTTTTTGAGATTAAGAATTTCTTTCCATTCTGGATATGAATCTCTAATAAGAAGGTCTTCTGGATCTCCTTGAGCTGGTACTCTAGTTGGAAGATTAGTAGTTACCCAGATTCTGCCATCCATCCAACATTTTTGTTGGTGAAGTTTTCTTGCTGCCCAATAAACCTCTAAATATGATATTATCTTGTAGACTTTGAGGTTGAAATCAATTGATAATATTTCTCTATGCTTGTCTAGTACTATCACAAATCTGATAGGATCATTTTCATCTAAATTTGTGATATGATAGATTTGAAGTGGATATTCAATACCTTCAAATTTTCTTTTTTCAATTCCACTGTATATCTTGATGTCAAGAAACTCATACTTTTCTTTTAAATCTTGTAAAAGAGCAGCCATAATAGCAGGAAGCATATCAAAGCTGATGAGCAATCTACTGATATCACTTTCACTAGTCCTTTGTATAAGGTCCTGACTTCTTTTGGCTTGTTAAATGTGTTGAACAGAGGTAAGAAAAGCTTTGGATGCGACCAATCATAAATAATGAAGGTTTCTGCTTCTTCAAGGAGATTTTGTTCTTCATTGGGTTAGGTTACTCTTTGAAGAATGTCTTTGATGAGTTCAGGAGTTAAAGCTTTGGATTTTCTGTATTCGAATTCCTTTTCAAAAAGATGTGCTTCCCAAGCTTCAAAGATAATAGAATAAGTTTCAAAGGAAAGGCCTGGGTGGTAAAATGGAGGAGAGATTAGATACTTATCTTGTTCTTCTTCTAAGGGTTGTTTACCCTTATTCTTTTTCTTCTTATCTTCAGGTTCCCTATTGAAAAGAAATGGAGTCAGACAATGCATCAAAAATCTTAACTCATATAAGAGTGATTTATTTTTAGTAAAGTCTAGATACAGACCTGGATGAAATTTTCTATTTTGTAGACAGCTTTCAAGAGTTATGCTGAATTGAGAGGAAGAAGGAATCTTCTATAAATATAAAAGATTTAGTTTTTTTATTTTTATCATTTTTAATTTTTATTCTAGGTTTCTTAATTCTAGTCTTATTCTTATCAACTTGTTTTAGTTGATTAAGAATATTCTCCTTTAAATTTGAATAGAATTTCACAGAACCATTTTTGTTTAACATACTTTTCCATAGATCCTATGAAATTATTCAAAGTGTTTTCAATCATAAGGGTTTTTTCTTTAGATTGACATAAAGGTTCTAAGATTTGTTCTAAATCTTGACCTTGTTCTAACTCAATAGGACTATTTTTTAGGAATTGAACTCTTTGTTTTAAAGAGTCAATATCAGACTTAATTAGGGCTTGTTCCCTAAGCAAATCCTCAAGATTAGCTTTTTTGCCTTTCTGCTAGGTATCTCTTAGTCTTTGAAATACCTCATCAAAATTATAAAATTCTTTAAGTTTTTGAAGAGTTGGTTTGATCTTATGTCCTCTGATTAGGGCAAAGAACTTTGGAATTTGGATTTCTTTTTCCTCTAGGCTTAGAGAATCAATCATATCCAAAATAAATTGCTCTTCATTAGGCTAGAATTTCGCTTGAACTTGAATTAGTATGATCATAATCATAGCACAAACAATATTCATCAGTATCATCTAATTCTTTCTCTGAGTCATTGTTTAGACCGCAAACAAGATCATTGAGTTTTTCTCTGATCTCTTCCAAGCTGTTTTCTTCACATATCTCCCGGATTCTCCTTTTGATATCCATAGAATAACATTTGCTTGCATAATGTCCCTTTTTATTACATTTGTAACAAATGGGAGGCTTAAATTTGGTTAATCTTTTAGAATTCCTTTTGCCCTTATTAGGCTTAGGATTAGATCTTTCAGATTTCATCCTTGGTTTAGGAATCTTCTAAGATTTTCTTTCGAAATATCTTTTGTTATCTTCTTTAGATGGTTTTCATCTCTTCTGATAAGATTTTTATAGTAGAAATCCAAATTGTTGACAGAAATCACCTAGTTCTTTCTTCCCAAGTAATCTCTATTTTCTTATTTGCTCTCTAATCTTTAGACCATTACAGAGTTCAGATCCTACTAGTTGGATTTTTTGGGATATTTTTCCCATATCTAAATGATTATAATTTATAGTACCATCTCCTTCTTGCCTTAAACAAGTTCTCACCCTTTTAGCAAACAAGGGTGGGAAACCTAAAATATACTTTTCTTTCCAAAATTCCTGGTTTAGGTAGGGAAGTTGGTATAGCTTAGAAAGGAAGGTATCCTTATACCATCTAAAATCATACATTATTTTACATCTGAGATTTATCAGTTGTTCCCTAACCTTTTCATAGATATCAGCATAGTCACCTATAAAGTGATAAATGATATTTAAGACTAGGGTCATCAAAGCATCAGAAGGATGATTAGGGTAGAAATTACCTTTAGGATCTCTTTTAATAGAATTAACAATTTCTTGTTTCTAATAATCATTGAGGTAATTGTTCCACCATCCTCTCAATTGTCCTTAGAAATCTGAAGTAATCATCATAACAATTTGCTTCTCAGAATTTTCATGGACTTTACAGGCATTAGAGTACATCATCATTTGGTGACACATGACAATAATTTGGTATTCTGAAAGTCCATCAACATTCCATTTGACTAAACTTCTATCATCAAATTGGATAGTAGTTGTAGTATCAGGTGTTTCCTCAAACTGCAAATCCACATAGGTAGGTCTAGGATAATAGTTTTTAATCCTAGAGGCTAGAAGTAACGGTTTAGAGGTCTTTTTAACTCCAAAAATACCCTCAATTTTTTTAGGATATTATTAACTAATTCATCAGAATCTTCAAATTTTTCTGATGAATAGCCTTCGGCAACCTTGGAGAATGGTGGTTCTCCATAGGACTCAGATTCATCAGAAAGCTCTTCAGACAAATGGTTTATTATATCCTTGAGCTTCAGAGAGGTCATTTACTCTTGAGATAGATGATTTATAGAATCCTTGAGTTTAAGGGTAGACATTTTATTAGAAAGCTGGTTCATGAATTCTTCAATAAAGGATGGTCCAAGCTTTACACCAGAGTCCATCTCATGAGAATTGAACATAGGGGGAGCAAATTTAAAGGAATTAGAGGAGGATGCCTCATTAGTTTGTGGAGTTTTAACTTGCTTAATTTAGGGCATTCTCTTAATTACCTTTTTAGATTCCTCTTTAATTTTTTTTTTGTTCTAAGAGGAGATTTTCAATTCTTTCAGTTTGCTTTCCTATGGTATGGAGGGCAATATTAGTATAGTTTTGTTGCTTCGCAAGTTGTCCTAAATGTTCTACTCTAGGAATTTCATGGACTTAGTCAATTTTTTTCAAAGGAGCAGCCTGTATTCCTTTATCTACCATAATAGGTTCAAAAGGAGGATGTACAGATTGAACTTCTGCACCTCTAAGAGTTTTCCAGTTTTTAGAAATTATTTTGAGTGCAGCAACTTGATGTTCGGGTCTTACATCTTCAAGGCCTTCGATATAATGATTATCATACCATTCGAAGAAAGGGATTGTTCTTTCTTCAGCACTCATTTATTTTTTTCAGACACCCATAATAAAGTTTCTTTGAACTGGTTTATAAGTTTTAAAGAACCATTCCCTTCTATCTTGGTTTTTAAATCCATAGAAATCTTTCCACATAATTCTTTTATCAGGTTGGAACTTAATGAGTTCTATGACATTCAATTCTAGATTAGAGCTAGAAGGTTCGTATGTTGCATAGGCCACATTAGAGACTTTAGGAGATTCTTGAAGTAAAGTTGGGATGTCTGAAGTAGAGAATCTTCTGTCTAATGTAATTCTTTCCACATAAGAGTTTCTTTCGAACCTAAATGCAAATCTGGATGTCCTTGCATAAGGGGAACTCCTCTATGAACTAAAGGACATTGACAAAGTATATCAAGATCATTTTGTAAGCAGTTATTAAGAGACATGCTACATTGAGCAGAAGAAAGAATCTTCTGTAAATATAAAAGACTATGTTTTTTATTTTTATCATTTTTTATTTTTATTCTAGGTTTCTTAATTGTAATCTTAGATTACTTATTCTTATCAACTTGTTTTAGTTGATTAAGAAATCGTTCTTCTAGTTTAGAATAGAATTTAAGTGTTATATTTTGACTATTTACTTGGATAGTTATTCCTTCTTGAGAGCTAGTAAAAGGTCTAATCAGAGTTACAAAGGGGTTTCCTAATATAACTCCTTGTTTTAGATTCTTAACTATTAGAAGTGAGGTTAAAATATAGGTTTTTCCAATACAAATCTGAACCTCAGGGATTTTATGGTTTACCCTAAGATTTCCTCCATTAGCAGTTTGAATCTTATGTGTTAATTTTTCAAAGTATCTAGATGGGACTAAGTCTTCTCTGATACAATTTACATCGGCACCGGAGTCTATAAGAGCAATGTGTTTGAACTTATATTCTCCTTTAACTTTGAATAGAATTTCATAGAACCATTTTTATTTAATATATTTTTCCATAGATCCTATGAAATTATTCAAAGTGTTTTCAATCATTGGGATTTTTTCTTTTGATTGATCTAAAGGTTCTAAGATTTGTTCTAAATCTTGACCATGTTCTAACTTAATAGAACTATTTTCTAAGAATTGAACTCTTTGTTTTAAAGAGTCAATATCAGACTTAATTAGGGCTTGTTTCCTAAGTAAATCCTCGAGATTGGCTTTTTTGCCTTTCTGCTTGGTATCTCTTAGTCTTCGAAATACCTCATCAAGATTATAAAATTCTTCAGGTTTTTGAAGAGTTGGTTTGATCTTATGTCCTCTGATTAGGATAAAGAACTTTAGGATTTGGGTTTCTTCTTCCTCTGGGCTTAGATAATCAATCATATCCAAAATAAATTGCTCTTCATTAGATAATAGTAGAATTTTATCCAAACTTGAATTAGTACGATCATAATCACAGCACAAATAATATTCATCAGTATCATCTAATTCTTCCTCTGAGTCATTGTTTAGATTGCAAACAAGATCATTGAGTTTTTCTCTAATCTCTTCCAAGCTGTTTTCTTCAGATATCTCCCAGATTCTCCCTTTGATATCCTTAGAATAACATTTTCTTGCATAATGTCCCTCTTTATTACATTTGTAACAAATGGGAGGCTCAGATTTGGTTAATCTTTTAGAATTTCTTTTGCCCTTGTTAGGCTTAGGATCAGATCTTTCAGATTTCATCCTTGGTTTAGGAATCTTCTAAGATTTTCTTCCAAAATATCTTTTCTCATCTTCTTTAGACGGTTTTCATCTATTCTGATAGGATTTTTCTAGTAGAAATCCAAATTGTTGACAGAAATTACCTAGTTCTTTCTTCCCAGGTAATCTCTATTTCCTTAATTGCTCTCTGATCTTTAGATCATTACATAGTTCAGATCTTACTAGTTGGATTTTTTGGGATATTTTTCCCATATCTAAATGATTTTAATTTATAGTACCATCTCCTTCGTACCTTAAACGAGTTCTCACCTTTTCAGCGAACAAGGGTGGTAATCCTGAAATATACTTTTCTTTACAAAACTTCTAGTTTGGGTCTGGAAGTTGGTACAGCTTAAAAAGAAAGGTATCCTTATACCATCTAAAATCAGACATTGTTTTACATCTGAGATTAATAAGTTGTTCCCTAACCTTTTCATAAATATCAGCATAATCACCTATAAAGTGATATATGATATTTAAGACTAGGGTCATCAAAGCATCAGAAGGATGATTAGGATAGAAATTACCTTCAGGATCTCTTTTAATAGAATTAACAATTTCTTGTTTCTGATAATCATTGAGGTAATTGTCCCACCATCCTCTCAATTGTCCTGAGAAACCTAAAGTAATCATCATAACAATCTACTTCTCAGAATTTCCATGGACTTTACAGGCATTAGAGTACATCATCATTTGGTGACATATGATAATAATTTGGTATTCTGAACATCCATCAACATTCCATTCGACTAAACTTCTACCGTTGAATTAGATAGCGATTGTAGTATCAGGTGTTTCCTCAAATTGCAAATCCGCATAGGGAGGTCTAGGATAATAGTTTTTAATCCTAGAGGCTAGAAGTAATGATTTAGAGGTCTTTTTAACTTCAAAAATACCCTCATTTCTTTTGGGATATTATTAACTAATTCATCAAAATCTTCAAATTTTTTTGCTAATTTCTTATCAGATTTTTCTTTAATTTCTTCTTTTTGTTCTAAGAGGAGATTTTCAATTCTTTCAGTCTACTTTCCTATGGTATTGAGGGCAATATTTGTATAGTTTTGTTGCTCCACAAGTTGTCCTAAATGTTCTACTCTACGAATTTCATGGACTTGGTCAAATTTTTTCAAAGGAGCAGCCTGTATTCCTTTATCTGCCATAATAGGTTCAAAAGGAGGATGTACAGATTGAACCTCGGGCCCTCCAAGAGTTTTTCTATTTTTAGAAATTATTTTGAGTGCAGCGACTTGAAGTTTAGGTCTAACATCTTCAAGGCCTTTGATATAATGATTATCATACCATTCAAAGAAAGGGATTGTTCTTTCTTCAGCACTCATTTGTTTCTTCCAGACACCCATAATAAAGTCTTTTTGATCTGGTTTATAAGTCTCAAAGAACCATTCCCTCCTATCTTGGTTTTTCAATCCATAGAAATCTTTCCACATAATTCTTCTGTCAGGTTGGAACTTAACAAGTTCTATGACATTCAATTCTAGATTAGAGCTAGAAGGTTCATATGTTGCATAGGCCACATTAGAGACTTTAGGAGATTCTTGAAATGAAGTTGGGATGTCTGAAGTAGAGAATCTTCTATCTAATGTAATTCTTCTACTACTCGAGAAGGATATCTCTATATTTCCATCAGGTAATTCAATTATTTTTTCTACCTGAGTTTTTACTGAATTCTTGGGCTCAACGGCTTGTTCTAGAATCCATTTTTTAGGTAAAACAACTTCATCCCACTTTAAGGTCTTAGGGGTTAGAAAGTTATTCTTTTGATTTTCTATGAATAAAGTAGTTATCCCTTTGGCAGATATAATCTTAGCCCCTGGACTCATAGTGGTCATTACCTTATAGTAGATTCTAGTAGCAACGACAACATTTTCTATCCTTGGCTTTGAAATGTATAGTAGATTCTAGTAGCAACCACAACATTTTCTATCCTTGGTTTCATTTCAAAGCCAGAAGTTTGTAAATTAAGAGCGAGGGATTCTAGAATATTTAGATCTGTTAATGATATAGAGAAATCAGGTCCAACATTAAAGAATACTGGTCCATCCCTTAGACTAGCTTCAATAAGCCCTAACAGTGAGTCTGTGAATCTTAAGTTTTGGCAATCTCTTAGGCAACCAAGAATAGAGGTATCAAGTCCTTTTCTAGTTAAAGATTTTACATCTACTTGGACAAACCCTAGATGTAAGAACTTGTGGCTGGATGGAATTTCTTCTAAGTCTTCCTTACTCAAGAGTTGGATTGTCTTTTGAGCAGAGTCAATTGAAATAGTTTTTTCATAAGTTTTTATATAATGATTACTTCTAAAAGGAAAACATGAGTTATAATATATTTCACTAATAGATATTTTGGGTACTTCCCAATTATTTAAACTATTTTCTATTTCTTCAAAATCTATAGAAGACATTTTTTGTAGACATTGTCCTGATACAATTAACATCCTTAATATTTTCAGTCCTAGTAGAGCTCATTGAGAGAGATTTGATGATACTAGCCATGTCTTTAACCCAGTCCAATCCAAAGGATCTACCCAATGAAAACCCTTCAAATGCCCTCTGCGGCTAACATGGGTGTAGAAGTGGGCGTTGTTATGATTGGCGCCTTAGAACTAAGCTAGATATCACCTCTTTCCGAGGCAAAAAAGCTAGGTATCAGAGCCAAGTGCAGCTTTTTTGCCGAGGGAAGAGGTGATATCTGGCTTAGTTCTGAGGTTGAAGTGATATGTAGCTTTGGTCTGAGGCATCAGTCATAACAATGCCCACTTCTACATCCGTGTTAGCCGTAGAAGGTGTTTGAAGGGCTTTCATTAGGTGGATCCTTTGGATTGGACTGGGTTTAAGACATGGCTGGTATTATCAAATCTCTAGACATGGTTAGTATCATCAAATCTCTCACAAAGAACTCTACTAGGATTGAAAATATTTAGGATGTTTATTGTATCAAAACAATGTCTATAAAAAATGTCTTTTAGAAAAAATAAAATGATAAGTTTTAAAGAACTAGAAGATAGTCCTTATATGTATGAAATAATAGGTAAATTTGATTTAAGCTACGATTTCTTAGGCAATTTAAAAATAAAAATGGAAAAATTTGCTCATAATCTAGATAGACCTCATGAACCTGATATCAAGGTTGCTGAATTCTAGATAGATAAAGAACTTCTATGTAAAGACTTTGAGTCTATACAAAATAAGAAGAAAAGAGAATCGTTCTTTAAAACCTATGATAAAGATGATAGACATTTTATTAGGAAAATCTGGATCAGCCATATGATAGCTGAAGAAAGATATATTTTCTTCTTTAATTGGTTTAAAAAATATTATTATAAAGGTCTTGAGAAAGCTGACCCTGAAATATAAGAAGATATCATATATAGGCTTGCTCAAGCTTGGAAAATTGATGGAACTTATGCTGAAAAACTTAAGCCAGTCATAATTGAAGATAAAATAGACAACCCTAAACTAGAAGCTAAAGTGACTACTGATAAGATAAAAGAAACCACTAAGGTAGATCACTTAGAAAAAGAACAAAAAAGCCCTGTTGAAACTATTCCTATTAACAAAGATCATTTAAATCAGGTAGAAGAACAACAATGCTCTATCAATACTACATATAATAAAATAGGAATACAAATTGAGGAGTTAGAAGATCTATCAGAATACTCTGATGAAGATTTACAAACTAAGGAGCTAGAAAATTTATCAGAATACTCTGATGAAGATCCGATTAAGGAATTGCCCCAGAAAAAACATGATGAAATATCACAAAATATTGAGGCATCTTCCCTAGACTCCACAAACATTGAGGCATCCTCCTTAGATTCCATAAAGGCTATCATTCTTGAGGTTCTTCCTATAGTAAACTCCCATGAGTAGATTATTCTTATAACTAACCCTCATAAGCTGGCCTCTGATGATGAACTAAGTCCATACTTTTTAGAAGAATATTAGGATAAAAATCTAAAACTCTTTACGCCATTATATGAACCATCCAGTTCTGAAGAACCTATAGACTAGCTTAATAATAAAATAAATCATTTTAAGCTCAAGGATAAAATAAACCATTTGTCTGAAGAGCTTCCTGATGAATCTGAGTCCTATGGAGAACCTCCACTCTCCAAGGATGAAGAAGGATATTCATCAGAAAAATTTGACAAAGAAATATTGATAAAATATGAAGATTCTAATGAATTAGTTACCTATATCCTAGAAAAAACTAAGGATATATATGAGGTTAACAAGATCTCTAAACCTTTAATGATAGCTTTTAGGATTAAAAACTATTATCCTACAGCAATCTATGTGGATTTGCAGTTTGAGGAAACACCTAATTCTACAACCGCTGTCCAATTCGAGGAAAAAGGCCTAGTCGATTAGAGTATTAAAGGACTTTCAGAATTTCAGATTATAGCTATATACTTTAATGCCTGTAAAGTCCAAAGTTATTCTGAGAAATAGATTGTCATGATGAATACTTTAGGCTTCTTTAGAAAAATTCTACTAGTTGGATCTGAACTCTGTTATGATCTAAAAATCAGAGATCACTTGAAGAAATAGAGATCACTTAGGAAGAAAAAACTAGGTGATTTCTATCAACGGTTTGGATTTCTACTAGGTAAATCTTATCAGAAGAGACAAAAATCATCTAAAGAAGATAAGAAGAAATATTTTGGAAGAAAATCTCAGAAGATTGCTAAACCAAGGATGAAATCTAAAAGATCTGATCCTAAGCCTAACAAGGGCAAAAGGAAATCCAAAAGATTAACAAAATCTGAGCCTCCCATTTGTTACTATGGTAATAAAAAGGGACATTTTGCAAGCAAATGTTATTCTAAGGATATTAAAAAGATATCTAAAGAAAACAACTTGGAAAAGATCAGAGAAAACCTCAATGATCTTGTTTGCAGTCTAAATAATAACTCAGAGGAAGAATTAGATGATACTGATGAATATTGTTCATGCTGTGATTATGATCATTCTAATTCAAGTTCGGACGAAATTCTATTGTTATCTAATGAAGAAAATTTTATTTTGGATATGATTGATTCTCTAAGCCAAGAGGAAAATGCTATCCAAATCCCAAAGTTCTTTGTCCTAATCAGAGGATAAAAGATCAAACCAACTCTTCAAAAACCATGAAGAATTCTATAATCTTGATGAGGTATTTCGAAGACTTAGAGATACCCAGCAGAAAGGCAAAAAAGCCAATCTTGAGGA
Organism: Cocos nucifera; assembly: GCA_006176705.1. Classification (NCBI taxonomy): domain Eukaryota; kingdom Viridiplantae; phylum Streptophyta; class Magnoliopsida; order Arecales; family Arecaceae; genus Cocos; species Cocos nucifera. Next base: position 118,229 of record QRFJ01003140.1, on the reverse strand, counting down.
TTTGCTTAGGGAACAAGCCCTAATTAAGTCTGATATTGTCTCTTTAAAACAAAGAGTTCAAATCCTGGAAAATAGTTCTATTGGGATAGAACAAGGTCAAGATTTAGAACAAACCTTAGAAACTTTGGATCAATCAAAAGGAAAAACCCTTATGATTAAAAATGAAGAAAATACTTCAGATGATTTCATAGAATCAATGGTAAGATATATTAAACAAAAATGGATCTATGAAATTCAATTCAAATTGAAAGGAGAATATAAGTTCAAACACATTGTTCTTATAGACTCTGGTGCCAATGTAAATTGTATCAGAGTAGACTTAGTCCCATCTAGATACTTTGAAAAATCGACACATAAGATTCAAACTGCTAATGAAGGAAATCTTAGGGCAAGCCATAAAATCCCTGAGGTTCAAGTTTGTATGGGAAAAACCTATATTTTAACCTCATTTCTATCGGTTAAGAATCTCAAACAAGGAGTTATATTAGGAAACCCCTTTTTAACTCTGATTAGACCTTTTACTGTCGCTCAAGAAGGAATAACTGCCCAAGTAAATGGTTAAAATATAATACTAAAATTTTGTTCTGAGCCTAAAGAATCCTTTCACACTCAGCTAAAATAAGCTATTGAAAATAAAAGATATTCTATTAATGAAATAGCTCTAAAATTGATAAATAATCCTAAGTTAAGAATAAACTTACCCAAGTCTAAAAGAAGAAAAAAAAATATAAGATTTGCAGATAGTTGTAAGGCCTTAGTAGAATCATTACTATGGTTAAAATATCTGACCCCATGTAGACAAAATATAATAAAAAATATTAAAGGGGCCTATTGCTCCTCTAATTGGTGTTGGATTTTAGGTTGTGAGATAACACAAATCTTTCTACCCTATATTCACTTTTCTATAATATATCTGAATTACAAACAACATTGGAAGTGTCTTCAATTTCTTTTTACAATGATAATTAAAGATAAAATAATTCTACCTGAAAAAGAAATAAAGCCACTTCAAGTTAATATTTTGGTAGAAAGAGATCAAATTATTCCCATAAACCAGGTTTTTATTGTAGCCAAGAATCTCTTAAATAAAGAACAATTTCAAATATTCTTGGAATATTTTGGTCTTATTGTCAATCTTTATAAAGATATTACTAATAGATATTCTCGACAAAATCTTTATGTAACTTTAATATTTAAACCTGGAAGATTCTACCTAAAAGATGAAAAGGCGTTATCACCAATCAATCTATTCAGTACACTAGATATAGGACTAAGGTCAAAAGTGATTCCACTTTCTTATATCTTTAATAGAAATATTATGTTCTGCAAAAAACAAAATATCCTTCTTTCTTCAATTCAAATCTTTCCTTAGAAAATTATTTCTTAATAAAAAAGACATGGGAATCTCATGTGTTCAATCAGGAGGAAAATTTCTAACTCTTAAAGCTCTGGCATATTATGAGTCCCAAAAAAAAAAAAAATGCTCAGCCAATTAAAAGAAAAGATTTAAGCTTTTAAGAGACATCTATTAAATATTTCTTCTGATTGACTCACTCTTTGTAGATTAATTGAAATATCTTTAATAGATGAACCTAGTGGCTCTGATCAGAATAAAGAAAATCTTATCTCAGAATCTCAAGATCTATCTCCTTACGAGGTAACTAAACCTTATAAAAATAGTATGCTATCTAAAAAACTAACTTATGTATCTTTTGATAGAAAATTAACTAAGAAGACTACTCAAAAGATGGACAAGACTCAAAATGAAGAGCTACCAAGAGCAAGTCTTGATAAAGGTAAAACTCCACTAAACTCAAGGAGCTCTCAGGAACAAATTTCTCCTCTCTTCTTTAATCCTAGACTTTCTCTTAAAAGCTATGCATTAATCAATAAGATATGGCAATCCCATGTTTTAAATCTAAAGAAGGAATTCAAGAAAGCTATGACTATATTGATAGAATATATGTCTAAGGAACAAAATACTTCAGAAACAATTAAAGAAAAGGTTAAATTAGTTGGAGAAAAATCAATGCAATTTATTCCAGAACTAATTTCTCTCTATGAACTCTGTGGGCTGATAGAAATGCCAACAATGGTCAAGTTTAAAAGACTTGACTACTGGAAAAAGGTTCAAAAAGTTCTAACCCCTGATCTGCAAGATATTATTCTAAATAAGGTGACTCAACTATGCGAAGTCGGGCAGTTGCTTAAAGAACTCCACAACTACATTATAATCAAATGGTGCTACTGGCCAAAACTCTCAATTCCCATTATCAATGGATATGGAAATGAATCATAGAGAAGAGTTCTTTACAAGGGATTGGTCAGACTAGCAACAGTCGACTGCATCCTCTCCATTGATATGTTTTCAGACGTAGTCTCTACTATTCTACAACATCTTGAAAGATACTAGAGAAATTTGGGGATAAGAATTTATAGTGGAATTGAAGAAAAGAAAATAGGGGCTATAACCTATCCTTTCCAAATCTATGATATCACTATGCCTCAAGAAGATGAAATCTATATCACTCTACCTCAAGAAGATTATCACATTTTTCGAAATCATGTGAAGCCAGAAGAAGCTGACTCTATGATCGAAAAATTTAACATGGAAGAATATGTGACTACTAGTTATTTTGATGTTTTGCAAATGGCTAATGTATTGAGAGAACAAAAATGTTGGACAGATGGAAGAATATGGGCCACAACCAGCCTACCTACAACATTTTCTGAAAGAAAAGAAGGAACCTGGGATATCCTGCTAAATCCAGAAAGTTATCCTGAAAGGATAAAATATGAACTACTATACCCCTATGGAAGCATCTATGGTGGAAGTGTCCTGCATCATGGAACAAGTTCTTTGAATCATGAAAATATTTTGGAATACTCAGATACTGAAAACCATCAGTATGAAGAAATGCCTGAATTCTCTCATCTCTTTGAAGAAAATCCAAATTCCCACAAAACCAACCATTTGGATTCAGAAGGTGGAGACAAATAAAAAAAAAAAGAGAGAGAGAAAGGAAAAAGAAAAAGAAAAATATTTTATGACTAATCTTCTACCAAATCAATAGTAGAAATCTTTTCTTTGCAGGTAAAGTTTACTCTTAAAAAATGAGTAAATAATCAAAACTTCTGAAGATCCATCAAATCAAGCTAAAACGGCGAAGATTTTATTAGATGCTAAACCAGCATAATGTGCCATAAAGAAAAAGACATCTTTGCTAAAAGCACAAGAAGACAAATAACTTCAACCAAAAAGATTTTCTATAGTTGCATAACGGGACAACTACAATAAAGATTTCAGGAAAAGTAGATAAGACATCTACAAGGAGCCAAATCCAAAAAAGGACTTCGGACTCCAGCCATTTGAAATCCACGGACTCCAAAGCATTTGAAATCCATAGACTTCAGCTCATTTGAAATCCACTGACTCCTGACCAAATGAAGTCCGCCCCTCCTCATCTATAAAAGGAGAGGTAGAGCACCAAAGGAAGGCATCAGCTAAGTCTTTCGATAACAAAACCCATCGGCTAATGGTCTATGGGTGAAACACACCTATCGGCTGATTGAGAGCAGCTCTCCACCTACCCTGTGAGATCCTTAAGAGAGTTTAGCCAAAGGAGAGAGTAGATTTCTAATCTATTCTTCTTCTCTCACCTATCTTTCTTTCTTTATCTTTTCTTTTCATCTTCTTCACCACTCCTTCACCTAATCCTTCATCTTCTTCACCAAATCCACCTTCTTAATCAAATCCACCTTTCATCCGACATTTCATTTCCTTCTTACACTCCATCATCTTCCACCTACCTTTCATATCTTTCATCTTCTCCTTCTTTCACCATTTCTTCTCTTCTTCTGCTACACCACTTCTCCATTTCATCCTCCATCTCCACTTCATCTTCCATCTACACTACCACCCTATACATAGGTGTGAGAGTGCTAGTGTGTTTATTTTCTAGTGTGTAGAGTGCTGTGTGTTTATTTACCAATGTGCCAGTTTGTAACAGTCTATCAGCTAGTGTTTGTATTTCTTCATCAAGCTTGTATTTACCAGTGTGCAAGTGTACTGTAATATATTTCAATCTCTTGTAAAAGACTACTATGTAAGTGTGGTACTTTCATTTCTATGAATTAATTTTTTTTTATGGTATTTTCACTCTGCACTTTTATTTTATTTATCATTCTTGCATTCTACATTTCAAGAATCTGAAACCATGGATTCTATTGATCAAAAACACAAATTAGCATCCAGTCCTGCAAAAAACTATCAACTAGGGTAAACAGCCAAAGTTGGTACTATAGCAGCACTATAGCTATACTATAGCAGTTACTGTTGCATGAAAGAAAAAACCTCCAATCATAAAAACTGTAGCTCTATTGTAGCAGTTACTATTACATGAAAGGAAAACCACCCAATCGTGAAGGGGTTATCTTGAAACACGAGTTAACTCTGTTTTAATGCTTTCTTTACTGCTTTCCTTGAGCTTTGTTATTACTAACCCTATGCTTTCTCTTTGTTCACTAACCTAGTTTGCTTTGCTTAGTTTATCTTTTATGAGTTCATTAGTTTATACTCTGGTTAGTTTTAGTAGTTTAGTTTATTTTCCATTAGTTTATGCTTAGCTTATGTTTATCTTAGTTATAAGTTTAGTATAGTTTAATCTTCGTTGTGTGTTTACTTCTCATTGGTTCTATGTTTATGTTTAGTTTAGTTTTATTATGAGTTTGCTTATCTGTTTACTTTACCTAATAAAAAATATAAAAAAATATAAAAAAGTAAAAAATTTAGACATTATCCTGAGTCATCCTGGACATGAGCTATCAGGTATATGGATTAGCTGGCGTAAGCGTATATCTATAGTTCTCTGGACGAGATCGATATCTGAGTGGGCAAGATATTGACCCTGTCCCTAGTTGATATTAGAGCTTTGTTCATCGACAAAGCCTTGGTATCGATCTCCCAGTAAGAAAATGGTATCAAAGCCAAGTGCAGCTTTTTTGCTGGGGGAAGAGCTGATATCTAGCTTAGTTCTAAGGTTGAAGTGATATCCAGCTTAGGTCTAAGGCGTTGGTCATAACAATGCCCACTTCTACACCCGTGTTAGCCATAGAAGGCATTTGAAGGGTTTTCATCGGGCGGATCCTTTGGATTTGACTGGATTTTAGACATGGCTAGTATCATCAAATCTCTAGACATGGTTAGTATCATCAAATCTCTCACAAAGAATCTACTAGGACTAAAAATATTTAGAACGTTTATTGCATCAGGACAATGTCTATAAAATATATGACTTTTAGAAAAAATAAAATGATGAGTTTTAAAGAAATAGAAGATAGTCCTTATATGTATGAAACAATAGGTAAACTAGATTTAAGTTATGATTTCTTAGGTAATTTAAAAATAAAAATTAAAAAATTTGCTCACAATCTTGATAGACCAATAGTACCTGAAGTAAAGGTTGCTGAATTCCAGATAGATAAAGAACTTCTACGCAAAGACTTTGAGTCTATACAAAATGAGGAGAAAGGAGAATTGTTCTTTAAAACCTATGATAAAGATGAAAGACATTTTATTAGGGAAATCTGGATCAACCATATGATGGTTGAAGAAAGACATATTTTCTTCTTTGATTGGTTTAAAAAATATTATTATAATGGTCTTGAGAAAGTAGACCCTGAAATACAAGAAGATATCATATATAGGCTTGCTCAAGCTTGAAAAATTGATGGAACTTATGCTGAAAAACTTAAACCAATCATAATTGAAGATAAAATAGACAGCACTAAACTAGAAGCTAAAGTGACTACTGATAAGATAGAAGAAATCATTAAGGTAGATCACTTAGAAAAAGAACAAAAATGCCATGTTGAAACTATTCCAAATAATGAAGATCATTTAAATTAGGTACAAGAATAGCAAAGCTCTATCAATACTACCTATAATGAAATAGGAATACAAACTGAGTTAGAAGATCTATCAAAATACACTGATGAAGATTTGCAAACTAAGGAGCTAGAAGATTTATCAGAATACTCTGATGAAGATCCGATTAAGGAATTGCCCCAGAAAGAACAAGATGAAATATCACAAAACATTGAGGCATCCTCCTTAGATTCCATAAAGGTTGTTATTCTTGAGGTTCTTCCTATAGTAAACTCCCATGAGCAGATTATTTTATAACTAACCCTCATAAGCAGGCCTTTGATGATGAACTAAGTCCATACTCTTCAAAAGAATATCAGGATAAAAATCTAAAACTCTTTAAGCCATTATATGAACCATCCTATTCTGAAGAACCTATAGACCAGCTTAATAATAAAATAAATCCTTTTAATCTCAAGGATAAAATAAACCATTTGTTCAAAGAGCTTCCTGATGAATCTGAGTCCTATGGAGAACCTCCACTCTCCAAGGATGAAGAAGGTTATTCATCAAAAAAATTTGATAAAGAAATATCGATAAAATATGAAGATTCTGATGAATTAGTTATCTATATTCCAGAAAAAACTGAGGATATATATGAGGCTAACACGATCTCTAAACCTTTAATGATAGCTTTTAGAATTAAAAACTATTATCCTAGAGCAATCTATGTGGATTTGTAGTTTGAGGAAACACTTGATTCTACAACCGCTATCCAATTCGAGGGAAAAAGCCTAGTTGATTGGAGTATTAATGGACTTTCAGAATTTTAGATTATAGCTATATACATTAATGCCCCTAAAGTCCAAAGTTATTCCAAGAAATAGATTGTCATGATGAATACTTTAGATTTCTCTAGAAAAATTCTACTAGTTGAATTTGAACTCTGTTATGATCTAAAAATTAGAGATCACTTGAAGAAACAGAGATTACTTGGGAAGAAAAAACTAGGTAATTTCTACCAACGATTTTGATTTCTACTAGGTAAATCTTATCAGAAGAGATGAAAACCATCTAAAGAAGATAAGAAGAAATATTTTGGAAGAAAATCACATAAGATTTCTAAACCAAGGATGAAATCTGAAAGATCTGATCCTAAGCCTAACAAGAGCAAAAGGAAATCCAAAAGATTAACCAAATTAAGCCTCCCATTTATTACTATGGTAATAAAAAGGGACATTTTGCAAGCAAATGTTATTCTAAGGATATTAAAAAGATATCTAAAGAAAATAGCTTGGAAAAGATCAGAGAAAACCTCAATGATCTTCTTTGTAGTCTAAACAATGACTCAGAGGAAGAATTAGATGATACTGATGAATATTGTTCATGCTGTGATTATGATCATACTAATTTAAGTTCGGACAAAATTCTAGTGTTATCTAGTGAAGAAAAATTTATTTTAGATATTATTGATTCTCTAAGTCCAGAGAAAAAAGCTATCCAAATCTCAAAGTTCTTTGCCATAATCAGAGGACAAAAGATCAAACCAACTCTTCAAAAATTTGAAGAATTCTATCATCTTGATGAGGTATTTCAAAGACTTAGAGATATCAAGCAGAAAAGCAAAAAAGCCAATCTTGAGGATTTGCTTAGGGAACAAGCCCTAATTAAGTCTGATATTGTCTCTTTAAAACAAAGAGTTTAATTCCTAGAAAATAGTTCTATGGAGATAGAATAAGGTCAAGATTTAGAACAAATCTTAGAACCTTTGGATCAATCAAAAGGAAAAACCCTAATGATTGAAAACACTTTGAATAATTTCATAGGATCTATGGAAAAATATATTAAACAAAAATGGTTTTATGAAATTCTATTCAAATTTAAAGGAGAATATAAGTTCAAACACATTGCTCTTATAGACTCCGGTGCTGATGTAAATTGTATCATAGAAGACTTAGTCCCATCTAGATACTTTAAAAAATCGACACATAAGATTCAAACCGCTAATGAAGGAATCTTAGGGCAAACCACAAAATCCCAGAGGTTTAGGTTTAGGTTTTTTAACTCTGATTAGACCTTTTACCATCTCTTAAGAAGGAATAACTACCCAAGTAAATGATCAAAATATAACATTAAAATTCTGTTCTGAGCCTAAGGAATCCTTTTTCAATCAGCTAAAACAAGCTATTGAAAATAAAAGATATTCTATTAGTGAAATATCTCTAAAACCTATAAGTAATCCTAAGTTAAGAATAAACTTACCCAAGTCTAAAAGAAGAAGGAAAAATATAAGATTTGCAGATAGTTGTAAGGCCTTAGAAGAATTACTACTATGGTTAAAATATCTGACCCCATGTAGACGAAATATAATAAAAAACAATAAAGGAGCCTACTTCTACTCTAAGTGGTGCTGGATTTTAGGTTGTGAGATAACACAAATCTTTCTACCCTATATTCACTTTTCTATGATATATCTGAATTACAAACAACATTGGAAGTGTCTTCAATTTCTTTTTACAATGATAATTAAAGATAGAATAATTCTACCTAAAAAAGAAATAAAGCCACTTCAAGTAAATATTTTGGTAGAAAGAGATCAAATTCTATCCATAAACCAGGTTTTTATTGTAGTCAAGAATCTCTTAAATAAAGAACAAATTCAAATATTCTTGGAATATATTGGCTTTATTGTCAATCGTTATGAAGATATTACTAAAAGACATTCTCGACAAAATCTTTATGTAACTTTAATATTTAAACCTAGAAGATTCTACCTAAAAGATGAAAAGGTGTTATCACCAATCAATCTATTCAGTAGACTAGATATAGGACTAAGGTCAAAAGTGATTCCACTATCTTATATCTTTAATAGAAATATTATGTTCTGCAAAAAACAAAAATATCCTTCTTTCTTCAATCCAAATCTTTCCTTAGAAAATTATTTCTTAATAAAAAAGACCTGCGAATCTCATGTGTTCAATCAGGAGGAAATTTTCTATCTAACTCTTAAAGCTCTAGCGTATTATAAGTCCCAAAAAGAAAATACTCTCAATCAATTAAAAGAAAAGATTCAAGCTTTTAGGAGACATCTATTAAATTTTTTTTTTTGATTGGCTCACTCTTTGTAGATTAATTGAAACATCTTTAATAGATGAACCTAGTTGCTCTGATCAGAATAAAGAAAATCTTACATCAGAATCTCAAGATCTATCTCCTTACGAGGTAAATAAAACTTATAAAAATAGTATGCTATCTAAAAAACTAACTTATCTATCTTTTGACAGGAAATCAACTTAGAAGGCTACTCAAAAGATGGACAAGACTCAAAATGAAGAGCTACCAAGAGCAAGTCTTGATAAAGGTAAAACTCCGCTAAACTCAAGGAGCTCTCAGGAACAAATTTCTCATCTCTTCTTTAATCATGGACTTTCTCTTAAAAGCTATGCATTAATCAATAAGATATGGCAATCCCATGTTTTAAATCGAAAGAAGGAATTCATGAAAGCTACGACTATATTGATAGAATATATGTCTAAGGAATAAAATACTTTAGAAACAATTAAAGAAAAGGTTAAATCAGTTGGGGAAAAATCAATGCAATTTATTCCAGAACTAATTTCTCTCTATGAACTCCGTGGGCTGATAGAAATGCCAGCAATGGTCAAGCTTAAAAGACTTGACTACTGGAAAAAGGTTCAAGAAGTTCTAACCCCTGATCTACAAGATATTATTCTGAATAAGGTGACTCAACCGTGTGAAGTCAGGAAATTGCTCAAAGAACTCCACAACTACCTTATAATTGAATGGTGCTATTGGCCAAAACTCTCAATTCCCATTATCAATAGATATGGAAATGAATCACAGAGAAGAGCTCTTTACAAGGGATTGGTCAGACTAGCAACAGTCAACTACATCCTCTCCATTGATATGTTTCTAGACGTAGCCTCTACTATTCTACAACATCTTGAAAGATACTGGAGATATTTGGAGATAAGAATTTATAGTGGAATTGAAGAAAAGAAAATAGGGGTTGTAACCTATCCTTTCCAAATCTATGATATCACTGTGCCTCAAGAATGTGAAATCTATATCACTCTGCCTCAAGAAGGTTACCACATTTTTCGAAATCATATGAAGCCTGAAGAAGCTGACTCTATGATAGAAAAATTTAACATGGAAGAATATATGACTACTTGTTATTTTGATGTTTGGCGAATGGCTAATGTGTTGAGAGAACAAAAATGTTGGATAGATGGAAGAATATGGGCCACAACCAGCCTGCCTATAACTTTTTCTGAAAGAAAAGAAGGAACCTGGGATATCCTGCTAAATCCAAAAAGTTATCTTGAAAGGATTAAATATGAACTACTATACCCCTGGGGAAGCATCTATGGTGGAATTGTCCTGCATCATGGAACAAGTTCTTCGAATCATGAAAATATTTTGGAATACTCGGACACTGAAAACCATCAGTATGAAGAAATGCCTTAATTCTCTCATCTCTTTGAAGAAAATCTAGATTCCCATGAATCCAACCATTTGTATTCAAAAGGAGGAGACAAATAAAAAAAAGAGAGAGAGAGAAAGGAAAAAGAAAAAGAAAAATATTTTATGACTAATCCTCTACCAAATCAATGGTAGAAAACTTTTCTTTGCAGGTAAAATTTACTCTTAAAAAAAGAGTAAATAATCAAAACTTCAGAAGACCCATCAAATCAAGCTAAAATGGTGAAGATTTTATCAGATGCTAAACCAGCATAATGTGCCATAAAGCAAAAGACGCCTCTACCAGAAGCACAAGAAGATAAATTACTTCAATCGAAAAGATTCTCTACAGTTCCATGACAGGATGTCTACAATAAAGATTCCAGAAAAAGTAGATAAGATATCTACAAGGAGCCAAATCCAAAATAAGACTTCAGACTCTAGCCATTTGAAATCCACAGACTTCAAAGCATTTGAAATCCACAGACTTCAGCTCATTTGAAATCTGCGGACTCCAAACCAAATGAAGTCTACCCCTCCTCATCTATAAAAGGAGAGGTAGAGCACCAAAGGAAGGAATTGGCTAAGTCTTTGGGTAACAAAACCCATCGGCTAATGGTCTATGGGTGAAACACACCTATCGACTGATTGATAGTGGCTCTCCACCTACCCTATGAGATCCTTAAGAGAGTTTAGCTGACGGAGAGAATAGATTTTTAATCTATTCCTCCTCTCTCACCTATCTTTCTTTCTTTATCTTTTCTTTTCATCTTCTTCACCACTCCATCTTCTTCACCTAATCCTTCATCTTCTTCACCTAATCCACCTTCTTAATCAAATCCACCTTTCATCCAATATTTCATTTCCTTCTTACACTCCATCATCTTCCACCTACCTTTCATATCTTTCATCTTCTCCTTCTTTCGCCATTTCTTCTCTTCTTTTGCTACACCCCTTCTCCATTTCATCCTCCATCTCTACTTCATCTTCCATCTCCACTACCACCCTGTACATAGCTGTGAGAGTGCTAGTACGTTTATTTTCCAGTGTGCAGAGTGCTGTGTGTTTATTTACCAGTGTGCCAATTTGTAATAATCTATTGGCTAGCATTTGTATTTCTTCATCAAGCTTGTATTTATCAGTGTGCAAGTGTATTGTACTATATTTCAATCTCTTGTAAAAGACTACTATGTAAGTGGTGCTCCTTTCATTTCTATGAATTAATTTTCTTTTATGGTATTTTCATTCTACACTTTTGTTTTATTTATCATCCTTGCATTTTGCATTTCAAGAATCCAAAACCATGGATTCTATTGATCTGAAACATGGATCAGCATCCAGTACTGTAAAAAACTATCAACTAAGGTAAACAGCCAAAGTTGGTACTGTAGCAACGCTGTAGCTATATCATAGCTGTATTGTAGCAGTTACTGTTGTACGAAAGGAAAACACTCCAATCATGAAAACTATAGCTCTATTGTAGCAGTTACTATTCCATGAAAGGAAAACCACCCAACCGTGAAGGGGTTATCTTGAAACATGAGTTAACTCTCTTTTAATGCTTTCTTTACTGCTTACCTTAAGCTTAGTTATTACTAACCTTATGCTTTCTCTTTGTTCACTAACCTAGTTTGCTTTGCTTAGTTTATCTTTTATGAGTTGTTTAGTTTATTCTTTGGTTAGTTTTAGTAGTTTAGTTTATTTTCCGTTAGTTTATGTTTAGCTTATGTTTATCTTAGTTATAAGTTTAGTATAGTTTAATCTTCGTTGTGTGTTTACTTTTCATTGGTTCTATGTTTATGTTTAGTTTAGTTTTATTATTAGTTTGCTTATCTATTTACTTTACCTAATAAAAAATACAAAAAATTAAAAAATTTAGACATTATCCTGAGTCATCTCGGGCATGAGCTATCAGGTATATAGATTAGCGGGCATAAACTTATATCTGTAGTTCTCTGGACAAGATCGGTATCTAAGCAAGCAAGATACTGACCTTGTCCCTAGTTGATATTAGAGCTTTATTCATCAGCAAAGCCTTGGTATCAGTCTCCCAATAAGAAAATGGTGTCAGAGCTAAGTGCAGCTTTTTTGCCAGGGGAAGAGCTGATATCTAGCTTAGTTCTTAGGTTGAAGTGATATCTAGCTAAGGTCTGAGGCACCGGTCATAACAACGCCCACTTCTACACTCGTGTTAGCTACAAAAGGCATTCGAAGGGTTTTCATTGGGCGGATCCTTTGGATTGGACTGGATTTAAGACATGGCTAGTATCATCAAATCTCTAGACATGGTTAGTATCTTCAAATCTCTCAGAAAGAACTCTATTAGGATTGAAAATATTTAGAACATTTATTGTATCAGGATAATGTCTATACAAAATATGACTTTTAGAAAAATAAAATGATGAGTTTTAAAGAAATAGATGATAGTCTTTATATGCATGAAATAATAGGTAAATTAGATTTAAGTTATGATTTCTTAGCTAATTTAAAAATAAAAATTAAAAAATTTGCTCATAATCTAAATAGACCTCTAGAACTTGATGTAAAGGTTGCAGAATTCTAGATAGATAACGAACATCTATGCAAAGAATTTGAGTCTATACAAAATGAGGAGAAAGAAGAATTGTTCTTTAAAACCTACGATAAAGATGATAGACATTTTATTAGGAAAATCTAGAATAGCCATATGATAGCTGAAGAAAGATGTATTTTCTTCTTTGATTGGTTTAAAAAATATTATTATAAAGGTCTTGAGAAGGCAAACCCTGAAATACAAGAAGATATCATATATAGGCTTGCTCAAGCTTGAAAAATTGATGAAACTTATGCTTAAAAACTTAAGCCAATCATAATTGAAGATAAAATAGGCAGCACTAAACTAGAAGCAAAAGTGACTACTGATAAGATAGAAGAAATCATTAAGGTAGATCACTTAAAAGATGAACAAAAAAGCCCTATTAAAACTAATCCTCATAATGAAGATCATTTAAATCAGGTAGAAGAAAAGCAAAGCTCTATTAATACTACCTATAATGAAATAGGAATAAAAATTGAGGAGTAAGAAGATCTATCAGAATACTTTGATGAAGATTTACAAACTAAGGAGCTAGAAGATTTATCAAAATACTCTGATGAAGATCCGATTAAGGAATTGCTCTAGAAAGAACAAGATGAAATATCACAAAACATTGAGGCATCCTCCTTAGATTCCACAAAGGCTGTCATTCTTGAGGTTCTTCCTATAATAAACTCCCATAAGTAGATTATTCTTACAACTAACCCTTACAAGCTGGCCTCTAATGATGAACTAAGTCCATACTCTTTAGAAGAATATCAGGATAAAAATCTAAAACTCTTTAAGTCATTATATGAACCATCCTATTCTGAAGAACCTATAGACCAGCTTAATAATAAAATAAATCCTTTTAAGCTCAAGGATAAAATAAACCATTTATTCGAAGAGCTTCCTGATGAATTTGAGTCCTATGGAGAACCTCCACTCTCCAAGGATGAAGAAGGATATTCATCAAAAAATTCTGATAAAGAAATATCGATAAAATATAAAGATTCTGATGAATTAGTTATCTATATCCTAGAAAAAACTAAGGATATATATGAGGTTAACAAGATCTCTAAACCTTTAATGATAGCTTTTAGGATTAAAAACTATTATCCTAGAGTAATCTATGCGGATTTGCAGTTTAAGGAAACACCTGATTCTACAACCACGGTCCAATTCGAGGAAAAAAGCCTAGTCGATTGGAGTATTAATGGACTTTCAGAATTTCAAATTATAGCAATATACTTTAATGCTAGTAAAGTCCAAAGTTATTTTGAGAAATAGATTGTCATGATAAATACTTTAGGTTTCTTTAGAAAAATTCTACTAGTAGGATCTGAACTCTGTTATGATCTGAAAATCAGAGATCTTTTGAAGAAATAGAGATTACTTGGGAAGAAAAAACTAGGTGATTTCTATCAGTGGTTTGGATTTCTACTAGGTAAATCCTATCAGAAGAGATGAAAACCATCTTAAAAAGATAAGAAGAAATATTTTGGAAGAAAATCTTAGAGGATTGCTAAACCAAGGATGAAATCTGAAAGATCTGATCCTAAGCCTAACAAGGGCAAAAGAAAATCCAAAAGATTAACCAAATCTGAACCTCCCATTTGTTACTATGGTAATGAAAAGGGACATTTTGCAAGCAAATGTTATTCTAAGGATATTAAAAAGATATCTAAAGAAAATTCCTTGGAAAAGATCAGAGAAAACCTCAATGATCTTGTTTGCAGTCTAAACAATGGCTCAGAGGAAGAATTAGATGATACTGATGAATATTATTCGTGCTGTGATTATGATCATACTAATTCAAGTTTGGACAAAATTCTAGTGTTATCTAATGAAGAAAATTTTATTTTGGATATGATTGATTCTCTAAGCCTAGAGAAAAAAGCTATCAAATCCCAAAGTTCTTTGCCCTAATCAGAGGACAAAAGATCAAACCAACTCTTCAAAAATCTGAAGAATTCTATAATCTTGAAGAGGTATTTCAAAGACTTAGAGATACCAATCAGAAAGGCAAAAAAGCCAATCTTGAGGATTTGCTTAGGGAAGAATATGGGCCACAACAAGCCTGTCTATAACTTTTTCTTAAAGAAAAGTAGGAACCTGGGATATCTTGGTAAATCTAGAAAGTTATCCTGAAAGGATACAATATGAACTACTATACACTTGGGGAAGCATCTGTGGTGGAAGTGTCCTGCATCATGGAACAAGTTCTTTGAATCATGAAAATATTTTGGAGTACTCATACACTAAAATCCATCAGTATGAAGAAATGCTTGAATTCTCTCATCTCTTTGAAGAAAATCCAGATTCCCACGAATCCAACCATTTGGATTCAGAAGGAGGAGACATATAAAAAAAGAGAGAGAGAAAGAAAAAAGAAAAAGAAAAATATTTTATGACTAACCTTCTACCAAATCAATGGTAGAAAACTTTTCATTGTAGGTAAAATTTATCCTTAAAAAAGGAGTAAATAATCAAAACTTCTGAAGACCCATCAAATCAAGCTAAAATGGTGAAGATATTATTAGATGCTAAACCAGCATAATGTGCCATAAAGCAAAAGACGCCTCTATCAGAAGCACAAGAAGACAAATGACTTCAATTGAAAAGATTCTCTATAGTTGCATGATGAAATGTCTATAGTAAAAATTTCAGAAAAAGTAGATAAGACATCTACAAGGAGCTAATTCCAAAACAGGACTTCGGACTCTAGCCATTTGAAATCCACGAACTCCAAAGCATTTGAAATCCATGGACTTCAGCTCATTTGAAATCTGCGGACTCCAGACCAAATGAAGTCCTTCCCTCCTCATCTATAAAAGGAGAGGCAGAGCACCAAAGGAAGGCATTGGCTAATGATCTATGGGTGAAACATACCTATCAGTTGATTGAGAGTGGCTCCACCTACCCTATGAGATCATTAAGGAGAGTTTAGCCAAGGGAGAGAATAGAGTCTTAATCCATTCCTCCTCTCTCACTTATCTTTTCTTTCTTTATTCTTCTTCCTTACTTTGTCTCTTTCATCTTCTTTACCTAATCCTTCATCTTCTTCACCTAATCCATCTTCTTAATCTAGTTCACCTTCCATCCGACATTTCATTTCTTTCTTACCTACCACTCCATCATCTTCCACCTACCTTTCATTCCCTCAATTCTATCTCTTCTTCTGCTACGCCACTTCTTCGTTTCATCCTCTATCTCCACTTCATCTTCCATCTCCACTACCACCCTATACATAGGTGTGAGAGTGCTAGTGTGTTTATTTTCTAGTGTGTTGAGTGCTGTGTGTTTATTTACCAGTGTGCCAGTTTGTAATAGTCTATCGGCTAGTGTTTGTATTTCTTCTTCAAGCTTGTATTTACTAGTGTGCAAGTGTGCTGTAATATATTTCAATCTCTTGTAAGAGATTACTACGTAAGTGTGTTACTTTCAGTTCTATGAATAAATTATCTTTTATAATCATTTCATTCTGCACTTTTATTTTGTTTATCATCCTTGCATTCTACATTTCAAGAATCCGAAACCATAAATTCTATCGATTTGAAATACGGATCAGCATCCAGTACTGCAAAAATCTATCAACTAAGGTAAATAGCCGAAGTTGGTACTGTAACAGTACTGTAGCTGTGGTGTAGCAGTTACTATTGCATGAAAGAAAAACCCTACAATCATGAAAATTGTAGCTCTACTGTAGCAATTACTATTCCATGAAAGAAAAACCACCCAATCATGAAGGGGTTGTCTTGAAACATGAGTTAACTTTCTTTTAATGTTTTATTTACTGCTTTCATTAAGCTTAGGCTTATATTATCTTAACTAACCTTATGCTTTGTCTTTCTCTTTGTCTTTTCTTATTTGCTTGCTAATCTAGTTTGCTTAGTCCATCTTTTATGAGTTGTAGTTGTTTAGTTTACTCTCTGGTTAGTTTATATTTAGTTTATCTTTTGAGTAGTCTAATTTATTTTTCATTAGTTTACATTTAGTTTATCTTAGTTATAAATTTAGTTTACTTTTTGTTGTATGTTTACTTCTTGTTGTTTCTATGCTTACATCTAGTTTAGTCTTATTATGAGTTTGCTTATCTTTTTACTTTACCTAATAAAAAATATAAAAAATATTAAAAATTAAAAAAGTTAGACATTATCCTGAGTCATCCTGAGCGTGAGCTATTAGGTATACGGATTAGCGGACATAAACTTATATCTGTAGTTCTCTAGACGAGATCGGTATCTAAGAGGGCAAGATACTGACCCTATCCCTGGTTGATATTAGAGCTTTGTTCATCGACAAAGCCTTGGTATTAGTCTCCTAGTCAGAAAAGGGTATCAGAGCCAAGTGCAGCATTTTTGCTGGGGAAGAGGTGATGTCTAGCTTAGTTCTGAGGCGCCAATCATAACAACAGCCACTTCTACACCCGTGTTAGCCGCAGAAGGAGTTTGAAGGGTTTTCATTGGGCGGATCCTTTGGATTGGACTGGATTAAAGACATGGCTAGTGTCATCAAATCTCTCTCAAAGAGCTCTACTAGGACTGAAAACATTAAGGATGTTAATTGTATTAGGACAATGTCTATAAAAAATAAGTCTTCTATAGATTTTAAAGAAATAGAAAATAGTTTAAATAATTGGGAAATACCCAAAATACCTATTAGTGAAATATATTATAAATCATGTTTTCCTTTTAGAAGTAATCAATATATAAAAACTTATGAAAAAACTATTTCAATTGACTCTACTTAAAAGACAATCCAACTCTTGAGTAAGGCAGACTTGGAAGAAACTCCATCCAGCTACAAGTTCTTACATCTAGGGTTTGTCCAAGTAGTTGTAAAACCTTTAACTAGAAAAGGACTTGATACCTTTGTTCTTGGTTGCCTAAGAGATTGCCGAAACTTAAGATTCATAGACTCACTATTAGGGCTTATTGAGGCTAGTCTGAGAGATGAACCAGTATTCTTTAATGTTGGACCTGATTTCTCTATATCATTAATAGATCCAAATATTCTAGACTCCCTCACTCTTAGTTTACAAACTTCTGGCTTTGAAATGAAACCAGGGTCAGAAAATGTTGTGCTTACTACTAGAATCTATTATAAGGCTATGACCACTATGAGTCTAGGGGCTAAGATTATATCTACCAAAGGGATTACGACTCTATTCATAGCAAACCGATAGAATAACTTTCTAACCCCTAAGATCTTAAAGTGAGATGAAGTTGTTTTACCTGAAAAATGGATTCCAGAACAAGCCGTTAAGCCTAAGAATTCAGTAAAAACTCAGGTAGAAAAAATAATTCAATTACCTAATGGAAATGTAGAGATATTCTTCTCGAGTAGTAGAAGAATTACATTAGATAGAAGATTCTCTACTTCAGACATCCCAACTTCACTTCAAGAATCTCCTAAAGTCTCTAATGTGGCCTATGCAAAATATGAACCTTCTAGCTCTAATCGAGAATTGAATGTCATAGAACTCATTAAGTTCCAACCGGATAGAAGAATTATGTGGAAAGATTTCTATGGATTGAAAAACCAAGATAGAAGGGAATGGTTCTTTGTGACTTATAAACCATATCAAAGAGACTTTATTATGGGTGTCTGGAAGAAACAAATGAGTGCTGAAGAAAGAACAATCCCTTTCTTTGAATAGTATGATAATCATTGTATCAAAGGCCTTGAAGATGTTAGACCTGAACTTCAAGTTGCTGCACTCAAAATATTTTCTAAAAACTAGAAAACTCTTAGAGGGCTAGAGGTTCAATCTGTACATCCTCCTTTTGAACCTATTATGGTAGATGAAGGAATACAGGCTGCTCCTTTGAAAAAATTTGACCAAGTCCATGAAATTCCTAGAGTAGAACATTTAGGACAACTTGCGGAGCAACAAAACTATACAAATATTGCCCTCAATACCATAGGAAAGTAGACTGAAAGAATTGAAAATCTCCTCTTAGAACAAAAAGAAGAAATTAAAGAAAAATCTGATAAGGAATTAGCAGAAAAATCTAAAGATTTTGATGAATTAGTTAATAATATCCTAGAAAAAATTGAGGGTATTTGTGGAGTTAAAAAGACCTCTAAACCATTACTTCTAGCCTCTAGGATTAAAAACTATTATCCTAGACCTGCCTATGTGGATTTGCAATTTGAAGAAACACCTGATACTACAACCGCTATCCAATTCAACGGTAGAAGTTTAGTCGAATGGAATGTTGATGGACTTTCAGAATAGCAAATTATTGTCATGTGTCACCAAATGATGATGTACTCTAATGCCTGTAAAGTCCATGGAAATTCTGAGAAGCAAATTGTTATTATGATTACTTTATGTTTCTCAGGACAATTAAGAGGATGGTGGGACAATTACCTCAATGATTATCAGAAACAAGAAATTATTAATTCTGTTAAAAGAGATCCTGAAGCTAATTTCTACCCTAATCATCCTTCCGATGCTTTGATGACCCTAGTCTTAAATATCATATAACACATTATAGGTAATTATGCTGATATCTGTGAAAAGATTAGGGAACAACTTATTAATCTTAGATGTAAAACAATGTCTGATTTTAGATGGTATAAGGATACCTTCCTTTCTAAGTTGTACCAACTTCTAGACCCAAACCAGAAGTTTTGGAAAGAAAAGTATATTTCAGGATTACCACTCTTGTTTGCTAAAAAGGTGAGAACTCATTTAAGGAAAGAAGGAGATGGTACTATAAATTATAATCATTTAG
This sequence comes from Cocos nucifera, assembly GCA_006176705.1. Lineage (NCBI taxonomy): Eukaryota > Viridiplantae > Streptophyta > Magnoliopsida > Arecales > Arecaceae > Cocos > Cocos nucifera. The sequence continues at coordinate 98,578 of QRFJ01003140.1, read as the reverse complement.
ATATGGGAAAAATATCCCAAAAAATCCGACTAGTAGGATCTGAACTCTGTAATGATCTAAAGATCGGAGAGCAATTAAGAAAACAGAGATTACCTGGGAAGAAAGAACTAGGTGATTTTTGTTAACAATTTGAATTTCTACTAGAAAAATCTTATCAGAAGAGACAAAAACCATCTAAAGAAGATAAGAAAAGATATTTTGGAAGAAAATCTCAGAAGATTCCTAAACCAAGGATGAAATTTGAAAGATCTGATCCTAAGCCTAACAAAGGCAAAAGAAATTCTAAAAGATTAACCAAATCTGAGCCTCCCATTTGTTACAAATGTAATAAAGAGGGACATTATGCAAGCAAATATTATTCTAAGGATGTCAAAAGGAGAATCCGAGAAATATCTGAAGAAAACAGCTTGGAAGAGATCAGAGAAAAACTCAATGATCTTATTTGCAGTCTAAACAATGACTCAGAGGAAGAATTAGATGATACTAATGAATATTGTTTGTACTGTGATTTTGACCATACTAATTCTAGTTCGGACGAAATTCTAGTGTTATCTAATGAAGAGCAATTTATTTTGGATATGATTGATTCTCTAAGCCCAGAGGAAAAAGAAATCCAAATCCATAAGTTCTTTGCCCTAATCAGAGGACATAAGATCAAACCAACTCTTCAAAAACCTGAAGAATTTTATAATCTTGATAAGGTATTTCGAAGACTAAGAGATACCAAGTAGAAAGGCAAAAAAGCCAATCTTGAGGATTTACTTAGGGAACAAGCCCTAATTAAGTCTGATATTGACTCTTTAAAACAATGAGTTCAATTCTTAGAAAATAGTTCTATTGAGTTAGAACAAGGTCAAGATTTAGAACAAATCTTAGAACCTTTAGATCAATCAAAAGGAATATTTATTCTAGAGATAGTATGGAATATAATTCTAGGAATATAAGCTAGATGCTAGATCAGACAGATGTCTATTTATCGAATATCCTAGAGATAGTATGGAATATTTATTCTACCACCCTACTAAACAAAAGATTTTTGTAAGTAGACATGCCACTTTCATGGAGAAAGAGTTTATCCTAAAAAGAGGCAGTGAAAGAAATATTGAAATTAATGAAGTTCAAGAAGAACAAATAGATATTTCTCAACCAAATAAATACATAAATATGGAAGAACCGGAACACACAACTCCTATCCGTAGGTCTAATAGAGTGCGACATACACCTATGAGGTACGGTTCGTTATTCAGAATAATGAAGCTCAAGTCACTGAGAATGACGAACCTCTAATCTATACGAAAGCTATCATAAGTAGAAACTCTGACAAATGGCTTGCTGCCATGCAATCCGTAATGGACTCCATGTACACCAACAAAGTATGGACTTTGGTGGATGCACCAGAGGATGTAAATCCTATTGGATGCAAATGAATCTATAAGAAAAAGATTAGAGTAGATGGTCAAGTTGAAACCTATAAAGCCAGATTGATGGCTAAAGGTTTCTGGCAAAAATAGAGGATTGATTATGATGAAATATTTCACCTGTTGCCATGCTCAAATCTATTCGGATTATGCTTGCCATAGCAGCATACCATGATTATGAAATATGGCAAATGGATGTGAAGACCGCCTTTCTTAATGATATTCTAGGGGAGGAGATCTACATATCACAGCCAGAGGGATTTATCTCAAATGAGATACCAAATCAGGTATGTAAGCTTAAATGATCTATTTATGGATTAAAGCAAGCATCAAGGAGTTGGAACATCCATTTTGATGTTACAGTCAAAGAGTTTGACTTCATCAAAAATGTGGATGAACCATGTGTGTACAAGAAGACTAGTGGGAGTGCCATAGTTTTCTTAATTTTGTATTTAGATGACATACTCCTCATTGGGAATGATATCCCAATGTTGCAATCGATCAAGTTATGGCTATCAAATATGTTTTTCATGAAAGACTTTGGAGAGGCATCCTATATACTTGGAATAAAGATCTATAAAGATAGATCTAAAAGGATGCTAGGCTTGTCTTAGTCTAGGTACATTGAATTAATACTAAAAAGATTCAGTATGGATGGGAGTAAAAGAGGTTACCTTCCCATGAGTCAAGGCATACATCTCTCTAAGAAGTTGTCTCCTAAGACACCTGAAGAGAGAATTAGAATGAGTTCTATTTCTTATGCTTCAACTATAGGATCAATAATGTATGTCATGTTATGTACCAGGCCTGATGTTGCTTATGCCTTAGTCATTGCAAGTAGATTTTAGGCTGATCCAAGAGTGGATCATTGAAAAGCTGTGAAAAATATTCTTAATAGTATATGGTAGTTCTGATCTTAAACTAAAAGCATATTCTGACTCTAATTTTCAATCAGACCTAGATGATAGCAAATCTATTTCAGAGTATGTCTTTACTCTGAATGGTGGAGCAGTGAGTTGGAAGAGTACCAAGCAACCAACTGTAGCTGACTCAACCACTGAGGCAGAATACATAGCTACAAGTGAAGCCACCAAGAAAGCTATCTGGATGAAGAAGTTCATCACTAAATTGGATGTTGTTTCTGAAATTGAGAACCCCGTACGACTTTACTGTGATAATACTGGAACAGTTGCTCAAGCAAAGGAACCAAGGTCTCATTATAAGTCCAAGCACATTATGAGATGCTTCAATTTTATTCATAAAATTATTGAGAGATAAGATGTTGTTATTGAACGAATAGATATAAAGAACAACATAGCAGATCCGTTCACTAAAGTTTTACCACAGTAGCAGTTCAATCGTCACCTTGATTGTATGGGATTAAAATATAAGGGTGATTGGATTTAGTGCAAGTGGGAAATTGAAAGGAATATGCCCTCAAGCCAATCAAAATTTATATTTTGATGGACTATTCCTTGTCTTCCAAACTCATGTAATGATATTTTTAAATAAATAAAGATATTTATTTCATCATATGCTTCATCTTAATTATTTATTTAAAATTATGATAAATCCCATAAATTAGTGCTATGGTTTTAGGGTAATGATGAGATCATACTAGTAAGATCTAGAATCTTAAAATCCTAATTTAAATATTTTTGATCGAAGAAACATTGATTTGAGAATTAATATTTTCAGTAAGACTGGCACATCCTATGTATGCTCGACGAAGAGGATGATTGATCTCACAATCACTTGTGGGCGACACTAATACAAAGATGAGGGTGCTCATTAGAGAACGAGTTTATTGAATTGATCCAAGTGGAGAATATCTAATGAAGTCTTATCTACATATCAATAGATGGTTCTCATAGTGGGAGTTGTGCATGAAGTCCTTTGACCTGAGACTACCATAGACCTTATATATGTGTTGATATGGAAATCCACCTCGGAGTCGGATTGGCTGGAGTTGCACGATGGTGGCAAATTGACGGTGATGGTTTGGAGGCACGATCGTACCTACAAAAAAGTCTCCGATCGGAGTTAGTTTCGGTGGGGATCCTCTGATGCTCAAGTCAGTTTTTCGTTCAACAGAGAAAAGAAGATGAGCATTTAAGAGAGAAGAATTATGTACCTTAGGATCCCTCTTTTTTCTCCTTTTATAGAAGGATCCGGAGTTTGTTAGGATGCGTTGTGGGTTGTTAGTCATGGGGGAGTAGTGGGTTATTAGAGATATTTTGTTTGGCCACTAGAATATTCTCTAAAATCATGTCAGAAATTATCCCCTCATGGCATGTGGGGAGAGCGAGTTGACAACCTAGAGCCAAGAGTGGAGATTTCAGCCTCTTGATGAACTCAAGTTTGGTTGACTCAGGACCTCGTCCTCAACCCTTTGAAGACCTTTAATTCAGCCTACATTGTGATTGGCTTCTATCTCTTGATGAACTCAAGTTTGGCCAAAAATAGGACCTCGACCACAGCCTTCCGAAGACCTTCAATCAGTCCTCATCATAATTTTGGCTTCTATCTCTTGATGAACTCAAGCTCGGTCGAAAATAGGACCTCAGCCACAGTCTTTCGAAGACCTTCAATCAGCCCTTATCATGATTTTGGCTTCTATCTCTTGATGAACTCAAGCGCTTTTCTTCTACTATTCCCTCCTATCTCAAGTGCTTTTCTATCCGATTTTTGTCACACAGATTGTCTCCTTGCACTTTTCAACCAATCTAGGTCAGTCCCAAAACCTTCTTTCGAGCCTTTTGCATCTTGTCCTTTTGATTTCTTCGAAGAGATTTTGTCTTTTATTTTTATTGATTTTTGGAATCTTTTTTCAAGTTTGGTTTGATCCAAATATCTGCTGAGGAATCCTGATCAACTAATTCTAAGAGTTTGGCCCCTCTGATCTCGATGGTTCCAACCCTTAAGGACACCGAACCCATAGAAATATCCCATCCTCCCTTCATCCCTGGTACCATTCCTTGCAAACTTCATCATGAAAATCTTTTTCTAATAAGAATCCAGTTTGGGATTCCTTTAAAGTTTGAACTTGAACTTCTCGGGCCTAGCGACCAAGCCTGCTCTCCTCCTCTAGGTCGCTTTTGTTTGTACATAGAAGCTCTTCGTGTCGAACTTTGGGTACCAATCCCTTCCCTTGTAATAGCCCTTTTTAGATTCTTGAACATCTCTTTTGTCTCCATGGTGCCGAACTCATTTAGGTTCATCATAAGATTTCTTTCTTTATGCATCATGGCCAGGTCCAACCAACTATTTTTTTATTCCGCAACATTTTTACATTCAAACACCATCCTACCGCCAAGGATTGGTGGTATGTCTCCCCCTAATTCGGTAAGAAGGGGTTGCTTAAGGGTGCTCTTTCTTCCATTCACAATTGGAAAGAAAAATTTTTCTTCATCTCGTGTCCCTCTTTAGAATTAGGGCTTCCTTCTTGGAGGGATATGAGGGATTCAGTCCGTCGAGCTCCCAAACTAGAAAAATAAGATTGGGACTCAACCAGTTGAGGGATTGTTCAGCTCCTCTGATATCTAGCCTTCTGGATAATCAAACTTTGTTGAACCTCGATCTTAGTCCCCTTGATCCAGCAAGTAGTTTTCGCGACTTATCAATCATGCTTTGTTCTTTCTTCTGACCTTGGTTTTTACCATTGTAGAGATGACTCTAGAGGAGCTGAATCATTTGTCCAAGAAAATCAAGACCCTGAAGAGGAAGGATGGTTCTGCTGGGGAGTCATCGAAGAGGGCTCGCATCAAGGAGATGAGCTCGATCGTGCCAATCTAGGCTGTGCCTACCCCAAAAATCAACACGACCACACCGAGCCTGACTTTGCCTGATGGAGATACCATCCCTACACCTCCTGAGTAGGGTGAAGCAGTTAAGAAGAAGAAGAAGAAGACCATCGCCAGAAAGATCAAGAGGAAGGTTGGGTGTTCTGACGGTGAGAGCTCTAGTCAGGAGTAAGATTCTTTAGACGATCGGGAGGTCATCCCCTCTTTGATAGAGGGAAGTGTCCTCCCACACATCATTGACAAGATGGTTTGGACAAAGAATGCAGAGAGGTTTGATAAATCTTTCGCTGCCTACCTCGAGGTAATCGGTCTTTCTGAACTTGGTTGAATGTAACTTATATTTTGAAGTCTTGATTTATTTTTTATTCTGCAACTGGGGCACTACTTGTTTGCCTATTCGAAAGCAGCAAACCTTTGCCAAGCCGAGGCTTCAAGATCCCTACAGGAAGCCCAGATGGAGATTGAGAGTGTCCGAGCCAAAGTTGATTGCTTGAAGGTGGCTTCGGAGGTTCAGACTACTGAAGTTGAGCGCCTTCGGAAAGCACTGCGGAGGGAAGAACAAGCATCCGTGGGACTGAAGGTGGCCTTGTCTCTTGAGGAGGACCAGAGGAAAAAGGCCAAAGAGGAGGTCGGCGCTAAAAGGGACCGGGCCATTGAGGCCTTTAAGTCCTCCAAGGCTATGGAGGACATCAAAATTGCCTTCGCCAAGGAGGCCTTTTTGAAGAGGTTCGAGGTTTGCATAAGGAGGGTCGCGATGAACTTCCCGAATGTGGACCTCAATCTTTTGATAAATGAGCCTGGTGAAGAAGCAGGTCCCTCTAATGCTGGTGCCACCTCTCACACTACCGAACCTATCCCCGAGTCCTCCGAACCTATAGTCGAGGCCCTTGAACCTGCTTTGAAACCCGAGGTTGCAAAGAATGCTCCGATCTCGTCTGCCGCTGCACCTATCGAGGTCAAAAACTTTTGATTATTGTACTTTTTTTTTCTTTCGATGTATTTAAACATTTCAAGCAATGAAAGTAAATTTTTTTCATTATATTTGTGTTGTGGTGTCTATTATTCAGAATTTTCCTAATGAACAAAGGCTCGATCCTTCATCTCCAGCCAAGGCTACACCATTACCCCAAGGGGTCTCCCTGAAGTCCATCATTAAAAACTTGAAAAGAAAAGTTCATCAGTTGAAGAAGAAGTTTAAAAAGATAGAAGATGAGCTTCAAAAATTGAGGAAAGATTGTTCAGAGATGACGATCGAGATCACCCACCTTCGCAAGTTGCACAAGATGGACTCCATGAATTTCATTAATAGGAAGCAAAATTTGACTAAAGAATTGGAATGAGCGAAGAAGCTCGACAGCGAGAAGACTTGGACCCTGACTGCCAGAATCAGTTCTCTTGAGGCCAGTCTCTGCAAGGCGAAAGAGAGAATCAAGTAGCTGGAGAGTGGCACGGCCTGGTCTTAGAGTCAGGCAAAGTTTGATTAGGATTGGTCGAAGAGGTTCTCTGACCTTAAAAAATAAATGTTAGATGCTGAGAGATCATATGAGTCTTATAGGATTCATTCGTCTACACAAATTGAAGATTATAAGAAGAAGCTTAAGATGGCAAACTCAGAAGTAATGCACCTTCAAAAATAATATGGCACATAGGGCTCAAACTGGCTCAAACATGGATCCAGACGTAGTCCCCATTTTGAAGAATACTCTCAAAAATTTGATCATGAAATTTAAAAGTACAAAGAAGGAGCTTCACGATCTTAAGATTCAGATGGCCTAGGGCCTAACGAAAGATGCCAAAGCTGAGTCAGCTGATTTGAGAAAGAAGTTGTGCGAGTCAGAGGACAACCTATGGAGGGCCCACAAACTATTTCGTGAGTCTGCTGAAGAGGAAGGAACTTGAAGAAAAAGTTACTAGCTTGAAGCAATCTCTAGTGATGGTAGGAATCATCAGTCTGAAGTCTGAAGGATCTAGTCCTTCTTAGGACTTCGTCCATTCCTCTTCCCCCTTTTTGTACATGGTCTTGCAGACCTACATTTGTAGTGAACTTCACCTTTAATGAAATGATGTTTTCTTCAATCGTCTTTTTTATTGCTTAGATTTGATATTGATTTCCTCATTTTCTCATCATTCTTAATGCGGATATTGTCTTGAAGATAACTTCTTATTTTGAATAGTCAGAGATTTTCATCTACGTTAGGAGGAGGTTCTCCTCCTATTCCTAGCATGGTTGGTTTTTGCCTTTGTCAGGATGAGGTTTCCTCTTGTTCCTGATAAGGCTAGCTCTAACCCCTATCAGGACGAGGTTTTCCTATTTCTAACAAGATTGCTAGAGCACAAAAGGGATCATTAAGAGGTCTTCATCCACGTTAGATAACCGAATGTCTTTATCCCCTTTACCTCCAATCTTAGATAACTAGAGATCTTCATCCATGTTAAGATGAGGTTCTCCTCTTGTTTTTAACATGATTAGCTTTTTACACTTATCAGGATGAGGTCCTCCTATTTTTGGCAAGGTTACTGGGGCACACAAAGGGCCATTGAGAGGGCCTCTTTTCTTTATCCCCTATCTTAGATAATCGGAGGTCTTCATCCACGTTAGGACTAGGTTCTCCTTCTATTCCTAACATGGTTAGCTTTTTATCCATTGTCAAGATAAAGGTCCTCCTCCTGTTTCTGACAAGGTTGCTGGGGCACACAAAGGGCCGTTGAGAGGGCCTCTCTCCATTACCTCCTATCTTAGATAACCGGAGGTCTTATCCACGTTAGGATGAGGTTCTCCTCCTGTTCCTAACATGGTTAGCTTTGTCTAATGACGAAGTTCGGAAGGTTATTTTCTATCATTAGAGCTTTACACCAAAGATGTTAAAGTAATTTTATTGGAATGAGATTGTTGATAGTACATCCATAAATTCTCTGAATTCTAAGGTCGTGATAGTACAACCCCTCCAAGCTCCTTCATGTAATAAGCTCCAGGTCAGACGACCTCAATGACTTCGCAAGGGCCTTCCCAATTTGGAGCAAGCTTTCCTTGATTCTGAGGTTGTGAAATATTTTCTCGTTGAAGTACCAAGTCCCCCATCTTGAGCGGTCTTCTTCAGTGGTCTTCTTCAACGTTTTCTCGTTGAAGTATTCAGTCATTGACGAGAAGGTAGACTCCCTAATGACTACTCGAGGTGGTCACGCTCAGTGCCCTCATTCTCTAACGAGTACCTGTACTCTTGCTACGATGTCTCCACACCATAGACTTAAGACTCATCTACTAAAGAGAAGCGATTGTACACCAACCTTCCAGATCAATCACCATCCTCGTGATGATCCTATGATCGGGAGTAATTTATGAGTTAATAATGATTATTCATGTCTTAAATTTTCAACTCTTGAAAATATGAATTATCATTGCCATTAACTCAAAGGATGTATCACAGACACTAAATACACATATGTGATAGAAAATAACTCATTTATTGATTTTAGTCAAAATTACAATTTTGCCCCTAGAAGTGTATTACAAGTGTCAGCCAATTCTGGCTTCTAGGGCAATATATCTAACAATCTCCCACTTGTCCTAAAGTCAATTGGCTACAAGTCTAAATCCCATCTTCTCAAGGTGGGCTTCGAACTTCTGCTGGCCCAACGACTTTGTAAGTGGGTCTGCCACATTATCTACGGAGTCAACTCTCCTGATCTCGACGTAACCCTTCTCGAGATATTCGCGGATGAGGTGTATCA
>QRFJ01003140.1:0-89603 GCA_006176705.1 Cocos nucifera | reverse complement strand
GAGGAGAATTTTTCCCCATTCAAGCTCAAATTAGATCTAAACCAACTAAATTAAATCTGATTTAATTTAATTAGATCATAAAACCAAACTTAATCTTATCAAATCAACATTTGCAATTAGGTCTAAGTTTACTATACTTAGCAAACTTCTACTTGTACTTTACCAACTGACCTAATTATCATCAAATTGATATTGGATTTGATCCAATCAAATGCTTGGTAATCCTTTTGTTTATGACCTATAGGTTTCGCATAAGCGGTGCATAGAATAAATTTCTATAACAATCGAAGTAATTATCTAGCTAAATATCCGATGTCTGATAGGTCGAATTGTAATGATATTTAATAACCTTGGACTATGATTATCGTGTATTATTCCTTTGACTCTAAGCTCATGTGACCTAGCGTTTAAATGTCACCCTAGATGAGTCATGTATATTATGTTTCAACCTTTTACAAATTCTATGATACCTCATAAGGATTAGCCAAGATTTTACTAAATTGAACCAAAGCAAAGCATTTACTTCAAATTTTTAGAGTGGTCAATCCCATCTTGACTCACACACTGACTTCGCAAGTGCTTGGCTATATCCAGTAGCCTTCTGTCACTATATTAAAAATATATATAGTCTGATACCAAAGTACAGTGAGTTGCTTGCAAGTCACCATAATGATTTCAGGTCAGAGGGATACTTATACCATATCTTCACGAGCTACTCATAACAGCAGAGTGCTCCATAGGTGGATCACATTCAGTAAAATATACTCCTACATCTCACTTGCATGCTATGCCAGTGTCTCCACACTCCTTAGTTACGAAGATACCATTGTTGGTGTAGAATCTGATCGACGTGGATCAAGGAGCTGAGGAAGAGTCACGTTAGTGACAACAAAAAATCATTGGAGTCAGTGGTGGTGCTCCAGTCCTCCACGATAAGTCAGCTCTTCAGCCATAGAATGCGTCTTAGAAAAGTTCGACAGAATTTTAAGGAAGGAGAAGAGAGTTTTAAAAAAATGTATCTGGAGGATCTCTTTTATAGATGGAGTCCAGAGTAGCCTGATAGTGACAGTCATAGCCGTCCAGTAGCTGACCGCTCAAGGTCACGTAGGATTTGTTACGGAGAGGGACGCCGCCTGAAGCAAATGCTAGTGACAGCCATAACCATCCGATAGTTGGTCACTCAATGCCGCGCAAGAGGAGTGCCATCTACAAGAGACTGATAATGACAACCATAGCCGTCCGATAGCTGACCGCTCAGGATTACGTGAGAGGGGCACCGCCTACAGCAAACTAATAGTGACAGCCATAGTCATCTGATACTGAGCCGCTCGGAGCCACACGAAGGGGTGAAGATCTTTGACGTATGTCAATTTCAGAGGAGTTCGAACTCCTAAAAAAAATACAACTAAAGAGGATCATCCGAAAGAAATGCTACTCGAAATCTGAAAGTAATCTATTGGAGGAATTTGGATGAAATTTGACTGATGGAGAAGTCCAGAAGAAGTCCGATAGGTGAAGAAGTTTGGCTGAAGGAGTTCGACTGGTGAAAAAGCTCAACTGAAGAAGTCCAGAAGAAGTTTGGCTCTTAGAGAAATTCATGAAGAAATCCGACTGAAGAAGAAGTCTGAAAGGAGTTCGACTCTTGAAAAAATTTGACTGAAGGAGAAATTCGGAAGGAGTTCGGCTCCTAAAGGAATCCAACTGAAGGAGAGGTTCAGAAGAAGTTGGACTCCTAGAAGAATCCGACTGAAGTAGAGGTTCGGAGGTAGTTCGACTCCTAGAGGGATCCGACTAAAGCAGAAATCTGGAAGAAGTTCAGCTCTAGAAGGAATTTGACTGAAGAAAAAATCTGGGAGGAGTTCAACTCCTAGAGGAATCTAACTGAAGGAGAAGTTCGTAAGGAGTTCGACTCCTGAAGAAATTTGATTGAAGGAGAAGTCTGAAAGAAGTTTGACTCCTGAAAAAATCCATCTGAAGGAGAGATCTAGAAGTAGTTCTCCTCTTGGAGGAGTCTAATTGAAGAAGAAGTCTGAAAGGAGTTCAGCTCCTAAAAAAATTTGACTAAAGGAGAAATCCGAGAGTTCGACTCCTAGAGGAATCCGACTGAAGGAGAAGTCTGGAAAGAGTTTGGTTCCTAAAGAAATTTGACTAAAGGAGAAGTCCGAAAGAAGTTCGGCTCCTGAAAGGATCCATCTGAAGGAGAGGTCTGGAAGGAGTTCGGCTCCTAAAGGAATCCAACTGAAGGAGAGGTCCGAAAGAAGTTCGACTGACGAAGAAGTCTGACCGAAGGAGAAGTCTGGAAGGAGTTCGGTTATCGAAGAAGTTCGACTGCTTGAAGGAGCTCGACTGACGTTCGACTATTAGAGGGAGTCTGGGGGTTTTGACCGTTGGAGAAGTTCGGCTGCTAAAGGAGTTCGATCGAGGTTCGACAACTGGAGGAAGAATTTTCAATCGAAGCTCTTCCATGATTACCAATCGTATTATGCTAAGCATCAGACTGAACTTCGACGGAAGCAGAATTTATCCCCAACAATAGTCCTCCTACTTCTGAGTTCAAAATTCAAAGAAAGGGAGTACAAAAAGATGACTTTCGAAGTCCCTTTCCAGGCTCTGCACCCATTGAGGTTGAAACTTGGGAGAGATTTTATCTCTTACTGAAGTTGAATGAGATCTTATCTCCTATTAAAGTTGACATTGAAGCTCGGAAAAGATCTTATCTCTAGCATTAGTTGAAGAAGATCTTATCTCCTATTGAAGTTGACGTTAAAGCTCTAGGAAGATCTTATTTCCAGCCGAGGTTAAAGGAGATCTTATCTTCTATTGACGTTGAAGCTCGGGGAAGATCTTATCTCCAACCGAGATTGAAGAAGATCTTATCTCCTGTTGACGTTGATGTTGAAGCTTGGAGGAGATCTTATCTCAATCAAGGTTGAAGGGAGATCTTATCTCCTGTGACGTTGAGCTCGAAAAAGATCTTATCTCCAATCGAGGTTGAAAGAGATCTTAATTGACGTTGAAGGGGGGAGGTCTTATGCTCCAGCCAAATCTTATCTCCAGCCGAGGTTGAAGGAGATCTTATCTCCTATTGATGTTGAAGCTCGGAGGAGATCTTATCTCCAATCGAGGTTGAAGAAGATCTTATCTCCTATTGACGTTGATGTTGAAGCTCGAGGAAGATCTTATCTCCAGCAAAGATTGAAGGAGATCTTATCTGCTGTTGATGTTGAAGCTTGGAGGAGATTTTATCTCCAGTGGAGGTTGAAGGAGATCTTATCTCCTGTTGATGTTGAAGCTTGGGGGAGATCTTATCTCCAGCCAAGCTTGAAGGACTTCGACTTGCTTATGTTAGGATGAGGTTCTCCTTCTATTCCTAACATGGCCACTATTGATTGCTTCTTCCCTATCATCACATAGATTTTGCACCAAGAAACCTGAGGTGTATGTTGGCTATAGCATGTTCATTGTAGGAACTGGATTGCATCAAGATGGAATCTATCTACCTCGGTGGTAGAGGAGTAGCCCTATGATGATCATGAGAATCAAGTCCAGAAATCCATGGCCATGGTAGAGTGAAATAATAGAAAGAGTTTCTATTTAGATTTTCACATTGGACTCGAATCGAATGATTACATCATATGACAGAGACTAGGGTTTGACGAGTTCACCTTAACCCTAATCTGATCGGGGCTCAAGATAGAAGAACTGAATCACACAGGTAGCTGCACCAAGAGGTTCGCATTCAGCTCTGATGGGTTGCCACCATATACTGCTAGGTGTCACTGGTGGATTTTGGGAGCAATTAGAATGATTTAGATGATCGATCATTCTAGCTGTTCGAATCAGAAGAGTTCTGATCCACCGAAAGGAGTGTCGATGATGTCTATGATAGAGATCATGACATATCCCATTATCATACAAAACTGAACCTAACTGGGTCACACAAACAAGGGTTTGAATCTGGTGATCATCAATTGAACTGATCTAGTTCAATTGATCTGAATGAGATTCAATTAGGTTCAAGGAAATCGTGCTAGCACTCGATTGAACCTAACGTTCTTCTTTTACTATCATAAATAAGTTGTCCTGACTGAGCCAAAGGAGTTTGTGCTCAATCAGAGGCCTTCATATGGCCTGACTGGAGGTTGTCCAAGTCAGAATAGGTTGTCTTATTTGTAAGATATTACCTGCCATTTTTGGTCACTTGCCATTTTTTGTTCTTTGACTTTGGTCAAAAGTCTACCTTTGACTGGTCAAACGTTGACCATTGACCCTTTGACTTTTGACCACATGTCATGCACCTATTGGAGAGCTGGTGGGGGCTTGTCCCCCTGCCAGAACCTGGCAAGGAGAAGGGCGCACGCCAAGGGTGGCGTGAGCCCAAGTAGGAGGCGCCTAGGAGTCCTTGTTGGACAAGGACTCCACCTCCCTTTTGGATTCCAATCAGAGTTCTACTAAGAATCCAGTTTGACTGGTCTTAGGCACCCTCTAAGGAGGAATCCAGGGGTCTCTATTCCAACCAATTAGATTTAGATCTAATTTCACAAAGGGTTGTGATTGGTTGAGAGGAAGAGGAGTTGGATCACAAGAGGTCTATAAATAAGACCCTGCGCCCAACCCTAAAAAAAAAAATGCAATTAGACACGCCCCAAGGCTGCCTCTCCCCTCCTTCTCCATGCCATAGTCTCTTCTCCCCTTGCTCTCCACGTCCAAAAGAGTTTTGGACTTAGGTTGGTGCGATTCAGATCAAGGAAAGGCGATCAAAAGCAAGAAGGCTGCGCTGCTGCAAAAGGACGACTACAGATCTTCAAAAGAGTTTTGAAGATCCTCCAGATCAGATCCAGATCTAATTTTTGGAGGTGTGATAGAGAAGAAGAGGATCTCCAGATCCAACCCGAGTGGATATCGGTAGAGGCCAGGCGCTTGCGTGGCTAGATCCAGAACCTTCTGCTGCAAATAGGATCATCAACAGGGTAATAGGATTACCCAGATCAGGTAAATTAAATTTGATTTAATTTATCTTATTTTATTTTATTTATTAAAATAATAAGAATCAGATCTGAAATATATCAAGATTTGATTGAGATCAAGAGAAAATTTTTGAAATATATCTCTTGATCTAATCAGATCTGGACGAACCTGGACCGGAAAATCAGGATTTCCCTTCAATAAGAACACCCCATCGAATAGAAAGAGAGGGCCTTTAAACCTTTCTTCATTCTTATAACCGGATGGCCAAGAGGAATGCCTTAATCAGGAACATGCAATACTACAAAACAGTTTTAGATCTATATCATATATCTCATATACAAATCAGATCTAAACATGGCATATTTTGCATACATCTCATGTATCGAATCATGCATATTTTTAGATCTAAATTATCTCATAATAATCTAAAAAATTAGATTTAAATTGATCTAATCAAAATAAATTCTAATCTAGACAACTATATAGAACTATTCTACAACTAGTCTAGATATGCATCAATCATATCTCATATGATGTTAAAATTAAATAATTTTATTTGCTATTTTTTAGATGTTATTATAGCACTTATAATATCAAAAAATAGTAAATAAAAGGATCTAAAATATGATTTAATCAGATTAAATCAAAAACATGCAAGACTATTCTATAGAACTATTCTATTTTAGAACTAGTCATGCATATTTCCTAATCTTAGATCCAAATCATTTAATTTTAATTTTTTCTAATTTCAGATCTGATCACATCTCATGTGACATCTAAAATTATTTATTTTTTAATTAAAATAAATTTGAAATCAAATCTAAACAATTTAGAATCTTGGCTCTGATACAGTTGAAGGAAAATCCTGATTTCCCGGTCCAGGTTCGTTCAGATCTGATCAGATCAAGAGATATATTTCAAAATTTTTTTTTTGATCTATATCAGATCTGAGATATTTTAGATTTGATTCTTATTATTTTAATAAATAAAATAAAATAAGGATAAATTAAATCAAATTTAATTTACTTGATTTGGGTAATCCTATTACTCATTGATGATCCAGTTTGCAGCAAAAGGTTCTGGATCTAGCCACGCAAGCGCCTGGCCTCTATCGATATCCACTCAGGCTAGATCTAGAGATCCTCTTCTTCTCTATCACACCTCCAAAAATTAGATTTGGATCTGATCTGGAGGATCTTCAAAACTCCTTTTGAAGATCAGCAATCGTCCTTTGCAGCAGCACAGCCTTCTAGCTTTCAGTCACCTTTCTTTGATCTGGATTGCTCCAACCAAGGTCCAAAACTCCTTTTGGACGTGGAGAGGAGAGGGAGAAGGTGAGTTTGACATGGAGGAAGAAGGGAGAGGCAGCCTTGGGGTGTGGGGTTTCTCAAACTTAATCTGAGTTGGGTGCAGGGTCTTATTTATAGACTGTCTATGATCCAACTTTCTTCTTCCCAACCAATCATAACTCTTTATGAAATCAGATCTAAATCTGATTAGTGAGAATAGAGTCTCCTAGATTCCTTCTTAGAGGGCACCTAAGATTAGTCAAAGTTGATTCTTAGGAGAACTCTAATTGAAATCCAAAAAGGAGATGGAGTCCTTGTCCAACAAGGACTCCTAGGCGCCTCCAATTTGGGCACACGCCTAGGGTGGCATGTGCCCTCTTTCTTGCCAGGTTCTGGTAGGGGGACAAGCCCCCACCAGCTCTCCAATAGGTGCGTGACATGTGGTCAAAAGTCAAAGTGTCAATGGTCAACATTTGACCAGTCAAAGATAGACTTTTGACCAAAGTCAAAGAACAAGAAATGGCAGGTGACCAAAAATGGCAGGTAATGTCTTACAAAATAAGACAACCTTTTCTGAATTGGACAACCTCCAGTCAGACCATATGAAGGCCTCTGATTGAACACAAACTCCTTTAGCTCAGACTGGACAACTTATTTATGATAGCAAAAGAAGAACGTTAGGCTCAATCGAGTGCTAGCACGATTTCATTGAACCTAATTGAATCTCATTCAGATCAATTGAACTGGATCAGTTCAATTGATGATCACCAGATTCAAACCCTTGTTTGTGTGATCAGTTAGGTTCAGTTCTGTATGGTAATGGGATATATCATGATCTCTATCATCGACATCATCGAAACTCCTTTCGATGGATCAGAACTCTTCTGATTCGAACAGCTAGAATGATCGATCATCTAAATCATTCTAATTGCACCCAAAATCCACCAATGATACCTAGCAATATATGGTGGCAACCCATCAGAGCTGAATGTGAACCTCTTGGTGCAGCTACCTGTGTGATTAAGTTCTTCTATCTTGAGCCTCGATCAGATTAGAGTTAAGGTAAACTCGTCAAACCCTAGTCTCTGTCATATGATGTAATCATTCAATTCGAGTTCGATGTGAAAATCTAAATAGAAACTCTTTCTATTATTTCACTCTGCCATGGCCATGGACTTCTGGACTTGATTCTCATGATTATCATAAGGCTGCTCCTCTACCACCGAGGTAGATAGATTCCATCTTGATGCCATCCAGTTCCTACAATGAACATGCTATAGCCAACATACACCTCAGGGTTCCATATGGCTAGGAGATCGAGTAATAGTGTAGTCAAACTATAACACCCTCAAGGTGAACTGCCGATGCACCTCAGGTCAAAGAACTAGACACACTACTGCAGCATCGAGTCAGTCATTGACGAGAAGGTAGACTCCCTAATGACTACTCGAGGTGGTCATGCTTAGTGCCCTCATTCTCTAATGAGTACCTGTACTCTCGCTCTGGTGTCTTGACACCGTAGACTCAAGACTCATCTACTAAAGAGAAGCGATTGTACACCAATCTTTCGGATCAATCACCATCCTCGTGATGGTCCTATGGTCGGGAGCATTTTATGAGTTAACAATGATTATTCATGTCTTAAATTTTCAACTTTTGAAAATATGAATTATCATTACCATTAACTCAAAAAGATGTATCACAGACACTAAATACACATATGTGATAGAAAATAACCCATTTTATTCATTATAGTCAAAATTATAATTTTGCCCCTAGAAGTATATTACAAGTGTCAGCCAATTCTAGCTTCTAGGGTACGTATATCTAACAATAGTTTGACTACATCATAACTTGGTCTTCTAGCCATTCGAAATTCTGATGTGTATGTTGTCTATAGCACGTTCATTATAGAAATTGGATTGCACCAATAGGGGATCTATCTACCTCGATAAATGAGGAGTAGCCCTATGATGATCATGAGAATCGAGTCCATAAGTCCATAGCCATGATAAAGTGAAGATGATAGAAAGAGTTTCTATTAGGGTTTCACATTGGATTTGAATCGAATGATTAATTTATATGATGGATATTGGGTTTGATGAGTTCACCTTAACCCTAATCCTGTCGGAGCTCAAGATAGAAGAATCCAATCACACAGGTAGCTACACCGAGAGGTTCACTTTCAGTTTTGATGGATTGCCACTATATACTGCTAGGTGTCACTGGTGGATTTTGGAAGCAATTATAATGATTTTAATGATCGATCATTCTAATTGTATAAATCAAAAAAGTTCTGGTCCATCGAAAGATATTTTGATGATATCGATGATGGAGACTGCGATATATCTCATTATCATACGAAACTTAATATAACTAGATTATACAAAGAAGGGTTTAGATCTGGATATCATCAATTGAGCTAATCCAGTTCGATTGATTTGGATTAAATCCAACCAGGTTCAAGAAAATCATGCTAGCACATGATTGAGCCTGACTTTCTCCTTCATAATCTTTCTGATTTATCGCAATCGAGTTGAATTTGATTTGACTCATTTTTTTATCTTAAATGGATTTATTTTTATTTGACTAGAATAAGTTTAGATTAGATTAATTATGAAAATTAAATCCATTCCTAGTGCAATTGGACCAGGGTCAAAAGTTGACCTATTTAAGAGAGTTGAGGGTCACCTGATCAGAGGCTTTTAGAAAATTCTCTAAAAATCAGTTTTCTTTGATTTTTGGATATGTGATGG
Organism: Cocos nucifera; assembly: GCA_006176705.1. Taxonomy (NCBI): domain Eukaryota; kingdom Viridiplantae; phylum Streptophyta; class Magnoliopsida; order Arecales; family Arecaceae; genus Cocos; species Cocos nucifera. The sequence continues at coordinate 80,590 of QRFJ01003140.1, read as the reverse complement.
GGCTCAAGACATGCTATGGGTGTACTAAATTTTGTGATTTATGGTGGTGGTTTGACTAGGTTTTGACATAGTTTGATTTGGATCAAACTCTTGAAGGAAGGAGTCCCATGCACCATGGACTGCTCCTTATCCTTTCTTCACAGCACCTTGGGAATGGTTTTGGGTGACCAAACCTGATAAAGAACAGGTTGGGGATGTGGGCTATCAGGTAGGAGTCCTAAGTAATCAAGCAAATAAGTTGCTCGATCACTTAGGAGTCTAGATGGCGTAAGGGACTAATATAAAAAAACCCTGTGCATAAGCCTTCATAGTATTCTGATTGCCATGTCCATATGCTACCGCCCCTTCCATCTTTCATGCCCCCTCTGATCCTCTCTCTCCCCTTCTTCTACATGCCAAAGATTAGAAATAAATCTGAGAAAAAGATCCTATAAAGTTTATGAAGATTTCAGCATCTACGGGATGGTGTAAGTGAGACAAACGGGCTGCCTTCGAAAATAGTTTTGAAGGTTCTTCAGATCATATCCAGACTTGATCTTTGGAGAAAATATTTGCAAGGAGAAGACGTTTAGATCCTACCTGAGTGGATATCAGTAGAGGCCAGATGCATGCATGGCTCCTTCTAAAACTTCAGAAATCAACAAGATTATCGTAGGATAATTAGATTACTCAATCAGGTACTTTAAATTAAATCTGATTTAATTTTATTTTTAATTTTTAATATCAGATTACTATGATTAGATTTGAGATATCTCATATCTGATTAGAATTTAAAAAAAAAAATTTAAAATATTCCTTTAGATCCAATCAGATCTGAACGATCCTGTGCCAGAAAAATAGGTTTTTCCTTCATGGCTGCCTCTACACTTCTCCCAAAACAGATCGCTCTCCATGCTGGTCCTCCACAGGTGTATCACCATACCTACCTAACTCCACCTCAAACTGAACACGACTCGAGGTTGATGTTGAGGGCAAATCATCTGTATCTTAGAGCTATCCCATGCCGTCCTATGTTGTCTTCACAACACCATCTGCACTTTCCGATTTCAATAGGATACTCTTTTCGTCAAATATCACATTCCTACTAATGACATACCTCTGGGATTATGAATTCCATAGCAAGAAACCCTTCACACCTCATGGAAATCTGATGAATATCATCTTCTATGACTTTGGATCTAACTTACTTCTATTGGCTTCTTCTACCAAAGCATATATAGGACAGCCGAACATCTTTAGGTGGTCAAGCTCTACCTTCTTTCCACTCCAGACAGCCTCTGGAGGTCCTTCGTTCAAACTTCTATAGGAAGACCTATTCATAAGAAAATATGCATAAATAAGAGCATCATCCGTAAACAATTTGGGCAGTGATGCCTGCAGCCTCAAGCTTCTAGCCTTCTCTATCAGTATCCAATTCATCCTCTCCACGATATTGTTCTACTGAGGAGTCATCTTCACTATGTAATGACGTTTTATTTCATTTTCCTCATAGTATCTTCTGAATGCTAGGCTGGTGTATTCTCCTCCATTATCAGACATCAAGCACTTCACTGGCTGTCTTGTCTCCTTCTCCACCTCAGTTCTCCAGATTTTAAATCAAACAAAAACATCTGACCTTTTTCTTATCAGATAGATCCATACCTTCCTGGAGAAGACATCTATGAAGGTGACAAAATATCTCGCTCTACCTCGAGATGCAACAAGTGCCGGTCCCCATACATCCAAGTGAACAAGCTCCAAAATAGCTTCACTCTGCTTGGTACTACTGGCTAATGAAACTCTATGCTGTTTGCCATAGATATAGGGCTCACATAGGTCATACCTTCCTTTATAAGTGTTGGAATTAGACCTCTCCTACTTAGCTCTGTGAGCCCCCTGTCACTCAAGTGACTCATACGATAGTGTCACAGCTTGTAGGCTAGCTATTCCTCCTATGCTATTATAGACACCTCCGCACTATCTATAACTACTGAGCCTTCCATCCTATATAGGTTGTTGCTCAGTCTTCTCCCTTTCATCACCACCAATGCATCCTTGGAAATCCTCAAACACCCACTGCTCGACTGATAATTGAAAGCATACCCCTATCCTTCCAAGTAACCCAAAGATATCAAGTTCTTCTTCAGTTCTAGCACATGCCTCACATTGCTGAGTGTCCCTATGACTCCATCATACATTCTCACTCTGATTGTTCCAATATCAGTAATTTTATATGGAAGATCATTTCCAAGACTTACACTCCCTCCATTGAATCTCTCGTATGATGAGAACCACTCTCGATGTACAGTGTAATGGTGAAAACATGTTGAATCCAGTGTTCAGTAGTTATGCAACTCTATTACTTCATCTGATACTATCAGTATCTTTTCTCCACTATCTTCAGATGGTAGAGCACCACTCGCATTGGTCGATCCATAGAAGTGCCCTTCTCCTTTTCATTCTTTAAAAGTGGGCAATTTCTTCTAATATGACCAAGTTGATGATACTTGTAACCTTTTCAAGCCTTCTGATTTTCACGAGACTTTGATCTACCCTTAGATTTATCTCGAGTCCTCTCTTTAGGCCTTCCTTGTCTCTCATTCATAGAAATACCTCAAAATTAGGGTTTCCTCTAGCTAGCCTCTTTCACTGCTCGTTGGACCTGAGAACTCCAACCACTTTCTCGAAGTTCAATGTCTCCTTTTCATACATCAGAGTAGTAATGAGACCATCATATACTGTAGGCAGTGAACACAACAAGAGAGCTCTATCTTCCTTATCAATCTTCATATCAAGGCTTATAACATCCAAGCAAACTTGATTGAACTTCTGGATGTGAGAAACTAGGTCTCCTCCTTTGAACATCCATAAACTGTACAGCTGCTTCTTCAATCACAGCTTGTTTGTCATGTTCTTGCCCATATATGTGTTCTCCAGTTTCTGCTAAAGCCCCTTCGGTGTGATTTCCATGTTAATCTCTGGTAGAACTTCATCAGCGAGGTACATACGAATCGTATTGAATGCTATCTCTTCAAGTTTCTCCCACTCTTTAACACAAATCTTTTCTGATCTTTTGTGAGTCAAGATCTTGTAGATTCTATTCTGCACCAGTAGATCCTTCATCCTTTGCTGCCAAAGGCTGAAGTCATCCTTGCCATCAAACTTCCTAAAGTCCGTCTTGATGGTACTTGATGCCATCCCAACTAGATTCCAATAACCAAACACAAAAGAGAATAAACAGTGTTCAAAAAAATCTATTTAGCATGTTACCACAACCCCAGGTGAAGCTTTGTCCTTTCCTCCATCAGATCTAATAATAGAGCTCTGATACCAAATTATTGTCGCAACATCTTGGCATCACCTAGCTTGATACCAAATGTTGTCGCATCACCTAGCTATGATAACCAAATGTTGAGAACAAATCCTTGCTACTTGAAGATTGTGGAAACAGCAACAAGGACCTGAGGAAAGAGATGGCTGTTCTATTGAAACCCTAGAAAACCCTAGGGCATGGAGAAGAGGGAGAGAACGAGAGAGGAAGAGAGATATTTCAAGGAGAAAAGGCTTGTATTGATTCCATTCCTCTCTTAGTTTATAAAACTCAATACATAGTATATATATATCTGGTCAAATAAGATCCAACCTAAAAAATTCTCCTAGCTAACCTAATGTGATGTACTCACCGAGCCCATGTATATCCATGTCTCCCATGCACACATCCATTGGACAAATCCTAGCCCAATCCTTAGGTTAACCCCCTTAGGATCTTACAAACCAAGGCTCTAAGTTTCTAGGATTAAATCCAATCCCAGACCAGAACAAAATCCATGGACTGTTCTATTCCCTGCTCGAGCTGGCTCGGTCAGTAATTGGGCCGGCTCGATGGTGATGTCTCCTGCGAGAGCCTGAAACACCACTTTCTGATCTGCTGCTTGAGCCGACTGTCTCAGGGTTCGAGCTGGCTCGGGCACGAATCGAGCCAACTTGTCCAGCGTATTAGCCGGTACACTTTCTGGACTTCTGCTCAAGCCAACTCGGTTAAGAGCCGAACTGGCTCGACTGAAGCACTTGCTGACAATCTTCGATGTTTGGTTCCATTTGCTCCTTGCTCTCTTTCCACCTACTTCCAAGGCTTGAGAGCACCATACTTGAGCTTACACATGAGACATGATTCACAAGTTTCTAATAATAATCATAAGGATCAAAGAACTTTTTTTTGTATAACTTGTTAATCCTAGTCTCACTAATATGATCAAGTCAATAATGCCATAGTAAAGTATTATTTATTTCTTCTCTCTTATGCTTTCTATTTTTATCAATATAAAAAATACTGTTATTCAAAGGTAGAGTCAAAAGACCATTGTTAAAAATGCCATAATATATTATTTCATTAGAATATTTGATAGAGCAACCATTGCTCGTTACATCAAGATTATAACATTGTTTTAATAACAAGGGTATAGATATAATATTTCTAATGTTCTTAGGCATATAATAATAGTTTGTCAGCTTTAAGATCTTTCCAAAAGGTAACTTTAAAATATTTGTCCCTACAGCTTCTGCTTGGATGGACTCTCCTCCAGTGCCATAGAGTTCGAAGTCACCCTTCTCCAAACACCCAATGTTCTGTAGTCCCTGCAAAGATTTACAGATATGAGAACCATAGGCGGTATCCAATATCTAAGTATTTAAAATAGAAGAATTCAATGATAATATTGTATGTATCTCATACATACCTTTTGGTGCAGTATTTGCACCAGTTTTCACAGTTGCAAGGTAAGCCTTGCAATTCCTTTTCCAATGTCCTTCTTTACCACAGTGAAAGCAGGTTGCTTGCCTGGAAGCCTTCTTCTTCTTCTTCTTCTTCTTATTTATGCCACCTCTAGGGTTCATTCTATTCTTTGAACCCTTCTTGCCTATCTTCTTCTTGGAGATCCCATCCACAAAAAGAAGAGGAGACTTATCCTTCCTGATATAGCTCTTTGCTGTTTTGAGCATATTTAACAGCTGAGGCAAGAAAGTATTCAATTTATTCATATGTTCACAACAAACTGAGAAAATAATGTTGGGAGTGATTGCAGGATCAGATCTTGACTCAACTCTCCATCCATGATAAAATCTAATTGACCTAATCGAGTGATCAAGTCAATTACCATCAAAACATGGTTATGCACGGATGATCCTTCTATCATCCTAGCTCGAAATAACTACTTAGATATCTCATATCTAGCAGTCCTACTCTGCTCTCCATATAGCTCTTTTAAATTGAGTAATATGGATGGAGTATCCATACCATCATGTTACCTCTATAACTTATTATTCATGGAGACAAGTATAATGCATTTGACAGTCAAGGAATCATTTTGCCACATCTTATATATGACTTTATCTTTTTTTGTGACATCATCCCCTAATTGCTTAGGATCAGGAGCATTAAGAATATAGGAGAGTTTTTCTTAATTGAGTACTATTTTTAAATTTCTTAACCAATCTACATAATTAGAATCGATCAACTTATTTGAATCCAATATACTATGTAGTGAAAGTGAAGAAGCCATTTAATCTACATAATAAAGAACATTACATAAGCAAACAACTCATGATGATAAATATAATTAAATTAGAACTTTAATTTAAATGTCTCCCACTATTTTATCGAATCATAGCCCTCTTCTATGATGAACGAGAAAATCCTAATTCGATTTATCTTAGTACGATTGAGATCCTAATTTCTTATAAAAGGTCTTATGGTTGCACAACAAACCTATTACAAGTTCAAAGGTAGGAAATTCTTTCCAATTGCATCTAATGCAATTCTCAACATTATCTTGGCCTCTATCACATTAATAGCCTTGTGTTTACATAACAAACTATAATATTATAGTTAAGTAAGATCCTTCATTTCTATATAGTCAAATGGAATATTACTGCCATTGTGGTTACACAACAAAGCAGTATATCTAAAATACCGTAAGCATCATAATGCACTAGAACAATATTATGTTAGGCCCCATAATAGGCCTTGTGTTTACACAACAAACCTAATATGGTTCATGACATAATAATGACCTAGCATGAAGGAAGGCCATTAATGTAGCGAATATAACACTAAGCATTTCAATCAAGAATTAAATTAATCTAATCGGCAAGGTAAATGGGAGTCCCTCCGTTGCTTTTCTTAGACACTAATAAATTTGCTAGGTCAGACAATGGAACCAATTAATAAACCATGTTCTCTTTACCAATCATGAACCACTTTTTCTAGACATCAATTGATCAATTATACATCAAGATCAGTTCTGCTTATTGGTTAAATGAACTACAACTTAATATAATTTTATAGAGAGTTCAGCTGATCTCAATGCAAATTCTAATTAAATGACATAAATTTAATACATCATATCAATTCATATGAAGCATTTGAATATATTGATCACATCAATAATAATGAATCAGAAGCATTCATATTAATAAACAAACAAGCATGTCAAGATTCCATCATCCTTGGACAACCATCATAGTAGACATGCAGCACTATACTAGGGCAATCTTATAGAATGATGTAAATCATAATCTAATTATGAATAATAAAATTAAATATGATCATATCATATTTACAATATTGCCATAAAGGTATATGCATAACAACATATGATTAAACCTGATAAGGAAGGCTCTGATACCATTGATGGATTGGGTGATCAGGACAAAAGCATAGATTTCAAAGCAATTTATATGAAATCATAAAATTCAATCCTAACCCTAGGACCATCTTATTAGAATTTAAATCATATAACATGCATTAATAAAATAAATGTAGGTTATTAGGAACATACCTCGATCGCTAACCCTGAATTGAGTCTGAATTCTAGCGGCAGTCCGGCAAGGGTTCCATCAGGTGCCCACATATTCATCCTCCAACATTGATCCACATGGAGACTTGAGCAAGCCACTAACACAACAAAAATCTAATTTCTTGATTAAATTCTTAAAGAAAGAATTTAATTTGGGCAGAACCTCCTTATAGCCTTACTTTCCTCCTTGCCTTTCTCTTCCTCTCTTTCTCTTCTCTATGTCTTCTTAATTTTTCTTTCTAATCCCTTGTCTTAAAAGAAGACTTCTTGTCCCTAATAGGACCTTATCCGAACAAGCGAAAGGGAGAAAGAAAATTGGACAGAAGAAAACTATCTAAGAAAGAAAGGAGAGTTCTGAATACGATGGACTCTACAGAGTGCACCCCTATTTATAATGTACATAGGGGTGTCTCCATGAATTTCTCACATCCATTCCCTAGGCTATCTCATGCCCCATCAGCCTATCTCATGCTCCATTCAAAAATGTGCCACATGGTATTATGTAGAATTATTCTGAAAAGATGCCTTAAAGCAAAAGGACTCTTCAGAAAAAATTCTACATAAGTTTTCTTCCGAAGAGTCATAACCTTTCACATTGGTGCCATAATTGAATGGTCTGGATTTGATGAGAAGGCCATCCAATGGCCTTCATACAGTGCACCATTTCAGAAGAAGATGTAGAGATAAGGGAGAAAAAGTCAAAGGCCAAAGGGCCTTTGACTTGGTCCAAGGGGCACCAAGAAGTTGGGGCGGCAAGGAGTCTTCTATAACCAATTTATTTTAGATAAAACACCAAAGTATTTTACCTGCAGAAGGACTCCTAGGCACCTATATTCAGATCTAAAACTATGTAACATAAGTTACATAGAAAATTAAATGGATAAGAAGCAAGGAATGTGGCGCTAACCACTCCCATGCGCCATGGACTCTTAGTGCATAAGGCAATCCCCATGCGCCAAGAGAGAGACTCTCTAGCATGTGGGTTTCAGAAAAGGGGCACCTTATCCCATGGCTGAACTAGCCATGGGTTAACCCATTTGAGGACCAAATATGATTTGACCTAAATTGGATTTAATTAGCCCAAATTGGAACCCGATTCGAATCTAGGTGTTAGGATTTGCAATATGTGCTAGCATATTTAATTTGCAAATATGATTTAATCTAATTAAATCTTTGATCAATTTTCTTTGTCTATGATCCATTGATTCCACATCTAGCTAGTAATGGGTCTGGATGCGATTAAACCTAATTTAGTTAGAACTCAACCAAACCAATTTATGTCAAATTGAGCTGATCTGATTTGATAAATTAAAATATTTTATAATTGATGATCAAATTAAACTCTTTAATTCGATCGAACCCATAAGACATGATTGACATATAGCAATGTATCATGTCTATCCGAAAGATATGAAATTTTGATAAAAATACCAAAAATATCCTTTAGTGAAAAGTTACCGTGCAACTTGATCCTATGATCACCTTACATCCTGAATATGACTTTGGATATGAAAACATGTCAAAACCAATACCATATTCATATTTCTCTCAATCATATAATGATGATTTGATTAATAAAATATTAAAAATTATTTTTAATTTTCATCATGCTTTGATCAAAGTCTTTCTAAATCATCATTCGATTTAAGTAAGTAGGATACGATCTCCTCTTACAAGAAGTGATCGATTCCATGTTGACCTACTCACAACCTTCATATGCAATCCATCATATCCAGAACATCCCTTACATGACTAAATCATAAATGAGTATGAACCAAAATATGGATTCATGCATACAAGGTTCTATGATAGTCTCGGGTCAAAGGATTACATACACAACTCCTACTATAAGAACCATCTATTGATAAGTAGATAAGACTCCATTAAATATTTTTAAGTCAGATCAATTCAGTGAACTTATTCTCTAATAAGCACCCATATTCTTGTATTGGTGTCAAACACAAGTGATCATGTGATCAATCACCCTCTTTATCGAGCATACAAAGGATGTGCCGGTCTTTTCAGAAATTTTGATCCCCTAACTCAATGTTCCATCAACCAAAAATATTTTAGATTAGAGTTTTAAGATTATAGATCTCACAGGTATGATCTCATCATAACCCTAAAATCATAGCTCTAATTTATGAGATTCATCATAATCTTAAATAAATAATAAGATACAACATACGATGAAATAAATATCTTTATGGATTTAAAATATCATTACATGAGTCTGGAAGATAAAAAAAATAATCGATCAAAATACATATTTTGATTGGCTTAAGGGCATATTCCTTTCATATTCACCGCGTGTTGCCAAAAAATATCAGAATGATTGTTATTCATCTTTGCAACTTCTATAGAGATATTTGTGTGAAGAGATTGCTTAAGAAAGACATGAAAAAAATGAAGGCAAGAGTGGTGACTATATTATGTGATCTGAAAAAGATATTTTCATAATTATTTTTTATAGTTATGATGCATCTCACCATGCACCTTATGGAGGAAGTTGTACTTGGAGGCCCAGTGTTCTATCGATGGATGTACCCACCGAGAGGAATATTCAAATACTGAAATCTTATGTAAGAAATATGAATCACCTAAAGGAATCCATAGTAGAAGGTTATTTGGGTCAATAGTATATGAATTTTTGTATCATATACTTAAACAAGCTCGAGACTCATCGTAACCGATCAATGAAAAATCAGGATGATCAGTATGAGCCAATTGAGCCTGCATTTGAGTCTATTCCACAGTCAAATGGACTTCCCACTTCATATCGCCTCATAGATTTGAGCATTGAAGAAAGAAAAATGATGCACCATTACGTACTCTTCAATTGTGATGTCATTGAGCCGTATATAAGGTGAGACACTCAACCTTATTTATTTCATAGTATTCAGAAGAAAATATCTAATGACACCTAAATTTATTTTTTGTGCATGCAGCAAACACAAGAAGATCATAATAGTAAAATACAACACTCTAAGTACGTGGAAGAAAGAGAAAATGAATAGCAAAAAATTTTTTGAATAGTTCAAAGATCATGTAAGCGATTACATATTCTCCATGCATGCAGCTTATTTGAACATATTTACTAATTAGGTGTCATATCCTTAATTAGATGTGGAGATTACTATTTGGTGATGTGAGCCCTGAAGTATGTGCTCTTTCAATCGGTCCTAACCATACCGTGCATGAGTACAAATAGCTCATCATTAATAGCTATAGATTTAATATTCACAGTTGGTCCGTAAACATGACAACACAAAATAGTGGCATAATGTTGAGTGCCACCACTAGGTGTTATGCTAGCTCGAGGGATTCACAGCCTCGTACAGAGGATCTAAACTATTATGGGATGGTGGAGAAGATAGTCAACTTGGACTACTATTCTAAAGAAAGAATTGCATTGATGAAATGTGATTGGTTTGACACCTCATCTCAGTCAGGGATAAAGATTGATGAGTGTGGTTTTACTCTCGTCAACATGCAATGCCATTTCTGCACTAAAGAACTATATATACTTGCCTCCCAAGCTAGTCAAGTCTTCTACATTAGTAATCCCTTAGAGCCTTAATGGGGTGTTGTTGTGAGGATGGTACCTAGGCATATATTTGATGATACTGAGACTAATGATGATATTGGATCATGCATACAAAGTGCTTCTTTAGGATAAAACTTATCTAGAGCTGTTGAGATCCTAGATACATTTGTCAGGAATGATCGTGATGTCCATATTGTAGATGCCACTAGGCGATGACTTCAACATTCTAGTATAAATATTAGATTTTATTATTTATTTATGCTCTACTAATATTATTGTTCAACATGTTATATGGATTAATGTTCATTAACATTGCAGGTCATAATGGCACCAAAACGTCATATCATGTAGAGCTCTGCGTAGACCGAAATACCTGGTATGCAATGCAACTCTGCTTGGAGGGAGAGGAAACTCTATCTAGAGAATGTTGCATTGAAAATCAATGTTAAGATTTGTAAAAGTTCATTTTGGTCAATATAGATGATTATTCTTTCTGATATATCTACATGGATAGGTTAAGCTCATCATAGATATTCGATAAATTATAGTACATGATGCCGACAGTTTCCTCCCGCTTCAAGCGGAGTTGCACCACATACCGAGCATTTCGGTCCATGCAGAGCACTACATCTGAGTCGTAGGTGGAGCATACTCTCTTCGCTTTTGCATCGACTGTCCAGAGATCACCGACTTCTACTCCATTGACATCTGAGCTTTAGCTCTAGCCCCTCCAGCTCTGGCTCCTCCAACTCGTGCTCCATCTCCTCTCAGTGATGATGACTTAGATGTGGATTTAGCAGATCTTTGATGTATTTTTTAAAAAAATATTATAATAAATTTTATTCAGTAATAAAATTTGATCATTTCAGATATATTATCATGTTTATAATATTTTTTTATGTTATATATATTTAACTACATTTATCAGATAAAAAAATATTTTTTAAAAAAAAATTATATTTTTTATTATTCAAAATCTATGGCAGCGGTTGTAAAATTACTGTTGTAGGCGTGCCAACTGCTGCCACAGATCACGTGCCAACTGATTCAATAGGTCTATCATAGTGGTTTTGTAACCACTGCCATAGACTCTATGGCAATGGTTCTTTGAACCACTACCATAGAAATGTAGAAAAAACTATTTTTCGAATTAGGTTCGTTCAGATCTGATTAGATCAAGAAGGATATTTCAAAATTTTTTCCTCTAAGATCCTAATCAGATATGAAACTCCTTAGATCTAATCTTATTAATTTGATAGTAAAAATAAAATAAAGATAAAAATTAAATCTAATTTAATTATACCTTTATTTTGGGTAATTCAATTATTCTGTGATATCCTGATGTATGCCTGAGGTTCTGAATGTAGCCATGCAAGTGCCTGACCTCTACCAGTATCCACTCAATAGGATTTGAAGATCATCTCCTTCTCAATCAATCCTCTAAAAATTAAATCTAGATCTAATCTTGAAGGTTTTCAAAATAGCTTTTGAAGAACAGCCATTGTCTCTTACAGCAGTGCTGCCTTCTTTCTTTCTTGGCGCCTTTCACTTACTTGGATCACACCTTCTTTGTGCCCAAAGTTTCTTGGACGTGGAGAGGAGAGAGAGGATCAGAGGGTGGCATGAAGAAAGAGGAAGAGGGGCTATATGGCATGGGCTAAAGGTAGAAGAATTCAATTCTAGGCGCAGATAGGATTTATATAGATCCTGCTGTGCCATGCAGTGCCACATCATCCTAGCCAATCATGATCCTTTGTATAATCAGATCTGAATCTAATTGGTGGAATGACATCATCTGATCCAATCAGATGAGAGACCCTCAAAACTCTCCTTAGGTGGCGCCAAGACTGGGTCAAACAAGTCTTCTTGGTGCCACCTAATTTAATCCCCCGAAGCAATTGGAGTCCCATCTGTATGGGACTCCATCTTCTATCCTCATGGGGCGCATGCCTCCCTAGGCATGCACCTCTTTCTTGTCTGTCTTTTAGTAGGGGATAAGTCCTCAGGTTCTCTCCTATGGATGCATGATATATGGGCAAATGTCTAAGTATCCAAGGTCAACATTTGACTAATGTCCAAAGACAAGATTTAGCAGGTGATGAAAAATGGCAGGTGTTGTCTCAAATTTATCTCATAAATTAAGATAATCATTTTTTGATCTGAATGAGCTTCAGTCAGACCAAGTAAAGCTTTCTGAGTGAGCCCAAATATATTTGGCTCAGTTGAGATAAGCTTTAATGATTATTAAAGGAGAACATTAGGCTCAATCGTGTACTAGCATGATTTTCTTGAACATAATTAAATCTTATTCAAATCAATTTTACTGGATTAATCTAATTAATGATATCCAGATCCAAACCCTTATTTGTGTGACCTAATTAGGTTCAGTTTCGTATGGTAATGGGATATGTGATGATCTCTATCATCGACATCATCGAAATATCTTCCGATGGAATAGAATTTTTCTGATTCAGACAACTAGTATAATCGATCATCCAAATCATTTTAATTACTCACAAAATCCATTAGTGACACCTAGCAGCATATGGTGGCAACCCATCAGAACTAAAAGCGAATCTCTCGGTGCAGTTACTTGTGTGATTAAGTTCCTCTATCTTGAGCTCCGATCGGATTAGGGTTATGGTGATCTCGTCAAACCCTAATATCCATCATATGAATTAATCATTCGATTTAAGTCTAATGTAAAAACCCAAATAGAAACTCTTTCTATTATTTCACTCTGCGATGCTATAGGCTTATGGACTTGATTCTCATGAACATCATAGGGTTACTCCTCATCTACCAAGGTAGATAGATCCCCTATTAGTGCAATCCAATTCCTACAATGAACATGCTATAGCCAACATACACCTCAAGATTCTGAATGGCTAGAAGCCCGAGTTATGATGTAGTCAAACTATAACACCTTCAAGGTGAACTATCGATGCACCTTAGGTTATAAAGCCAGACACACTACTGTAGTTTCAAGCTAGTCATCGACGAGAAGATAGATTTTTGCATGACTGCTTGAAGTGGTCATGCTCAGTGCCCTCGTTCTCTAACGAGTACCTATACTCTCACTCTGGTGTCTCTATACCATAGACTCAAGACTCATCTATCCAAAAGAAGCAATCGTACACCAAACTTTCAGATTAATCATCATCCTCATGATGATCCTACGGTCGGAAGCATTTTATGAGTTAATAATAAAAATTCATGTCTTAAATTTTCAACTCTTGAAAATATGAACTATCATTACCATTAACTCAAGGGATGTATCACAGACACTTTCAAATACACACTGGGATAGAAAATAATCTATTTTATTATTTATAGTTAAAATTATAATTTTACCCTTAGAAGTGTATTTCAAGTGTCAGCCAATCTGACTTCTAGGGCACACATATCTAACAATCTCCCACTTGATCCTAAAGCCAATTGGCTACAAGTCTAAGTCCCATCTTCTCAAGGTGGGCTTCGATCTTCTGCTGGCCCAACGGCTTTGTAAGTGGGTCTGCCACATTATCTGCGGAGTTGACTCTCTTGACCTCAACGTAACCTTTCTCAAGGTAATCGTGGATGAGATGGTATCGCCACTCGATGTGCTTTGCTTTCTGGTGAGACCTCAGCTCCTAGCAAGGGCTATGACGCCATTATTATCGTAGTACAGAGGAATGATATTGATGGCATCACTCCGATCTCTGTGGTGAACTTCTTGTACCAAAATGCCTCCTTTGCATCTTTTGATGCAGCGATGTACTCTGCTTCCATGATGAAATCTGCTATCATTGTTTGCTTGAAACTCTTCCAACTAATAGCACCACTATTACATACAAATAGACTCCCAGATGTCGACTTTTGATAATCTATATCAGACATAAAATCTGAGTCTGTATATCCCTGGACTTGGAGTTCTCCATTACCAAAGACCAACATTATATCCTTAGTTCTTCTCAAGTACTTAAGGATACATTTCACAGAAGTCCAGTGTTCTTCACCTGGATTTGACTGATATCTGCTTGTGACACTCACAGCATGGGCTATATCAGGTCGTGTACATAGCATGGCATACATGAGGCTCCCTATTGCTGAAGCATAAGGGATCTTGCTCATGCGTTCTATTTCCTCAGGTGTGCTGGGGCACATCTTCTTGGAAAGATGAATACCATGTCTGAAGGGTATTAATCCCCTCTTAGAGTTTTCCATACTAAACCTCTTTAGTACTTCCTCTATGTACATCTTCTGTGAAAGTCCTAGCATCCTATTCGGTCTATCTCCTATAGACCTTAATTCCTAGAATAAAGGATGCTTCACCTAGGTCTTTCATGGAGAATTCCTTTAGACAACCACATTTTTGACTGATGTCAACATGGGAATATCATTCCCAATAAGGAGGATGTCATCCACGTACAATACGAGGAAGACAACAGCGCTCTCACTGACCTTTTTGAAGACACATGGCTCCTCCTCATTTTTGATGAAACCAAATAATTTAATCACATCATTAAAATGAGTATTCCAGCTCCGAGATGCTTGCTTAAGTCCATATATGGATCCTTTGCAGCTTGCATAACCTTGTGATCAACATCACTGGATGTGAAACCTAGCGGCTATTCCATATAGATATCTTCCTCAAGATATCCATTTAAGAATACCATGTTTCACGTCCATTTATCATATTTCATAATTGAAATAGGCTGCAACAGCAAGCAATGTGCGGATGGATTTTAGCATAGCTATTGGTAAAAAGGTATGTTGATAGTCAATTCTTTCGTGCTGACTATACCCTTTTGCCACTAATTTAGCTTTGAATGTCTCCATATTTCCATCTGCACCAATCTTTCTCTTGTAGATCCATTTACATCCAATAGGTATTTTTCCTTCTGGTGGATCTACCAAGGTCCAAACTTGGTTTGAGTGCATCGAGTCAATTTTTGACTTCATTGCCTCTAACCATTTTTCAGAGTCGATATCCGATATCACCTCGTTATAGATTTTAGAATCATCATCATGAACCACATTACCTACGAGGAACTTTTTCTCTACCTTTTCTGAAATAGTACCTAAGTACCTCTTAAGGGGATAGAAAATCCTTTTCGATCTATGAGGTGGAGGAGGTAGTGATTGTATTGGCTCAACTTGATTTGGTTCCATAGGATCCTTAGCTCATTGCTCTTATGAAATTTTCTCCTCGAGTTTGATCTGCTTTCCAATGCCACCATCTTGAATAAACTATTTTTTAAGAAAGATGGTATACTGACTCATAATCATATTATGGTCTTCTGGAATATAGAAATAATATCCTAATGACTCTTTAGGATATCCTATGAATCAAGCTCTAAAGGACCAATAGTCTAACTTGTCTGCTTATTGTCTTTTAACATAAGCCAGACAATCCCAAATTCTAAGATGACTTAGACTTGATTTCTTATCATGTCATATCTCATACGGTGTGGTAGGAACAGTTTTAGAGGAAACCCTATTCAGTAAATATATAGTAGTTAATAGACTATGTCCCTAAAGAAAATCAGGAAGGTCTATGAAGCTCGTCATGGATCGGACCATATCTAATAGGTTTCAGTTCCTCCATTCTAAAATCTCATTGAGTTGAGATGTTCCAGGTGGAGTCCATTGAGAGACTATGCCATTTTGCTTGAGATAGTTCAAAAATTTTCGACTAAGATATTCACCTCCTCGATCTGATCGAAGAACCTTAATGAATTTTTTACTTTACTTTTCAACTTCATGTCTGAATTCCTTAAGCTTTTCAAAGGCTTCAAACTTGTGTCTCATAAAATACACATACCCATATCGAGATAAATCATCGATAAAGGTTATGAAGTAGTCAAAGTTGCCTCTAACTGGGACATCAAATAGGCCGCATACATCAGTATGTACTAGGACAAGTAGTTCCATGGCCCTTTCTCCATGTCCTATAAAAGAAAGCTTAGTCATTTTGCCATGAAGACATGATTCATAAATTGGATATGACTCGAAAGTCAACAAACTCAATAGTCTGATTTTCTCTAATTTGTTAATCCTATCTTCTACTATATGACCTAGCCTTAGGTGCCATAGATATCTATCGTTTGGACTATCCCTAGGTCATTTTGATCTTATGGCATTCACATTTTGCTCGATATTAAAAATAGATACATCAATATGTAACTGGTAGAGATCGTTAATAAGAAAATTACTTGCAATTTTATTTTTTTCATAAAGAATATTACAATGGTCCTTAAGAAAACTAATTATATAGCCTTCTTGTGCTAAATATGAAATAAAAATCAAATTTCTGCTTGCAGTAGGCACATAATAACAATCCTTAAGTACTAAATCTAAGCCAGATGGTAGTCGAAGAGGGTAGATTTTCACGGCCACAGCAGCAACCCTTAGTCCATTTTCGACGCGTAGGATCATCTCACCATCCCTCAGTCTCCTGCTATCCTTAAGATCCTGCATAGAAGTGCACAAATGAGCACTAGAACCAGAGTCAAGCATCCAACTGGATGCAGAAGAAACCATAAGGTTAGATTCAATAATGAGCATACCTCCAGAAGGATCTGTTTCCTTCTTATTCTTCAGGGTGGCCAGGTATGTAGGGCAGTTTCACTTTCAGTGGTTGTCAGTATTATAATGGAAATACTTTTCTTTGTCAGTGGCTTTCTTCTTCAGCTCTGCCTTCTTTTTCTTTCCACCTTCTACCTTCTATTTTTTCATAGACTTCTTCTTTCTAAAAAACTTTCTCTTGGAAGAAGTCTATTTCACAGCAAGTACTGAGCCTTTAGAATATTTCATAGAAAGCTCAGTAGTAACCAACATATTCATAAGCTCAATCAGAGTATTCTAAAGTTTATGTATATGGTAGTTCATGATGAACTGCCCATACGCATCAGTCAAGAATTGTAGAATTATATCATTCTGCAGATCCTAGTCTAACTTCACTCTGAGCTTCTCAAGCTCTTTTAAGTTCTTGATCATCATCAGATAATAATCTTGGACTAACTATCCATCACGCATTTTAGTTTTAAGTAATCATTTAGTGATCTGATATTTGACTGTGCGACTCTATTCACCAAACAACTCTTGTAGGTGAGCCAACTCTTGCAGGGCAGTCTTGATATCTTCATGTTAGTGCTGAAGCTCATCAGACATCGAGCCCAACATGTAGTATCGAGCCTTATTATCTTCATCCATTCATTTGTCAAGAGACGCTCTCTGTTCAACAGACGGACGAGCTGATAAGGTGAGGGGATCCTGGTCTAATACATGAGTCAATTTCTCGGAATCCAAAATAATTTTGAAGTTTTGAAGCCAATCCTTATAATTGGGTCCAGTCAGTCTTTGGGTGTCCAGGATATGGACTAGTGGGTTGGATGCAAATATTTTTCTTTTTTCTGTAGAGAGTCAAAGTTTCTAGTTAGATTTTGTAATTAAGACTTGATCAATTTATTTAGAGATTTGATTTTTAAATAAATTAGCTTTCACTATTTTCTCAGATTTCTACACTCCCTCTATAAAGATATAAAAATCTCCATGATTATTAATTTTTAGTGGATGGTGTAGTCCCACCAACTGACTCATCACCTCACCTAACAGTTATTGGTAATGGGTTAGCCAATGAATGAATAATTCTTATCCAATGATTTTCTAATCATGGTGCACCCAAACTTGGTCTCTAATTAATGAATCTCACCGTGCCTGAAATATTGATCCACTCCTTAGTTAAGTCAGACCCATCATTTACACAGATTGGATTTCTAATTGGGTCTCTTACCGTATCCAGAATATTGAGCCCAATCCATCCTCCAGTTCGTAGCATCCAATGCCTAATAGATATGGTTGCATCTTTTCGATGCAACTGAACCACTGTGACCAACCGAGAACAATCAACCTCGAAAAGGATTCGCACATCTACAATGGTGGAAGACCTTAGACTTAATCTTTTCTTAGGAAGATTTGATTTAGGTCTCTTTAAACTTGACTTGACATAGCCATAACCATTATGACTAACCTAGTGGCATGAGCTAGCTCAGATTGTTAGCCACCTCAGATCAGAACTGTGTCGACAAACATGGCCAGGTAAGTGAGACCGGTGGAAGGGAATATGCCATTAACTCAATAAGAATGCATTCGAGTCGAGTAGCTTCCAATTAAAAATTAGTCGGTCGTATCTGCCAAACTTACCTTAGACACCAAATTATTGAGCCAGAACCAATCGGGTTAGCCTACAATCCAGACTCTAACCACTGAGCCTAATTAGGTCTTAACTTGATCGATCACTCATGTGACTCGACCTTGACCCAGACTTAATCCTATTAGGCTGGTCAATTTAAGCACTCTTTGATCCCATCTAACCAACTCTTGATTCGGTTTGATCAACCGCTAGACCTAATTGAGCTACCCAAGTCCGAACCCAATTTTATGAATATATCTTAGATCTAAAAATTCTCAATTTTAGATCCTAATATATTTTATAATCTTAATTCTTAATTAAGTTTAAGGGTTCATAAACAAAATATGTATATAAAAATCCTAGGGATTTTAGGATCTAGGATTTTGCAGAAAATAAGTTTTGGGTTTTTGATTAAGGATCGAATGCACAACACCCCCCCTACACACTATAAGAACATCCCCATCGAATGGGAGGAGAGAGGCCTTTAAATCCTTCTTTGTTCTTATGATCAGGACGGCCAAGAGGAACGCCTTAATCAGAAACATGATAAATCTACAAAATTAGTTAGATCTATATCATATATCACATATATAAAATTAGATCTAACTAAAAATATGTTTTGCATACATCTTATGTATCATATCATACATGTTTTCAGATCTAAATTATCTAATAAATATCTAAAAAATAAGATCTAAATTTGATCATATCAAATTAAAATTTATTCTAGATAATTTTGTAGAACTATTCTACAACTAGTCTAAACATGTATCTATCATATCTCATATGAATAAATTAAATAAATTTATTTTCTATTTTTTAGATCTAATTATAATATTTATAATATCAAAAAATAATAAATAAATAGATCTAAAAATTATAATTAATTAAATTAAAATTATGATCATACTAGACTATATATAGAATAATTCTATTCCTAGTCTAGTCATGCATCTCATACATCTTAGATCTAGATTATTCAATTTTAATTTATTGATTTTAGATCTAATCACATCTAATGTGACATCTGAAATCATCTAATTATCAGATCAAAAATAAATAAAAATTAGATCTAATGAATTATAAAATCTGGCTCTGATATCAGTTGAAGAAAAAACCTATTTTTCGGATCAGATTCATTCAGATCTAATTGGATTAGAAGGGATATTTCAAAATTTTTTTCCTCTAAGATCCTAATTAGATTTGAGACTCTTTAGATCTAATCTTATTAGTCTGATAATAAAAATAAAATAAAGATAAAAAATTAAATCTAATTTAATTATATCTTTATTTTGGATAATCTAATTATCCTGTAATGATCCTGATGTATGCCTGAGGTTTTGGATGTAGCCACGCAAGTGTCTGGCCTCTATGGGTATCCACTCGGACAATATCTAAAGATCTTCTCTTTCTTAATCAATCCTCTAAAAATCAGATCTGGATCTGATCTTGAAGGTCTTCAAAATGACTTTTGAAGAACAGTCGTTGTCTCTTGCAGCAATGTTGCCTTCTTTCTTTCCTGGTGCCTTTCACTTGCTTGGATCGCACCTTCTTCATGCCCAAAGTTCCTTGAGCGTGGAGAGGAGAGAGAGGACCAGAGGGTGGCATGGAGAAGGAGGGAGAAGGGCTATGTGGCATGGGCTAAAGGCAAAAGAATTCAATTCTAGGTGCACATAGGGTTTATATAGATCTTACTGCACCATGCAGTGCCACATCATCCTGGCCAATCATGGTCTTTTATACAATCAGATCTAAATCTGATTGATGGGATGACATCATCTGATCCAATCAAATGAGAGACCCTCAAAACTCTCCTTAGGTGGTGCCAAGACTGGGTTAAACAAGTCTTCTTGGCACCACCTAATTTAATCCCCCTGAAGCAACTGGAGTCCCATCTGTATGGGACTCCATCTTCTATCCTCATGGGGCGCATGCCTCCCTAGGAATGCATCCCTTTCCTATCTATCTTTTAGCAGGAGGACAAGTCCCTAAGTTCTCTCCTATGGGTGCATGACACATGGGCAGATGTCTAAGTATCCAGAGTCAATATTTGACCAATATCCGAAGACAAGATTTGGCAGGTGACGAAAAATGGTAGGTGTTGTCTTAAATTTATCTCATAAATTAAGATAATCTTTTTCTGACCTAGACAAGCTCCAGTCAGATCAAGTAAAGGTTCCTTAGTGAGTCCGAACACATTTGGCTTAGTCGAGACAAGCTTTAATGATTGTTAAAGGAGAACATTAGGCTCAATCATGTGTTAGCACGATTTTTTTAAACCTAATTGAATCTTATTCAAATCAATTGAACTGGGTTAATCCAATTGATGATATCCAGATCCAAACCCTTATTTGTGTGATCCAGTTAGGTTCAGTTCTATATGGTAATGGGATATGTCGTAATCTCTATCATCGACATCATTGAAACACCTTTCGATGGATCAAAACTTTTTTGATTCAGACAACTAGTATGATTGATCATCCAAATCATTCTAATTGCTTTCAAAATCTACCAGTGACACCTAGCAGCATATGGTGGCAACCCATCAGAACTGAAAGCGAACCTCTCGGTGTAGTTACCTATGTGATTAAGTTTCTCTATCTTGAGCCCCGACCGGATTAGAATTAAGGTGATCTCATCAAACCTTAATATCCATCATATGAATTAATCATTCGATTCAAATTCAATATGAAAATTCTAATAGGAACTCTTTCTATTATTTCACTCTGCCATGGCCATGGGTTTATGGATTTAATTCTCATGATCATCATAGGGCTACTCATCTACCAAGGTAGATAGATCCCCTATTGATGCAATTAAATTTCTACAATGAACATGCTATAGCTAACATACACCTCAGGATTTTGAATGGCTAGGATACCCAGTTATGGTGTAGTCAAACTATAACACCCTCAAGGTAAACTACCAGTCATCGACGAGAAGGTAGATTTTCTCATGATTGCTTGAGGTGGTCACGCTCAGTGCCCTCGTTCTCTAACGAGTATTTACCACTTCGGTATCTCTATACCATAGACTAAAGACTCATCTATCCAAAAGAAGTGATCATACACCAACCTTCCAGATCAATCACCATCCTCATGATGATCATACGGTCGGGAGCATTTTATGAGTTAATAATGAAAATTCATGTCTTAAATTTTTAACTCTTGAAAATATAAACTATCATTACTATTAACTCAAGGGATGTATCACAGACACTTTCAAATACACACTATGATAGAAAATAATTCATTTTATTATTTATAATTAAAATTATAATTTTGTCCTTAAAAGTGTATTATAAGTGTCAGCTAATCTGGCTTCTAGGGCACACATATCTAACAAGAAAGTCTATGATAGCGGTTCTGTAGCCGCTGCCATAGTCGACTTGTGGCAGCGGTTACACAACAACTGCCATAGTTTTTTGGCAGCGGTTTATATAGCAGCGGTTTTATAACCGCTGCTATAGGTCAAAAATGGCAGCGATTCAAAGAACTGCTGCCGTAGTCTTTCTATGTAGTGGTTCAAAGAACCGCTGTTATAGACCTATGGCGACGGTCGTAGTTACAGTAGTTTTTTTGGCTACAACAGCGGTTGTGAACTGTTGTCGTAGTAGCCCTGTTCTATATTAGTGTAGGTAATACTGAAGTTGTATAGAGGAATGCATAACTCGGAAAGCAGGACAAACCATTCATTGGATAGATCAAGCAATGCATTGGCAAGTAGCCGCCTCTCCGCATCACACATGCTCATCTTCCCCCACTCAGCTACCTGTTGAATTGAAAACGTCCATACAAGGTACTAAGCAAGCATGAAGAATAATTTGTGTTAAATGACTGCTTAGAAGATATTTAAGCGCTTGCAACATTTGCTCAACAAGGATCACATCTTGGGATGCAACATATAAAATGTTATAGCAACATTCATGCAATGGACAATGCAAGTCTGTTAACTAATTTAATCAATCTAAAATATAAACATGAAGGAATAGAATAAGTAATAGTCAGATATTGTTCTAAGAGCAGTACAAGATGAAAAAGTTGGTCAATTGTCAATAAATACAATTTCACGACTTAAAAGCTTTTTGTAATGTAAAGATTTACATGGACTATCTCTAACTAGTCGGTAAAAGAAAAAAAATGCAGTGATGTAGATATCTACATCACATTGACTTGGAATGATCATGGTTATTGTTTATGCTTCTTCTTAGCCACCAACAAAAGTTTGGCTTCCTTGTATAACATAATTCATGCAAGCAACAAAAAGTTATACGACATTGCAGCTGTTATGCGTACATGAATTAATAAGGTGCAAACAATTTTAAATCCTTTTAAAAGAAATAGAAATGAAAACTGTATAACCAAGGTTTAGAAACTTGGTTTTGGCTTCAGTATTCGCAGGGCCCGTGTGGTTTGGTTTCGGCAGTTTCAGTAGCTTTGGTAGTTTTGCTCCAAGTTTTAGAGTTTCGGCATAAGAATCAAGAAAAATCCGACAATGAAAAAAATAGAAGAAAGATTAAAGAGATAAGGAAAATTTATTATGTAACATTTTAGAATATTTTGTGATTCTTTGTACGTGATTTTGATAATTTGTGCCGAAGTTTATATTGCATAAAAGTAAATTTCATTAAGCCTACTACTATATCGTATTGCTGACAAAATATATGCAATATTACTTCCTAAATTTCAATGCGTCAAAATTCATTACACTGACAATTGTGAAGCATTGTAGTGCCAAATACATTTTCTTTTTCATTTTTTTTTGGTTGAAATATACATATTTGAATTTAGGCACTCTTGCTTATTAAGTTGTGGTTAAGTGGCTATATAACTAAATGGTTGTAGGTATAAGCAATTATAGAATTTTATATACAAAATATGTATTTCTACGAAATGAGTTGTATCTAGTCATTCATATTAGCCTTTTTTTATTACTATTTACTATGATAAGAGCTTCTTAAAGATCCCAACCCATCAAGAGTCATATTTATTATCATTACTCATTTAGTTAAAGAAAAAACACTGAAAATTGATGATCTATAGCCTATGTACTTTAAGTAATTAATAAAATGAGTTCAATATGACAGAAACGGACAAAGAATACATAAAGAAAAGCCTGTATTTTTTATTTTGATCAATTTTGGCCAAAACTGATCCAAACTAGTAACTGAAACCCTAAACTGGGGATCATGTTTGGTTCAGTTTGGGCCGAGATTGATTCATTTTGACTGAACTTGATATGTTTTCATTGAAACTTCAAAACTTGGTTATAACTTGATTTGATTCATACATATAGGATGCCCTGTATACAAGGCCCTATGATCTAAAGACAGCAGGGCCGACAAAAATTAGTTCTACGGGTCACCACAAGAATTTAAATTCAGAAGAGCCTCCGGTAGCAACACAAATCCGAAAAAACCAAGAACACCTCGATGAATTTTAACCAAAGAGCCCTCCATGCCAAGGGAAGTAGTAACATTTGGGCCAAGAAACAGCTTCTTTAGTTCTACATGCGGATGGAACTGTGTAGAGCTATTCGGATTTACCTGTCTTGGATTCCTTACTAGTATCAACATGTAATAAACATTTAGTACTCCATTAAATTACTATTCACGAGACCTAACCAACTATCTTTATCTACATGGAGTTGATCGAATGAACCAACGTATGATATATCACATACATTGAACATCTACAACCAACTGTCAATATGCTCAACTCTTTGGAATAAAAAGGAATACTGCAGTACTTTAATTTTATAAACTCATTAAATTTAGCAGAAAGTATGTTAGGAAATTTCAATAAATCTTGCAATTAATATGATCTCCTATTGCAATTTATGACACAATTTATTTTCAATACTTTGATACATCGATGCCCTCAGAGGTTAGTCCTAGACAGTATTTCTTATCCTTCTATATCACACAGCAGGCACGGAGCTAGCAAACCATAGTCCTGAATCAATCAGTTTGGAGATCATTTTGTATAAGCTACCTATGTTGCTAAAAAATCACATGAGTTGGATGAGAGTAGCCATCCAACCAATTTCCTTGCAGAAGAAAATTTTCAATGCTGATTGCTGATACAGGCAGCAAGGTAATGGGAGGAGAAGAGAAACAAATTGCTTGGGGCAACTGTCTCCCATGCCTATTTACAAGGTACTGCAAACCTATGGTGCCAGCAGATCAATACACTACTAAAAATTCCCTCAAAAAAAAAAAAAAAAAAACACCATAGCAGATAAATTTAGAAATTAAGCAGGTTTGTTGATTCAAAAAGATCCAAGGCTTGGTCTTATAAGAGATGGACTTGGGATGCTAGACTAGGTTCAAGCCAATTCTTGGGGAAAAGAAAAATTGCAAAGTTGATTTCACATTTCTACATTTTAGTCCAAGTTTTGTTTTAACAATATCCTCATCGATATATTCATGATTTTGAAATATGAGAAAGAACTTATTTATATGCAGATTCAAAGCCCAACAAAATCTAAAACATCAAGCTTAAAAGGCCTAACAACTAGGAAAACTCGAAGAGCTAACCATCCTATTGATTAATTCTGCTCATCAGCTTCCCAATCCAACAACAACCGCAGATAAGGTCGTATTTTGTCGGGATGCTTTGTGAGGAAATCAGCAGCTCAGGTAGAGCAAGTCTATCTACCACGTACCTGATGCTGCTTCTCTTTTTTATTTCTGCAAAATATTCCATCATTCATATTTCTATAACAATTTTGGTCTATGGAGAACACTATCATGCTGACGCGGGGGTGATCTTTTTTGCAGTAGTCACTGCACCACAAAGATGAATCCTGTTCTAGCAGAAGAAAGTTAAAAAGCCTCATTCAAAGGATGATTTTGAACTTTGTTCAATGGACTAATGTTCTAGATGATAAAATAACATTTGCTTGGTGCAGCTATCATATGATATTACAGTGCCTCAGAAATGAAGGAACATCTTTGTCTTTCCTAGATGATTTACCATGTGCACTACTAAAACTGCTGCTCTTGAATTGCCCTTGAACCTTGGAGGACCTAGAAAGAAAACCTTAACAATCTGTCATGAGCTAAGGCAGATGACTTAATCCTATCGAAAAACAAGATAGAATATAGGACATAAATTCAAGACATGTATCATACTGTACCAGTTGATATTGGCTTTAACTTACTTCAGCAGTAAGGTAGTGTTATAGGTAGAGCTCCTTGAGACTGTATTGTACTGGCACATGGTATTCAAAAAAAAAAAAAAAAAAAATGTCAGTTTAAGTATCTTTTTGGCAATTACTCCTGAATGTCCCTCTTGCTGGTAGAATGTCTTTGGTATTGCATTTTCTGCTAGTGAGGGTTTTAAATCTGGGTACCAGGCCCATCTTAGTTTACACCTATGATGGTATGGATACTATGGAACTTGGATGAGATCGTAAGATCAGGATGAATCAAAAAAGTCATTAGAAAAAAAAAAGAATAAAAAGGAAAAAAAATTGCTTCCCAACCATTCCAGTGCATCCTTTTCAGGAGACAACTAATACAGTCGAGAAGGCTGAGACATCTTGGTTCAAGGGAGAACTAGTGTCCCACACACATGCCAGGTACTTCCTAGAATGATATGATTTAGGCAAGAACATGAATCCTTGATTTTTAGCTTAAATATTCGTTTTCCTAAAACATATAACAAGATCCATGAAAATCTAGTAAAGACTTGTGCATGAAGCTATCTTTGCATTTCATTTTCATCAGGTAACCTCTTAGGAACAAAAGTTTGTACATGGTTATCACATAAGTTGGGCACACCTATTGGCACCAATAAAAAGGAATGTTCTAATTAGAGGGAACCTAAAGTTATAAATTGCCTCCTAGACCCGATTGCATGCTTTTATCAATCACAAATTCACAAGTGACAATGTATGTGGCTTTACAAATACAACCTTCATCAATTTTATGCCAACATGATTGGGTGACGGATATCATTAAGCCTGTGTACCACACTCTTCTGGTCAAGGATCACCGTATTTTGTATGTATCGCACTGTGAAAAATATAGATTATGTTTCAATACATAGACATCTCCATTTGACGTGTTCAGCCCAGGCATCATTCTCTATGACTACAAGAAGGTGGTATTATTCCTCACTTTCCATTACATTGTTTACTCCCTGGACATGTAATAAAAAATTCCACATTAGATTAATTCCTGGAATAGTTGAATGATAGTGCTTAATAAAGAAAGCTTCTAATCATCCATATTCTAGATGATTCTGTCTAAATTCTCAATTAACCACAATAATGACACAGCCTTTACACAAAGACCGGGAAAAACTGTAACAAAGCCCTCTAAAATTCATTGACAAGTTACTGTATGCCAGCTTAGTTTGCAGACAAACCAAAGACCGTATTTTATACCAATTCAAGGCCCAACATTATAAAAAACATATGTATGGTTAACAAACAAAAGGGGAAGGTGCAAGAAATAAGGAAAGTGTGAGCACAGTTAGATTGAATCAATATAAACATTAAAAGACATCGTCTATTTTACACAACAACTTCTATAAACTACTTCTGCTATAATTATTATTTTGTTACTGTTCACGAATAATACATCTGATTTTATATCGTTGCAGACAAGGAATGGCACAACACAGCATGCTAACATATGGGAATAATGTGCACACGAGCCCCTTATCATCGTAGAGTCTAAGAAGCGTGTACAATGAGATTATTTTTATATTTCGAACCTTCATGGGGCAACCTCATCATTGCACCATGCAATGTAGAGTACCTTTAAAAAAAATATATATATACATATAAACAGAAACGTAATCCTCGAAAGAACTTTCTTATATCAGAAAACAATATTACAAAAATTTAGCTTCCTCAGTAATCACGTTTAAGTCCACTAAAATATCAGAGATATAGAGGGCAACATGAAAAGTAGTTAATTGGCATCCCAATAAGGGAAGAAAATGCCTTTGTTAGTCACCACTTAAAGAACTATAGCAATCTCCAGTAAGTTAATAAAAATCTGAAGTTCACCTTACTAGGGATCTGCCTCTTATAAAAGATTGTGGATGGCGGGAAGTAGGGCCAGTAACCTGGCAGGGAATGGATGTAAATGGAGTAAAGCTCCTCATGCCCTTCAAAGAAATTCTCCCAAAGGGGAGATAGTGGCAAAGGACCTCTAGTCAAGAACTTGAAGGCAACCTTGGGAACCCTCTTAAACGGATACGTCTTCACCTGAGGAGCAAAGGAAGCACGCCAAAAGAGCTCCTCATCACTCATGTTGTGCATCAGGCTGGGCGGAGGCTTGATCCAACGACTAATATCACTCTACTCCTCCATGACACAGGGCTTGATGACAGGGCGAGTGTGGAATTTAATCGTTTGAAGGTCGAAATACCGAGTCATATACATGTCGAGGACAAAGAATCCGGCACCCACAACCACGAACAGCGTGAGAAACATGAGAATCCTCAACGGAAAATCCTCATTTGGGTCCTATGAGGATAAATCCCGTTTCCGTCGAAGTCCAATATGATGCTTAACCTACTGCAACTGGTAATCACGGAAGAACTTCGATCAAAAATTCTCCTCTAGCGGTCTAGCTGAACTCCTCTGGTGGCCAAACCTTCACCGAACTCCTCCAGCGGCCGAACCCTAGCCGAACTCCTCCAGTTGACCGAACTCCTTACCGAATCTTAGCCGAACTTCTTTAGCGGTCGAATCCCAGTCGAACTCCTCCAACGACTGAACCCCAGCCGAACTCCTTCAGCAGTCGAACTCCCTCTGAACTTCTCCCTTAGTCGGATTCCTCCAAGAGCCAAACTCCCTCCGGACTTCTCCTTCAGAAGGATTCCTCCAAGAGCCGAACTCCTCCTAAACTTCTCCTTTAATCGGATTCCTCCAGGAGCCGAACTCCTTCCGAACTTCTACTTCAGTTGAATTCCTCTAGGAGCCAAACTTCCTCCGGACTTCTCCCTCAATTGGATTCCTCTAGGAGCCCAACTCCTTCCGGACCTCTTCTTCATTTGGATTCCTTTAGAAGCCAAACTCCCTTCGGACTTCTCCTTTAGATGGATTTCTCCAGGAGCTGAACTCCTTCCGGACCTCTCCTTCAGTCGAATTCCTCCAGGAGCAGAACTCCCTCCGGACTTCTTCTTCAGTCGAATTCCTCCAGAAGCTGAACTCCCTCCAGACTTCTTCTTCAGATGAATTTCTCCACGAGCCGAACTCCTTCCAGACCTCTCCTTCAATCAGATTCCTTCAGGAGCCGAACTTCTTTCGGACTTTTACTTCAGTAGGATTCTTCTAGGAGCCGAACTCCTTCCAGACTTCTTTCTCAATCGGATTCCTCAAGGAGCCCAACTCCTTTCGGACCTCTCCTTCATTTGGATTTCTCCATGAGCCGAACTTCCTCCGAACTTCTCCTTTAGTCGGATTCCTCCATGAGCCGAACTTCTTCCAAACTTCTCCTTCATTCGGATTCCTCCAGAAGCCAAACTCCTTCCGAACTTCTCCTTCAGCCGAACTTCTCCACCAGTCGGACTCCTTCTAGACTTCTCCATCACTCGAGCTTCTCCATCAGTCGGACTCCTTCTGGACTTCTCCACCAATCAAACTCCTTCCGAACTTCTCCATCAGTCAAACTCCATCTGAATTCCTCCAGCAGAATATTTTCAGATTTCAAGTAGCATTCTTCTTGGATGATCCTCTCTAGCCGTATTTTTTTTAGGAGTTCGAACTCCTTAGAAATTGACATACGTCAAAGCTCTTCACCCCTCCACATGGTTCCGAGTGGCTCAGTACCGAATGGCTACGACTGTCACTATCAGTCTGCTTCAAGCTCCATCTATAAAAGGAATCCTCCAGATATGTTTTCTCTAAGCTCTCTTCTCCTTTCCAAAATTCTACCAATTTTTTTTTTGAGCATTCTATTCCTGTTAGTCAGAAGAGCTGACTTGATCATCAGAGGATCCTACCGAAGCCACCACCACCGACTCCGGATGGAACTTTATTTTGCAGGTCATCGGTGGCAGCCTCTTCTTCCTTAACTCTAGCTTGATTTGGTGTCGACCAGATTCTGCACCAACATGATTGACACTAGAAAAAGCATTCTCTGTTCCTGAGGTACCATTGTTCTTAAAGGAGTGCTCAATCGATCCTGTGGATCTTCTTCTCCAAGGTCCATCTCCATCCTCTCCCTCAATCACAAGAAATGCCTCCAAAGAAGGCGACTATCTGAAGATCTACCACTTCTGCTATCAGATCTAAGCCAGACCCGTTCGTTCCTACTCCAATGCTGGTGCTTCAACCTCCTCCTTCACCGAAGGCTATGGTAGATCTAGAGCAGTTTAACCTACTAATGCAGCGGGTTCAAGACCTCACCGAGATGGTGTAGGCCATGCGGCAGCCTCCGATGGTGATTTAATCAGAAAACCACCATCGAAATATCAGGAATCGATCCTAAGGAAGAGCACTTGGGCTAGCATACCCATCACCTCTAGGAAGGAGAAAAAGAGAGTAGAGGATCCTTGTTCGAATCGTGATTCTTCTTTGAAAGAAACCTTCCTCATCTACAGTCGAAAGCCTTCCAAGATCTACGATCGAGATGATGTCCTCGATCAGAAACTACGAAAGATGGATCGACAGATTGAGAAACTCTGCCACATCGCCCCGACTCATCATGACGACGTCTACACCGATCCTCCTTTCTCTTTCTGAATTATGCAAGAGCCCATTCTACCGAACTTCAAGCTCCTCCAATTTAAAAGCTATGATAGAACCTCTGATCCGGTCAATCACCTAGAAGCCTTACGGACCATGATGCTGCTCCATGGTGCACCAGACGCCATCTTATGCCAAGCTTTCTCGTTTACCTTAAAGGGAGTAGCAAAAAACTGGTACTCGGTATTGAAGTCGGATATGATCTTCTTTTTTTATCAAATGAGCCATCAATTTGCGGCTCACTTCGTTAGCAGTCGACGTCCCCACCGAGGTTCGGATTTTTTGATGAATATCAAGTAGGAGGGAGAATCTATCCGGACTTATGTCACCCGGTTTAATGCTGTTGTATTAGAGGTTCGGAACCTAGACCAGTTTGTTGCAATGATCGCACTCAAGGGCGGCCTTCAAAAGAATGATTTGCTGTTCTTTCTAGAGAAAAAGTACTCCAAGGACTTCGTCGATTTGCTAGCTCGGGCTGAAGGATATGTCCGAATGGAAGAAGCCTTCAAGTTGAAGGACAAGGAAGTCGCAGGAGAGCGATGGGCGGGCGAGTCTAATAAACCCACAGTTGATGGAGGGCCGAATGAAGTTCGGCCATGCTAATGAGTGCAAGTGAGCCCGAACTCCTCCTCGAGCTCATCGTTAAAGAAGCCCTGACAGAAGGGCACGACGAAGTTCTTCCCTCAGAAGGTTTCACAACTATGCCCCCCTTAATGCTCCACAGACGCCAACCTGAAGCAAGAGAAGATCAGTCAAGGGTACTACTACAGCTAGAACCACCAATGAGGAAGGAACAAAAAGAAGATCGACTGCCTCCCAGTATCATCAATGCTATCTCTGGGGGGCTTAGTGTTAGATATGTGTGCCCTAGAAGCCTGAATTGGCTGACACTTGTTATACACTTCTAAGGATAAAATTATAA
Organism: Cocos nucifera; assembly: GCA_006176705.1. NCBI lineage: Eukaryota > Viridiplantae > Streptophyta > Magnoliopsida > Arecales > Arecaceae > Cocos > Cocos nucifera. Next base: position 49,400 of record QRFJ01003140.1, on the reverse strand, counting down.
TTTTAACTATAAATAATAAAATAGCTTATTTTCTATCATAATGTATATTTAGTGTCTGTGATACATCTCTTGAGTTAATGATAATGATAGTTCATATTTTCAAGAGTTGAAAATTTAAGACATGAATTTTCGTTATTAACTCATAAAATCCTCCCGACCGTAGGATCATCATGAGGATGGTGGTTGATTCAGAAGGTTGGTGTACAATCGCTTCTTTATAATAGATGAGTCTTGAGTCTATGGTATAGAGACATCGGAGCGAGAGTATAGGTACTCGTTGGAGAACGAGGGCACTGAGCGTGACTACCTCGAGTAGTCATTAGGAAGTCTACCTTCTCGTCGATGACTGGCTTGAAGCTATAGTTATGTGTTTGATTCTTTGACCTGAGATGCATCGATAGTTCATCTTGAGGGTGTTATAGTTTGACGACACCATAACTCGATCTTCTAGCCATTCGAAATTCTGAGGTGTATGTTGGCCATAGCATGTTCATTGTAGGAATTGAATTGCACCAATAGAAAATCTATCTATCTTGGTGGATGAGGAGTAGCCCTATGATGATCATGAGAATCAAGTCTATAAGCCTATGGCTATGACAGAGTGAAATAATAAAAAGAGTTTCTATTAAAATTTTCATATTGGACTTCAATCGAATGATTAATCATATGACGGATATTAGGGTTTGACGAGTTCACCTTAACCCTAATCCGATCGGGGCTCAAGATAGAGAAACTTAATCACACAGGTAATTGCATCGAAAGATTTGTTCTCAGTTCTGATGGGTTGCCACCATATACTGCTAGATGTCACTAGTAGATTTTGGAAGCAATTAGAATGATTTAGATGATCGATCATTCTAGTTGTCTAAATCAAAAAAGTTCTGATCCATCGAAAGGTATTTCAATGATGTCGATGATAGAGATCATGACATATCCCATTACCATATGGAACTGAACCTAACTGAATCACACAAATAAGAATTTGGATCTGGATATCATCAATTGGACTAACCCAGTTCAATTGATTTGAATAAGATTCAATTAGGTTCAAGAAAATTGGATTGGCACACGATTGAGCCTAATGTTCTCCTTCAACAATTATTAAAAGTTGTCTCAACTGAGCCAAATATGTTTAGGCTCATTCAGGTACCTTTACTTGGTCTGACTAGAGCTTGTCCAGGTCAGAAAAGGGTTGTCTTAATTTATGAGATAAATTTGAGACAATACCTACCATTTTTCGTCACCTGCTAATTCTTATCTTTTGACTTTGGTCAAACATTGACCTTTGACACTTAGATATCTGCCAATATATCATGCACCCATAGGAGAGAGATTTGACCTTTGTCCACCTACTAAAAGGAGGAAAGGGAGGGGGTGCATGCCTAGGGAGGCATGCACCCAAGGATGATGACACCTAAAGTCCTAAACAGATGGGACTCCAGGTTGCTTCATGGAATAAACTTAGGTTGCACCTAAGACTCTACTTTGATCAGTCTTGGTGCCACCCAAGGATGTTTGAGAGGGACTCTCATCTGATTGGATCAGATGATGTCATTCCACCAATCAGATTTAGATCTGATTACACGAAGAGACGTGATTGGCTGGGATGATGTGGCACTATATGGCGCAGTAGGATCTATATAAATCCTATCTGCGCCTAGGTTTTAAGAGTTCTTCCTTTGCCCATGCCACATAGTCCCTCTCTCTTCTTCTTCATGCCTACCTCTGATCTTCTCTCTCCTCTCCACACCCAAGAGGCCTTGTACTTCAGTGTGGTGCGATCCAGGCAAGAGAAAGGCTATAAAAAATGAAGAAGACAGCATTGCTGCAAGAGACGACACCAGATCTTCAAAAATTATTTTGAAGATCTTCAAGATCAGATCCAGATCTGATCTTTAGAGGATAGATTAAGAAGAAGGAGATCTCCAGATCCTACTCGAGTGGATATCGATAGATGTCAGGTAATTACGTGGCTACATCCAGAACCTTAGATAATCAGCAGGATCATCACAGGATAATAGAATTACCCAACAACAAGGTATAAATTAAATTAAATTTAATTTATTTTATTTATTAGATCTATCTAATCAGATCTAAAAAGTATCAAATCTAATTTAGATCTAAGAGAAAAAATTTTAAAATATTTCTCTTGGTCAAATCAGATCTGAACGAACCTGATCCAAGAAATAAAATTTTTTCTTCAACTGATTTCAGAGCCAGGATCCCATAAATAATTTAGATCTAATTTTTATTTATTTTTGATATGATAATTAGATAATTTTAGATATCATATGAGATGTGATTAGATCTAAAATTAAAAAAATTAAGAAATTAAATAATATAGATTTAAGTTGTACGAGATATATGACTAGTTGTAGAATAGAATTATTTTATATATAGTCTTGCATGATAATAATTTAATTTAATTATTTATAATTTTTAGATTTATTTATTTACTATTTTTTGATGTTATAAATATTATAATAAGATCTAAAAAATAAAAAATAAAATTATTAAATTTTTATTCATATGAGATATGATGAATGCATGTTTAGAGTATTTGTAGAATAGTTCTAAATAATTATCTAGAATAGAATTTATTTTGATAAAATCAATTTAAATTTAATTTTTTAGATGATTATGAGATAATTTAGATCTAAAAATATGCATGATATGATACATAAAAAATGTATGCAAAATATGTTTAAAGTTAGATCAATCTTATATATGAGATATATGATGTAGATCTAACTAGTTTTGTAGTTTTCATATTTTTTATTAGGGCGTTCCCCTTGGCCATCCGATCATAAGAATAAAGTAGGATTTAAATGCCCGCTCCTTCCATTCGATGGGGTGTTCTTATGATGAGTAGGGATGCTGCGCGTTCGTCCTTAATCAGAAATCCAAAAACTTATTTTCTATAAAATCCTAGATCCTGAAATTCTAGGATTTTATTTACATATTTTATTTGAGAACCCTAAACTTAATTAAGAATTAAGATTATAAAATATGTTAAGTTTAAAAATTAAGAATTTTCAGATTTAAGACATATTCATAAAATTGGGTTTGGGCTTGGATAGCTCAATTAGGTCTAGCGGTTGATCAAACCGAATCAAGAGTTGGTTAGATGGGATCAAGAGTGCTTAAATTGACTAGCCGAATAGGATTAAGTCTGGATCAAGATCGAATCACATAAGTGATCAATCAAGCTAAGACCTAATTAGGCTCAGTGGTTAGAGTTTGGATTGTAGGCTAACCTGATTAGTTCTGGCTCAACAATTTGGTGTCTAAGGTAAGTTTGGCAGATACGACCGACTGATTTTTATTTAGGAGCTACTCAACTTGAATGCATTCTTATCGAGTTAATGGCATATCCCTCCCACCGGTCTCACTTACCTGACCATATTTGTCGATCCAATCCTAATCTAAGGTGGTTAATAATCCGAGCTAACCCATGCTACTAGGTTAGTCATAATTATTATGGCTATTGTAAGTTAAGTTTAAAGAGACCTAAATTAAATCTTTCTAAAAAAAGATTAAGTCTAAAGTCTTTCACCATTGTAGATATGTGGGCCCTTTCTGGAGTTGATTGTTCTCGGCTGGTTATAGTAGTTCAATTGCATCAGAAAGATGCAACCATGTTTATTAGGCATTGGATGCTATGGGTTGGAGGATGGATTGGACTCAATATTTTAGATATGGTAAGAGATCTAATTAGAAATTCAATCTATGCAAATGGTTGATAAGTGGTAAAAATATACTAATAAAAGTATTAAATTATAAAATAAATTAATTTATTTCCTTAGAAATTGATACTTTTATTAATCTTATGTAGAAAAGAAGGCCACCAATGTGAAGATCTTATTTTTCTGATTCAAATGAAATAAATTTTAGGCAAAACGAACTTCAAACGAGCCCAGAATTGAATTTCAAAAAAAAAAAAATTGGTTCGATTCGAATCGGTTTAGAAAATTGGTTCAACTCCGATCCGGTTCGACCGAAATAGCAAACCAACCCACCGACGCAACGCTGACGTCAGGATGACGTCAGCATTTTTCGCAGCTCACGGTGGACCAACCGGAGGATATTTTGAAAATTTCATAGCATAAAGCACATTCTGATTGGCTGAAGAATGCGGCGGTCCATGCAACATCGGGCTCGCGCATGGAGGGCAATTTGGAAATTCTGGCTGATCCAACGGACGGTTTTCACTGAAGCTTGATCGGACGGTCGAAAAGAAGGCACTGATGGATGGCATTCGCAGCTCCCGATCGAGATCCAACGGCTGTCATTCATTCTGAAGTTAAACTATAGATTAGAAGGCTTATTTCAATGCGATCGGACAGCCCAGATTTGATCCAACGGTTGATCCAACGGCTGGCATTAAATCCGACTTGATCTGGATTATTTTAAGAGATTTTTAGGTGATTTTTGGACCGTTTGATCAACATCCAACGGTCAGAATTACCCAGATCTTAATTTGAGTTGTTTTAGGAGTCTTAAACCTAGTTTTTGATGGATTTTAGGGGAAAATCAAACTCTTTATCTATAAAAATCTATGATTATCATGAGAAAAAAATCAGAGAAAGATAGATAGAGAGACGGGGAGAAAGAGAGAGCGGGAGAAAAAGAGAGAGAGAGAGAGAAAGAGAGAAGAGAGAGGTAGAAAGAGAAGAGTAATTTGTGAGAAATAAAATAGGATTTTTTTTGATTTCTTTCGATGATCAAGACATCGATCAAGGAGCCTCTTCATCTTCGCCAAGTTCTCTACATCAAGAGCAGCAGACAATCAATTTCAGTAATCAAAACAGTCTAATTTTTCTATATTTTTTATTTTATTTGCTATTTTTGAACTTGTTATCATGAACTAAATTTTATTTTACTAAGGCTAAGGTATAGCTACTCTTTTGATGCAATATTTAGTGTGATTATTTTTTAAATTTTATTCATGAGGAGTATATAAATCTGATCTTAATGCTTTTAGATTACTGGCCATCTTCTAATTGATCTGATGAACATAGATGTTATGGACCAAGTACATCTATGTTAATGCTTCTTGATTATATACCTTGTATTATGAATCAAATTAGAATTCATATGCATGCGGGAATTTTAGTGCGCTTTGGACGCAGCATATTTTAATTAAAGGATTTCACAAAACCTAATGCATTAATATTTATTTAAATTACACTTGAACCAAAGAGTAATTAATAAATATTAATAGTTTTGCTATGTCTGGATCAAAGGATAGTGAATAAATTAGGAGACTCCACCATCACATGAAATAAAATTAATCTAAAAATCTGAATATTGTATTGACTGAGTTGGTGAATCGATTGCCTTAGTAATCCATTGCTCTTGAGTTTAAAATCCTAATAATTTACACTCTCTCTATTTAATTAAAAATTTTTAATTATTTTTTTTATTTTTTTTAATTTCTTATTCTCATAAATCGATCTTCTAAATAAAGTATCGAAAAGAGCTTTTCAGTACTTATTTTCTAATCCTCTAGGGATGATACTCTACTCATTCACTTTATTACTTGATCGACTGGTGCACTTGTCATAGCTATAAATTAGCACGCATCAAGTTTTTGGCGCCGTTGCCGAGGATTGTATCTAAAATAATATTAAAATTTTGATTCCAGCTTTACTTTAGAAATTTATTTTTAATTTTTATTATTTTTTTTAAAAAAAAAATTTAGTGCATGACACGTACTGGACATAGTAATTTACTACCTTTAGATCCAAAAATTGAAAGAACCATTAGAAGACTACAACAAGAGAGAAGCATGGTAGCTGAAAATTCTAACGACATCAATCTAGGATTAGATATGACGACTGAAGGACAACATGAAGCTATTTGATCAGTACATCATCCATTAAATGATTACATCACACCATCTATAGCCGATGCAGCTTCGAGCATCAGGAGACCATCTATACGAGCAAACAACTTCGAAATAAAATCGATGATGATCCAGATGATTCAATCAACTGTCCAATTCAGTGGACACATGCATGATGATCCGAATGCCCATATTTCTAATTTTTTTGAACTTTATGATACTTTTAAAATTAATGGGGTGTCGGATGATGCTATTAGATTAAGGTTATTTCCTTTCTCTTTACGGGACAAAGCTAAAAGTTGGCTTCATTCTCTTCCTATAGGTTCTATCACAACTTGGGATGTCCTAGCCCAAAAATTCTTAGCCAAGTACTTTCCACCTTCCAAGACTGCTAAGATGCGCAACGATATTACTTCTTTTATGCAGATGGACATGGAGACACTATATGAGGCTTGGGAGCATTTCAAGAAACTGCTGAGGAGATGTCCACATCATCAACTACCCGTATGGCTTCAGGTACAAACTTTCTATAATGGTTTATCTCCTACTAATCGTTCTATGATTGATGCAGCAGGAGGAGGAACCATTAACCAAAAAATAGAGGAAGAAGCTTTCGATTTGATCGATGAGATGGCATCAAATAGCTATCAATGACAGACAGAATGTATGATGCCAAAAAGATTAGCAGCTGTGCAGGGAGTAGATTGCGTGCCAACCTTATTAGCTGAAATTGCAGCCCTTAGAGCCAAAGTCAATAACTTAAAGGGAACAGCTATGCATGTTCAGAGCATTACTTATGACCTATGTGGAGGAGGACATGATACGAGCAATTGCCAAACAAGTAATCCTTTTGCTAAAACAACAGATACAGCTAATTATATTGATAATTTTTTTAGGCCGCAACAAAACAATCCCTACTCCAATACATACAATCAAGGGTGGAGGCAGCACCCAAATTTCTCATGGAGCAATCAAAATGCAGCACAACAGCCACCCCCGGGATTTCAAGTACCTGAAAAAAAGTCCAACATGGAAGAGCTGATGGTCAAATTTATGCAAAATCAAGAAGCAACTATAAAAAATTTGGAAGCCAAACTTAGATAGGACCAAACAGCAGCAATTCAAAACTTGGAGATGCAAATAGGTCAAATGGCTAAGATAATCTCCGAGAGACCTCAAGGATCCTTGCCAAGCAATATGGAGATAAATCCAAGGGAGCAAGTCAATGCTATCACCCTAAGAAGTGGTACAAAGCTGGAGGAGCCACATCAGAAGAATGAGACTGAAGAGCCAACTACAAATAAGGAACCATCAACTAAAATTCGTCAGTCACCAATAACAACCAGCAGATGGATGGTCTCCAGGTATACGATTTGCCGATCCAAATGTGAAGCCCTACGTGCCGCCACTACCATTCCCAGAGAGACAAATACAGCATCCAGATAAGGAATTTTCTAACTTTTTCAAAATTCTAAAGAATTTACATATTAATATTTCTTTTGTAGATGCTATTACTCAAATGCCCAGGTATGCCAAGTTTCTCAAAGAAATCTTAACAAATAAGAAAAAGCTGAAGGAGCATGAGAGAATAAATTTGAATGAAGAATGCTCAGCAATACTTCAAAATAAATTACCACAAAAGTTAAAAGATCCAGGGAGTTTTACTATCCCCTGCATTATTGGTGATTGTAGTTTTGATAAAGTTTTATGTGATTTAGGAGCAAGCATTAATCTCATGCCTTTTTCTATTTTCAGAAAGCTGGGTCTAGGAGAACCAAAGCCTACCACTATTACTCTTCAATTAGCTGATAGATCCATTAAATATCCAAGAGGTATAGTGGAGGATGTCTTGGTAAAGGTAAACAAGTTTATTTTTCCTGTTGATTTTATTGTTCTTGATATGAAAGAAGATTATGATGTACCCCTTATTTTAGGAAGACCCTTTTTAGCTACTAGGAGGAGCTTTAATAGATGTTCAACAAGAAAAATTAATTCTTAGAGTCCAAGATGAACAAGTTACTTTTAATGTTTTCAAAGATACTAAACATATTGATGATAATCAAACTTATTTTCTAATTGATATTATTGATAATCCATTATATGAGAATTCTATAGAAAATAGGTTTGAGACTATAAAAGTGAGCAATGTCAAATTGAAAGAAGACTCGATCAAACATGAAAGTATTCCAATTGAAGTGGCACCAGATTGATCCACTTTAGAACTCAAAGAAAGTCAAGCTGAAGACTATAAATCAGAACTACTAGATAGGTTTTTTTTTTTCTTTTTAGTTTTGATCATTTTTCTTTTCTTTTATTTTTTAGTAATTTATTGTTGCTCTTTTACTACTCTGGTGTGTATTTTCAATTTTGCAAAAAAATCAATGAGAACTCAAGCAAAATTTCAAAGCTCCAAAAAATCAGACTGAACCAAATCAGGTGTATTCCTTCCTATCTTTTATTGCATCCTTTATTTTTCTTCCTCATTTAAGATAATGTAAAATAATAATTAAAAAAAAAAATCATATGTCAAGAAGAAAGTCTTGAGCAAGATAAACTGGATAAGTGATAAAGATAGAATTATTTGCTAATGAATGTAACGAGTTAAAGAAGTAGATTAGTTGGTCAACTTTTAGCAGCCTACTTAGGTCATTAAAAGATTATTAGCATTTTTTATTGCACATGCACACTAACAAGGCAAAGTAGGTATTGATTATAAGGCCAACTGGAAATTCAATTATCACTAAAAATTGGTAATTAATATACATTCTAATCAAAAAAATTTGAATTTAAGGAAAGAGCTACCTACCTATAAATAAAGTGCAAAAGATAGAGTATATGTGGATTGCCCAAAGCCTAGTAACTGGGTCTCTGCATTAGGTCAAGTGTAAAAATTTACGTAAAACGGTCAAGGGAAGGCTAGGATGCTCAGCACAAAAAAGAGAGAGAGAGAGAGAGAGAAAGGCAGTGTGAAAGCTACGTTAATTCATGAGTATAAAATTGAGAATGTATAGAAAATTGACCAAAATAGATGATAAGAGAAGATACTTTTGTTCTTTTAATTTAATACTGAAATGCTAAAGTTAGTCATCATGAACACAAGTGCTATAGATCTTTGATGTACTCTAAGAAAGTTTTTAATTGTATTGACTGAAAAATTTGCTTCTGAAGCTCAATGCTTAGTTAGCAGTATTTTCTAAACTTTTTGACCTTTAATCCTAGATTTTATCTTTGTGATGGATAATCTTATTGAAACATGGTATTAAATAAAACATTGCTAAGGGACTAGCAATGACTAAGTTGGGGGGTGTGATAAGTGATAAAAATATACTAATAAAAGTATTAAATTATAAAATAAATTAATCTATTTCCTTATAAATTGATACTTTTATTAATCTTATACAGGAAAGAAGGCCACTAATATGAAGATTTTATTTTTCTGATTTAGATGAAATAAATTTTAAGCAAAATGGACTTCAAACGAGCCTAGAATTGAATTTCAAAAAAAAAAAGAAAAAAAAAATCGGTTCAGTTCGAATCGGTTCAGTAGTTCAGCCCGGTTCGATCGAAACAGTAAACCAACCCACCGATGCAATGCTGACGTCAGGATGACATCAGCATTTTTTGTGGCTCAGCTCTGATTGGCTGAAGAACGTGGCGGTCCATGCAACACCGGGCTCGCGCATGGTCCACGAAGGGCAATTTGGAAATTCTGGCTGATCCAATGGGCAGTTTTCACTGAAGCTTGATCGGATGGCCAAAAAGAAGGCACTGATGGACGGCATCCGCAGCTCCCGATCGAGATCCAATGGTTGAGATTCATTCTGAAGTTAAACTATAGATCAGAAGGCTTATTTCAACGCGATCGGATGGCCCAGATTTGATCCAACAATTGATCCAATAGCTAGCATTATATCCAACTTGATCTGGGTTATTTTAAGAGGTTTTTGAGTGGTTTTTGGACCGTTTGATCAACATCCAACGGCCAGAATTACCCAGATCTTAATTTAAGTTGTTTTGGGAGTCTTAAACCTAGTTTTTGATGGATTTTGGGGGAAAATCAAACTCTTTATCTATAAAAACCTATGATTATTGTGAGAAAAAAATAGAGAAAGACAAAGAGAGAGATGGGGAGAAAGAGAGAGAGGGAGAAAAAGAGAGAGAGAGAGAAAGAGAGAAGAGAGAGGTAGAAAGAGAAGAGTAATTTATGAGAAATAAAATAGGATTTTTTTTGATTTCTTTCGACGATCCAGACATCGATCAAGGAGCCTCTTCATCTTCGCCAAGTTCTCCACATCAAGAGCAGCAGACAATTAATTTCAGCAATCAAAATAGTCTAATTTTTCTATGCTTTTTTATTTTATTTACTATTTTTGAATTTGTTATCATGAACTAAATTTTATTTTACTAAGGCTAAGGTGTAGCCACTCTTTTGATGCAATATTCAGTATGATTATTTTTAAATTTTATTCATGAGGAGTATATAAATCTGATCTTAATGCTTTTAGATTACTGGCCATCTTCTAATTGATCTTGATGAACATAGATGTTATGGACCAAGTACATCTATGTTAATGCTTCTTGATTATATACCTTGTATTATGAATCAAATTAGAATTCATATGCATGCGAAAATTTTAGTGCGCTTTGGACGCAGCGTATTTTAATTAGAGGGTTTCACAAAACCTAATGCATTAATATTTATTTAAATTACACCTTGGAACCAAAGGATAATTAATAAATATTAATAGTTTTGCTATGCCTGGATCCAAAGGGTAGTGAATAAATTAGGAGACTCCACCGTCACATGAAATAAAATTAATCTAAAAATTTGAATATTGTATTGACTGAGTTGGTGAACCGATTGCCTTAGTAATTCATTGTTCTTGAGTTTAAAATCCTAATAATTTACACTCTCTCTATTTAATTAAAAACTTTTAATTATTTTTTTTTATTTTCTTTAATTTCTTATTCTCATAAATCGATCTTCTAAATAAAGCATAGGAAAGAGCTTTTTAGTACTTGTTTTCCAATCCTCTAGGGATGATACTCTACTCATTCACTTTATTACTTGATCGACTGGTGCACTTGCCATAGCTATAAATTAGCACGCATCAATGGTTGGTCTGACTTAACTAAGGAGTGAATCAATATTTCAGGCATGGTGAGATTCATGAATTAGAGATCAAGTTTGGGTGCACCATGATTAGAGAATCATTGGACAAGAGTTGTTCACTCATTGGCTAACCCATCATCAATAACTATTAGGTGAGGTGATGAGTCAGTTGGTGGCACTACACCATCCACTTAAAATCATTAATCATGAAGATTTTTGCATCTCTACAAAGAAAGTATAGGAATCCGAGAAAATAGTGAGAGCTAATTTATTTAAAAATAAAATTTTTAAATAAATTGGTTAAGTCTTACTTACAAAATTAAACTAGAAACTTTGACTTTCTACAGAAAAATGTCTGCATCCAACCCACTAGCCCGTATCCTGGACACCCATAGACTGACCGAATTCAATTACAAGGATTGGCTCTAGAACTTTAAAATCATTTTGAATTTTGAGAAGTTAACTCATGTATTGGACCAGGATTCCTCACCTCACCAGTCCGTCCGTCTATTGAATAGAGAGCGTCTCTCGATAAATGGATGGATGAAGATAACAAGGTCAGATACTATATGTTGGGCTCGATGTCTGATGAGCTTTAGTGCCAACATGAAGATATCAAGACTACCCACCAAATGTTGGCTCACCTGCAAGAATTTTTTGGTGAACAGAGTCGCACAGCCAAATATCAGGTCACTAAATGACTTTTTAAGGCTAAGATGCATGATGGGCAGTCAGTCCAAGATCATTATCTGATGATGATCAAAAACTTGGAAGAGCTTGAGAAGCTCAGAGTGAAGTTAGATCAAGATCTATAGAATGACATAATTCTATAATCCTTGACTGATGCGTATGGGCAATTCATCATGAACTATAATATACATAAACTTTAGAGTACTCTGGCTGAACTTTTGAATATGCTGGTTTCTGTTGAGCTTTCTATGAAAGATTCTAAAGGCTCAGTGCCTGCTATGGAATGAACTTCTTCCAAGAGAAAGTCTTTTGAAAAGAAGAAAAAGTCTGTGAAAAGGCAAAAGATGGAAGGTGGAAAAAAGAAAAAGATAGAGCTGAAGAAGAAGGCCACTGATAAAGAAAAGTATTTTCATTGTAACACAGACGGCCACTAGAAGCAAAACTATCCTATTTACCTGGCCACCCTGAAGAATAAGAAGAATGCAGATCCTTCTGGAGGTATGCTCATTATTAAATCTTATCTTACGATTTTTTCTGCATCCAATTGGTTGCTTGACTCTGATTCTAATGCTCATTTGTGCACTTCTATGTAGGATCTTGAGGATAGCAGGAGGCTGAGGGATAGTGAGATGATCCTACGCATCGAAAATGAAGCAAGAGTTGCTGCTGTGGTCATGGAAATCCATCCTCTTCGACTATCATTTGACTTAGATTTAGCATTTAGGGATTGTTACTATATGCCTACTGCAAGCAGGAATTTGATTTCTGTTTCATGTTTAGCATAAGAAGGCTATGTAATTAGTTTTCTTAAGGACCATTATAATATTCTTTATGAAAAAAAATAAAATTATTAGTGGTTTCCTCATTAATGGTCTCTATCAGTTACATATTGATGTATCTATTTTTAATATCGAGCAAAATATGAATGCCATAAGAACAAAATGACCCAGAGATAGTCCAAATGATAGATATCTATGGCACCTTAGACTAGGTCATATAGCAGAAGATAGGGTTAATAAATTGGAGAAAATTAGACTATTAAGTTCGTTGACTTTCGAGTTATATCCAATTTATGAATCTTGTCTTCATGGCAAAATGACTAAGCTCCTTTTTATAGGACATGGGGAAAGGGCTATGGATTTACTTTCTCTAGTACATACTGATATGTGCTGCCCATTTGATGTGCCGGCTAGAGGCAATTTTGTCTACTTCATAATCTTCATCGATGATTTATCTCGGTATGGATATGTGTATCTTATGAGACACAAGTCCGAAGCTTTTGAAAAGTTTAAGAAATTCAGACATGAAGTCGAAAAGCAAACTGAAAAATTCATTAAGATTCTTCAATCAGATCGAGGAGGTAAATACCTTAGTCGAAAATTCATTGACTATCTCAAGCAAAATGGCATAATCTCTCAATGGACTCCACCTGAAATATCTTAACTCAACGGAGTTTCAGAACAAAAGAATTGGACCCTATTAGATATGGTCCAATCCATGATGAGCTTCACAGATCTTTCTGATTTTCTTTAGAGATATAGTCTGTTAACTACAATATACTTACTGAATAGGGTTCCCTCTAAAATCATTCCTACCACACCATATGAGATATGGCATGGTAAGAAACCAAGTCTGAGTTATCTCAGAATTTAGGGTTGTCCGGCTCATGTCAAAAGACAACAAGCGGATAAGTTAGACTTCAGGTCCTTTAGAGCTCGATTCATAGGATATCCTAAAGAGTCATTAGGATATTATTTCTACTTTCTAGAAGATCACAATGTGATCGTGAGTCGACATGCCATCTTTCTTAAAAAATAGTTTATTCAAGATGGCGACATTGAAAAGCAGATCAAGCTCGATGAGAAAGTCTTACAAGAGCAATGAGCTAAGGACCAAATGAAACCAAATCAGATTAAGCTAATACAATCACTACCTCCTCCACCTCATAGATCGAAAAGAATTTTCTGTCCTCCTGAGAGGTACTTAGGTACTATTTTAGAGAAAATAGAGAAAATATTTCTCATAGGTAATGGGGTTCATGGTGATGATCTTAAAACCTATGATGAGGCAATATCGAATATCGACTTCGAGAAATGGTTAGAGGCAACGAAGTCCGAAATTGACTCAATGCACTCAAACTAAGTCTGGACCTTGGTAGATCCACTAGAAGGTATAGTACCTATTGTGTGTAAATGGATCTACAAAAAAAAGATTGGTATAGATAGAAATGTAGAGACATTCAAAGTTAGATTAGCTGCAAAAGGGTATAGTCAATGTGAAGGCATTGACTATCAGGATACCTTTTCTTCAATAGCTATGCTAAAATCCATCCATACATTGCTTGCTATTGCAGCCTATTTCAATTATGAAATATGGCAAATAGACGTGAAAATGGCATTCTTAAATGGATACCTTGAGGAAGATATCTATATGGAATAGCCACTAGGTTTCACATCCAGTGATGCTGATCACAAGGTATGCAAACTGCAAAGGTCCATATATGGACTTAAGTAAGCATCTTAGAGCTGGAATACTCATTTTAATGATATGATCAAATTATTTGATTTCATCAAGAATGAGGAGGAACCATGTATCTTCAAAAAGATCAGTGGGAGCGCTATTATTTTCCTCGTATTGTACGTAGATGATATCCTTCTTATAGAAAATGATATTCCTATATTGACCATAGTTAAAATGTGGTTATCTAAAGAATTCTCTATGAAAGACCTAGGAGAAGCATCCTTTATTCTAGGAATTATGGTTTATAGAGATAGATCGAATAGGATGCTAGGACTTTCACAGAAAATATACATAGAGGAAGTGCTAAAGAGGTTTAGCATAGAAAACTTTAAGAGGGGTTTGGTATCCTTCAGACATGGCATTCATCTCTCCAAGAAGATGTGCCATAGCACACCTGAGGAAATAGAATGCATGAGCAAGATCCCTTATGCTTCAGCAATAGGGAGTCTCATGTATGCCATGTTATGTACACAACTTGATATAGCTCATGTTGCGAGTGTCACGAGCAGATATTAGTCAAATCCAGATGAAGAATACTGGACTTTTGTGAAATGTATCCTTAAGTACTTGAGAAGAACTAAGGATATGTTGTTGGTCTTTGGTAAAGGAAAACTCCAAGTCCAGGGGTACACAGACTCGGACTTTATGTCTGATGTAGATGATCAAAAGTCGACATTTGAAAGTCTGTTTGTGTGTAATGATGGAGTTGTCAGATGAAAAAGTTTCAAGCAGACAATGATAGTAGATTCCACGATGGAAGCAGAATACATCGCTGCATCAGAAGCTGCAAAGGAGGCATTCTGGTAATGGATATGTTCTTGGTTTTTGGTAATGGAGAACTCCAAGTCCAGGGATATACAGACTCGGATGTTATGTCTGATGTAGATGATCGAAAGTCGACATCTGGGAGTCTGTTTGTGTGTAATGATGGTACTATTAGTTGGAAGAGTTCCAAGTAGATAGTGATCGCAGATTTTACCATGGAAGTAGAATGCATCGCTGCATCAGAAGCTATAAAGGAGGCATTCTGGTACAAGAGGTTTGCCGTAGAGATCGGAGTGATGCCATCAGATGATATTCCTCTATACTGCGATAACAATGGAGCCATAGCCCTTGCTAAGGAGCCGAGATTTTACCAAAAATCCAAGCACATCGAGTGGCGATACCATCTCATCCGCGATTATCTCGAAAAAGGTTACATCGAGGTTAAGAGAGTCGACTCCATAGATAATACGGCAGATCCACTCACAAAGCCATTGGACCAACAGAAGATCGAAGCCCACCTTAAGAAGATGGGACTTAGAATTGTAGCCAATTGGTTTTAGGTCAAGCGGAAGTTTGTTAGATATGTGTGCCCTAGAAGCCAGAATTGGCTGATACTTGTTATATACTTCTAAGGATAAAATTATAATTTTGACTATAAATAATAAAATGAATTATTTTTTATCACATTATATATTTAGTGCCTGTGATACATCCCTTGAGTTAATGATAATGATAGTTCATATTTTCAAGAGTTGAAAATTTAAGACATGAATTTTCGTTATTAACTCATAAAATGCTCTCGACCATAGGATCATCATGAGGATGATGGTTGATTCGGAAGGTTGGTGTACAATCACTTCTTTATAATAGATGAGTCTTGAGTCTACGTTGTAGAGATACCGGAGTGAGAGTATAGGTACTTGTTGGAGAACGAGGGCACTGAGCGTGACCACCTCGAGCAGTCATTAGAAAGTCTACCTTCTCATCGATGACTGGCTTGAAGCTGCAGTTGTGTGTATGGTTCTTTGATCTGAGGTGCATCAGCAGTTCACCTTGAGGATGTTATAGTTTGACTACATCATAACTCGATCTCCTAGCCATTCGAAATCCTAAGGGGTATGTTGGCCATAGCATGTTCATTGTAGGAATTGGATTGCACCAATAGAAAATCTATCTACCTCGGTGGATGAGTAGCCCTATGATGATCATGAGAATCAAGTCCATAAGCCCATGGCTATGACAGAGTGAAATAATAGAAAGAGTTTCTATTAAGGTTTTCATATTGGACTTGAATCGAATGATTAATCATATGACGGATATTAGGGTTTGACAAGTTCACCTTAACCCTAATCCGATCGGGGCTCAAGATAGAGGAACTTAATCACACAGATAACTACACTGAGAGGTTCATTTTTAGTTCTGATGGATTGCCACTATATACTTTTAGGTGTTACTGATGAATTTTGAGAGCAATTAGAATGATTTAGATGATCGATCATACTAGTTGTCTGAATCAGAAAAGTTCTGATCCATCAGAAGATGTTTCGATGATGTCGATGATAGAGATCATGACATATCCCATTAACATATGAAACTAAACCTAATTGGATTACACAAATAAGAATTTGGATCTGGATATCATTAATTAGACTAACCCAGTTCAATTGATTTGAATAAGATTCAATTAGGTTCAAGAAAATCATGCTAGCACACGATTGAGCCTAATGTTCTCCTTCAACAATCATTAAAAGTTGTCTCGACTGAGCCAAATATATTTGGGCTCACTCAAGTACCTTTACTTGGTTTGACTAGAGCTTGTCCAGGTTAGAAAAAGGTTATCTTAATTTATGAGATAAATTTGAGATAACACGTGCCATTTTTCGTCACCTACTAATTCTTGTCTTTTGACTTTGATCAAACGTTGACCTTTGACACTTAGACATCTGCCTATGTGTCATGCATCCATTGGATAGAGATTTGACCTTTGTCCATCTGCTAAAAGGAGGAAAGGGAGGGGGTGCATGCCTAGGGAGGCGTGCACCTAAGGATGATGACGCATGAGTCCCATACAGATGGGACTCTAGGTTGCTTCATGGAATAAACTTAGGTGGCGCCTAAGACTCTACTTTGACCAGTCTTGGTGCCACCTAAGGATGTTTGAGAGGGGCTCTCATCTGATTGGATTAGATGATATCATCTCACCAATCAGATTTAGATCTGATTGCACGAAGAGATGTGATTGGTGGGATGATGTGGCACTGCATGGCGCAACAGGGTCTATATAAACCCTGTCTGTGCCTAGGTTTTAAGAGTTCTTCTTTTGCCCATGCCACATAGCCCCTCTCCCCTCTTCTCCATGCCTACCTCTGATCTTCTCTCTCCTCTCCACACCCACGAGGCCTTGGACTTCAGTTTGGTGCAATCCAGGCAAGAGAAAGGTGACAAGAAAGGAAGAAGGCAGCACTGCTACAAGAGACGACACCAGATCTTCAAAAATTATTTTGAAGACCTTCAAGATCAGATCCAAATATGATCTTTGGAGGATAGATTGAGAAGGAGTAGATCTCCAGATTCTATTCGAGTGGATATTGGTAGAGGCCAGGAAATTGCATGGCTGCATCCAGAACCTCAGGCAATCAGTAGGATTATCATAGGATAACGGGATTACCAAACAATAAGGTACAAATTAAATCTGATTTAATTTATTTTATTTATTAGATCTATCTAATCAGATCTAAAAAATATCAAATCTGATTTAGATCTAGGAGGAAAAAATTTTGAAATATTTCTCTTGGTCAAAGCAGATCTGAACGAATCTGACCCGAAAAATAGGATTTTTTCTTCACTTAATACTTCGGCGAGTCACCATCTTTCAGCCTCGAAGCCAAGGAAGGCTTGCCCCAAATTGGGAAGTTCTGTATGAAATAAAGAAGGTCATCTAGTCTGAAACTTATCATCTGATTGAGCTCGGAGGAACAATGCTCCCACAATCTTGAAACTCAAAGAATCTGAGAATGTACTGTCGGTAATTTTTCTTCAATAAAATTCCTCCATTTCAATATTATTATTTCTTGATGCAAAAACTATGTGACAATAGGAAACAAATAATCAAAAGTAGCCATGTTAAGAATAGGAGGAGAACCTCATCCTAACATGGGCAAGTCAAAGGCCTCGTTTATTTTAGACGAGATGAGAAAAGGGGCCCTGACAATGGCCCTTATGTGCCCCTACAGTCTGTTAGGAATAGGAGAAGAACCTTATCCTAACGTGAGCAAAGTCGAAGGCCTCATTCATTTTTGATGAGATGAGAGGAGAAGCCCTGACAACGATCCTTATGTGCCCTTATAGCCCGTTAGGAACAAGAGGAGAACCTCATCCTAACGTGAGCAAAGCCGAAAGCCTCATTCATTTTAGATGAGATGAGGAGAGAGGCTCTGACAACGACCCTTATGTGCCTCTACAGCCCATTAGAAACAAGAGGAGAACCTCATGCTAATATGAGCAAAGTTGAAGGTCTCATTCATTTTAGACGAGATGAGGGGAGAGGCCCTGACAATGGCCCTTATGTACCCCTACAGTCCGTTAGGAACAGAAGGAGACTCATCTTAACATGAGCAAAGTTGAAGGCCTCGTTCATTTTAGATGAGATGAGGGGAGAGGCCCTGATAATGGCCCTTATGTGCCCCTACAGCTCATTAGGAATAGGACGAGAACCTCATCCTAATGTGAGCAACTGATAATCACAGAAGAGCTTCGATCAAAAATTTTCCTCCAACAGTCGGACCCCAGTCGAACTCCTCTAGCGGTCAAACCTTCACCGAACTCCTCCAGCGGTCGAATCCCAGCCAAACTCCTTCAGCGGTCCAACCCTAGTCGAACTTCTTCAACAGCCGAACTCCTCCAGCGGTCGAACTCCTTCAGCCAATCGAACTCCTCAGTGGTCGAACCTTAGCCGAACTTCTTTAGTCAGCCGAACCCTAGCCAAACTCCTTCAGCGGTTGAACTCCTCCAACGGTCGAACTTCCTCCGAACTTCTTTCTCAATTGAATTTCTCTAAGAGTCGAACTTCCTTCGAACTTCTCCTTCAGATGGATTTCTCTAGGAGCCAAACTCCTTCTGGATCTCTTCTTTAGTCGGATTCCTCCACGTGCCGAACTCTTCCCGGACTTTTTCCTTCAGTCAGATTCCAGGAGCCAAACTCTCCCCGAACTTCTACTTCAATCGGATTCCTCTAGGAACCGAACTTTCTTCGAACTTCTTCTTCAGTCGGATTCCTCCAAGAGTCGAACTCCTTTCAGACTTCTCCCTCAGTCAGATTTCTCTAAGAGCCCAACTCCTTTCGAACCTCTCCTTCATTTGGATTCCTTCAGAAGCCAAACTTTCTCCGAACTTCTCCTTCAGATGGATTCCTTCAAGAGCGAAACTTTTTCTGGACCTCTCCTTCAATCGGATTCCTCCAAGAGCCGAACTCCTTCTAGAGTTCTCCTTCAGTTGGATTCCTCTAGGAGTAGAACTCCCTCTGGACTTCTCCTTCAGATGAATTCCTTCAAGAGCCAAACTCCTTTCGAACCTCTCCTTCAGTTGAATTTTTCTATGAGCCAAACTCCTTCCAGACTTCTGTTTCAGTTGGATTCCTTCAGGAGCCAAATTTCCTCTAGACTTTTACTTCAGTCGGATTTCTTCAGGAGCCAAACTTCCTCTAAACTTCTTCCTCAGTTAGATTCCTCTAAGAGCCCAACTCCTTCCAGACCTCTCCTTCATTCAGATTCCTCCAAGAGCCAAACTCTCTCTAGACTTCTCCTTCAGTTGGATTCCTTCAAAAGCCGAACTTCCTCCGAACTTCTACTTCATTCGAATTCCTTCAGAAGCCGAACTTCTTCCAAACTTCTCCTTCAGTCAGATTTCTTTAGGAGTCGAACCCCTTCAGACTTCTCCTTCAGTTGAATTTCTCCAAGAGCCAAACTCTCTTCGAACTTTTCCTTCAGTCGGATTCCTCTAGGAGTCAAACTTCTTCTGGACTTCTCCTTCAATCGAACTTCTCCACTAGTCGGACTCCTTTTGGACTTCTCCATCACTCGAGCTTCTCCACCAGGTAGATTTCTTTTGCACTTCTCCACCAGTCAGACTTTTTTTGGACTTCTCCATCAATCGAACTCCATCCAAATTCCTCCAGCAAATTACTTTCAGATTTTAAGTAGCATTTTCTTTGGATGATCTCCTCTAGCCATATTTTCTTTATGAGTTTGAACTCCTCTGGAATTGACATACGTCAAAACTCTTCATCCCTCCATATGGTCCTGAGTGGCTCAGTATCGAACGACTACGACTATCACTATCAGTCTGCTCTGGGCTCTATCTATAAAAGGGATCCTTCAGATACGTTTTCTCTAAGCTCTCTTCTCCTTTTCAAAACTCTATCGAATTCTTTTCTGAGCACTCCATTCCTATTGGCTAGAAGAACTGACTTGATCATTGAAGGATCCTCCCATAGCCACCACCATCGACTCTAGATGGAGCCACCACCATCGACTCTAGATAGGACTTTATTTTACAGATCATCGATGATGACCTCTTCTTCCTCAACTCTAGCTCGATCTGATGTTGATCAGATTCTATACCAATAGGTCCTTTGTGGCAAATTCTTGCCATCCTTCGATGGCAAAATCCTAGCTTGCATCTTAACCAGATCAGAAAAGCCAAAAAAAAGAGATTTTTTTCACTTATGGCAACTTCAATCCCAAGTACTCTATTCAATCCAATACCAGTTCTGCATCAAGAACGCAACGAAATTTGAGCAAAACTATTGCATTTAGAACATGTCCAAGATTACATCTTTAGATCCAAATAAGTGGAAAAAATCTATTTTTGACCTTGTGGAGTTCAAATTCCTGCAGAACTACTTCACTTGCCTCAGAACAAATCCAAGATCGCATCTTTAGAACAAAACCAGCCAAAAGATCCAATTTTTACATTCGAGAATCTCCACCTCTGGCTGATTCTTATCGGAGAGCTTCCTAAGAAGTAGAGATCTACCTTTGGAGAAAGAAACCCAAAATGGGATCGAGTTTGGCCGTTAAGCACTCTCTTTATAAGATATTTATGTCCGCATGGCTCTTGGAAATCGGTGAATAAATAGGCAACATTCTCAGGCTCTTCCAGCAGCCGTGAAGAATATGAAGGGGTTCCAAAACTATGAAGGCAGCGGTGGGGTCAAGAGAGGGGCTGCAGAGTGAAGGAGAGCCATGGAAGCATGGGAGAGGCTAGAAGGTACAATGAAAATTGTAGAAGTCTTTACATCATTGACATTAGATATATGTCCTAGAAGTAACACCCGTAATATGAGTATTTCTATAATTTTAATTATAAATAAATAAATGATTATTTTCTATCATATTGTGTATTTAAAGTGTTTGTGATACATTCTTTGAGTTAACTGGTATGATACGTATATTTTTAAGAATTAAAAATTTAAGGTATGTGTTATCATAATTAACTCATAAACTGCTTTCAATCATAGGATCATCATGAGGATGGTGATCGATCCGTAAGATCCATATACGATCGCTTTCTTATGGTAGATGAGTCTTGAGTTTATGGTGTGGAGATATCATAGTGAGAGTATAGATACTCATTAGAGAATGAGGGCACTGAGCATGCCACATCGAGTAGTCATAAGAAAGACTATCTTCTCATCGATAACTAGCTCGATGCTACAGTTGTATGTCAGATTTTTTGATTTGAGGTGCATCAGTAGTTCACCTTGAGTGTGTTATAATTTGACTATACTATAACTCGATCTCCTAGCCATTCGGAATCCTAAGGTGTATGTTGGCTATAGCATGTTCATTGTAGGAACTTGATCACACAAAGATGGGATTTATCAACCTTGGTAGTGGAGTAGTTCTATGATGATCATGAGATTGAGTCCTTAAGCCCATGGCCATGGTAATGTGATATAATAAAAAAAAAATTTCATTAAGGTTTTACATCAAACTCGAATCGAATGATTCATTCATATGATAGATGTTGGGTTTGATGAGTTCACCTTAAATTCTAATCCTGTTGGGACTCATGATAGAAGAATCGATTCGTATAGGTAGCTACACCGAGAGGTTCATTTTTAGTTTTGATGGATTGCCACCATATACTGCTAGATGTCACTAGTGGATTTTGGGAGCAATTAGAATGATCTTGATGATCGATCATTCTAATTATGCGAATCATAAAAGTTTTGATCGATCGAAAGGTGTTTCGATGATGTCGATGATAGAGATCATGATATATCTTATTACCATATGGAACTGAACCTAATTAGATCACATAAACAAGGGTTTGAATCTAAATGTGATCAATTGGGCTAACTCAATTTGATTGATTTGGATTAGATCCGATTAGGTTCAAGAAAACATGCTAACACGTGATTGAACCTAACATTCTCCTTCTGAAGTCTTTCTAGTTCATCTTGGATGAGTTAGACTCATCTAAAACCCTGACTGGAGACTGTCCAGGTCAGAATAGGATTGTTTTAATTCATCAGATGATTTTAAAATAACACTTGCCATTTTCTATTTCAGACAAGGTTCAAAGGTTGACCCTAATGTTAGAAAGATGGGATAGGGGCATGCGCCCCTTGGAGAATTTCTAGGGGTGCATGCCCCTAGATATTTGGTACAACATGGAGAGGGCGCATGTCCCCCTAGGCGTGCACCCTAAGTGGATAGGCTTTGACTTAGTCAAAATTTAGTTTTGATCAGTCAAAGAGGTTTGATAGAGATTAAATTCAAAGAGATAAAGAAGAGTCCTTAGCGCACTATCTTTCTCTCTCTCCCTATCCATATTGTATGGCAATTATGGGGATTATTGTGGGCAAAAATTATTTGATTATTGGCATGGGAAATCAAAAGGAATTCTGATTTTAATCAAGCAAACAAGTTGCTTGATAGATTGAAACTCTTAGGTGGCGCAGGGCTCTATTTAAGAGACCCTGCACCCTAAGGTTTCTACTAGTTGCTTCTCCACGCCCCAAGCCCCATTAGCTGCTGTCCTCTCTCTATCTTCACACCCTCCTCTCTCTCCTCCACCCCCAAAGGTTGGGCCAAAGTTCCAACAAGAGATCTCTTGGGTTTTGGAGGTGCTCGTGGGTTGCGGAGGTATCCAAGATGGCTTCGAAGGAGGTCCGCGGAGTGCGGAGGGTCCAAGGGATAGCGACAGTATCTGAGGTGCAGTGGCAGGAGTTGTCATAGGTGAAGTGGCAACACTAGAGAG
The DNA here is from genome assembly GCA_006176705.1 of Cocos nucifera. NCBI lineage: Eukaryota > Viridiplantae > Streptophyta > Magnoliopsida > Arecales > Arecaceae > Cocos > Cocos nucifera. Next base: position 26,199 of record QRFJ01003140.1, on the reverse strand, counting down.
AAGAGAGAAGAGAGATTATGGGAGAAATGATCTGTATTCCAATACCTTTTCTCCCTCAATACATTGTTCCACCGATCTTGAAACAAAGCAGTTCAAAGTAGCAGTCTTCTCTGTCAGGTGTTGGACTTCTTTAAATAGTCTTTGGGATGGTCATTTCTTGGATGGCTCAGATCTTTTTTAGATTTGCCTCGATGCCGTTCCTCTACACCATAAATCTCAAGAACTTTCCTAAAGTCACTCCAAAAGCACATTTGGTTGGATTCAACTTTATCTTATACTTCTATAGTGTGTTGAATGTCTCCTCAAGGTCAGTGATGTGGTTTGTTGAAGATCGGCTCTTAACAAGTATGTCATCTACATAGACCTTTATGTTGTGGCCGATCTGCTCCATAAAAATTTTATTCAACGGTGCTGGTATGTTGCACCTACATTTTTGAGTCCAAAGGGCATAACCCTGTAACAATAAAGATCATGATTAGTAATAAAAGCAGTTTCTCCTCATTTTCTGGTGCCATCCTGATTTGGTTATAGCCGGAGAAGGCATCCATGAAAGTGAGGAGCTCATGGTCCGAAGTTGCATCTATCAGTTGATCAATTCTAGACAGGACATAACTATCCTTTAGGTAGGTTGTAGGGAAATATGTAGGATTTTATGCTTATATTTTAAAACTTTTTTGAAATAAATCATAGTAGGAGATGTAAATTAAACTATTTAATCTACTAAAGCATGTAATCTAATTACTTAACTCTATATTTAGGATCTATAACATATCATAATGCATACATAAATCTAAAAATTAAAGTGCTTTGGTATTGATCAGATCAATACCCTAGATCTAGAACAGTTCTGGGTCAAACCCTAGATCATATCTAGGTGAGAGAAGAGATCAAATCTCCTACCTTCGTATGGATCAAGAACACCACGGTCGAGTCCTGATGTTGCCCTTATTGCTTGGAGCCGCATATGCATCCGACCTCTATAGATGGTCTACACGAGGCTGCAATACAAATCAGAGGTTCGTCGAACGAAGATCTGCTCGAAGTGTTAGCTTCTCGCGGATCCCTCCTGATGGTTAATCTAAAAAATATTCTTCAAATCTTTTGGATGTTCCAAGAGATAAAGAACATAAGGAGGAATAAGGAAGAAATTCAATCCTTGGATCTTCTAAAAATCAGAAAATAAAAACTTAATTAAACACCCTAAGAGAAGATAGATCTTCTCTTTCGGACATCAACCGTTGATGTCCTAAAAACATCTCCATGCTAGGACAAGAGGAGACTTTTTCCTCTAGAATTTTTTTCATGTTCCAGATCTCTTACCCTTTGATTTTTTTTATGAAAAAATCCCACAAAAAAAAGGAGAAGAATGGTTCTCAAAGAAACCCTAAAAGAAGACTCTCTTCTCTTCTTCTTCTCTCATCAGGACATGATTTGATCATGTCCAAAATAGCCATCATGCCCCAACTCTTTAGAGAACTCATCCACCACGTCGTCTCCCTTTCTCTCTTAGATTTTTCTCATAGAAAAATCTCACACAAAAATAAGAAAGAAAGAACTTGAAAGAAAACTTCAAGGGAAGACAATCTTCCCTTACCTTTCTTTCAGCAGGACATGAAACAAAGTTGTCCAGAAGATGAGCCATGCCTTGAATCTTGGAGTGCCCAAAACCTCCATGCTTCCTCCCTCCTTTTTCTGCTTTTTTGTGCTGAAAATCAGAGGTTTCTCACATCCTAAAAGGCCTAGAAAAGTGGCGTGGGTTAACTACCAAAGACTAGGTCAAATACTAGTCTTAGAAGGACTCTTGGTGGCATTCAACTTTTGGACCACACCCCCATTCCTTTTTTTCAAAGTGGAAAGCCAGCAAATCATGCTTAAAATGATGGGAAGAGAGTGCACAAAAATAAGGGAGGCGTGGAGAAAAAATCCATAAAGGGAGAGGTAGAGTTTTGGAATGAATGGACTCTATCAAATAGACTCCAAGGCATAACAACTCGCCTTATATTGACCAAGTCAATTTTAATTCCAAAACCATAAGGAAATTGGGGTGTGGGATCCTTTTTAACATGAGAAAAACTCATGTAAACTCTGGAATTAAATAAAAGGGCGTGCACTTTTCTTAGGTGCAAGTGAGAGAGAGAGTCTTAGTCGAACTGGGACTCCTATTTGACTAGATCAAAATAAGTTTGAACCCAATTTAAATCTCATTTAAATAAGATTAAATGCAACCCAATTAAAGATGATCTTAGTCCAACTAGAAGCTTAATTAAATCAGATTAAACTATATTTAATTTTGATTTAAATCCTAACTCAATTAGAAATTAGGTGTACTCAAATTCTAGTCCAACTATAAATTATTTTTTTCTTGCAATTGGCTTATCCAATAAATCAATTAGATTTAATTCAATTAAGTCTAAACCAATTCTAATTAAATTTAATTTAATTAGATATAATCTTAGCCTAATTGCTCAATCAAATTGAGCCAATTAGCAATCTAATTGCTAATCGATCCTCCTACAACACTTGCATTCGGTCAAACATCAATCGTATTGATTGTTTAATCTTAGAACGATTCTTAATCATTGATTAACCATCCGATTATGTTATAATCTCTAATATGTATGACCCCATAGGTTCGAACCTATGTCGATAGTATAGAAACTAATTTCTGTACCAATCGAAGTGATCATCTAGCAATGGTTTTCAACATCCAGATAGATCGAATGTATGCAAGGCAACATTCTTAGAACCCTGGCCTATGGTTACTATATAATTCACTCCGTTGACCAATAATGCTCAAGACAACTTCAAGTAAGCTGTCAAAACTCATATAAGTCATCTCTATTTTATCTCAAAATTTTGCAAATCCTGTGACTCCTTATGAGGATTACCTAAGCCTAGGTTTTGCTAAATTAAAACATAGTGAATCATTCTCTTCTTGAAGTTAATCAAGAGTGGTCAATTCCATTTAGACTCATACACCAACTCTACAAATACTTGACTATACCCAGAAATCTTTCGAACTTGTATTAGAAATATAGGCAGTCCAACACCAAGGTATAGTGAGTTACTTGCAAGTCACCATGATGATCTCAGGTATAATTATATTCATTGGTCTTTGCTAGCTACTTTTGATAGTAGAGTGCTACATTGATCACGTTCAGTACAGATATACTCCTACATCTCATCTAGATGCCATACCATTATTTCTGTACCACTTGATTATGAGGATAACCAATGCATATGGCATACAGCGACCTACACTCGATAAGTTATTGTCCTTATTAATAACTTATTATTTGATCATGAACAGTTTAAGAACCATCCGATAAATTCTCTTTTATCGATTAAGTATGGTTCTAAGAATTTTATCATTATTTAGGAGTTTATTTAAGAAAGATAGAACTTTTATGATGAACCAGCTAAATAACTATTATTATTAAATAATTTATATACTGGTTTCAATCATCTACAACTTAGATGATTGGCTTTAAGACACATTTTTCAACAACTTTCATTTGGACTAAAGTCAATCAGAATAATATCAAATATCCTATCTTCTACTTGAGTTCATAGAACTCCTTAGTTCTGAGGCCTTAGCAAATAGGTCGATCAAGTTCTCCTTTTCCATCGATCTTCTAAAGGTCGACATCATCCAGATCTAATATCTAAGGTGAAAGCAATGCAGAATATGCTGGTCCTTCAATTTTTTAGCCTAAGCTATGACTCCAGTGCTACGATAGGATTGGACCATTGGTGGAGGGTGCCACTTTCAACTTGCTAATAAACCTCAGTAACTACACAGCTTACATGGCAACATCATATGCTACGGTGTATTCTACATTACTAACTAAATAGGCTACATTATCCTGCTTGGAACCTTTCCAGCAGATTGCTCCTATAATTAGGATATGATCCGATGCTCTCTTGCTGTCATCTTGATCTGACTAAAAATTGAAATCAAAATATCCACAAGCTTTAAGTTAGTATCTCCATATTTAAGTTACTGGATCTTAGTATTTTTCAAATACTTAAGAATTGTCTATATAATCTTTCGATGGTTCTCACTTAGATTAGACTAGTATCTGCTCACTACCCTTAGTGAGTATACCATATCTGGTCATGAACATGGTAAAATTAGATGACAGCCAACCCTTTATTCTTTGCAATGCTGGAATGCCATTCTCGATTAAGAGAATGTTATCCACAGACAACACAAGGAATAACACTATAAAACTTTTGCCCACTTATAAATATAGGGTTCCTCTTTGTTCATAACAAAGACATATGTTCAAAACGTATATTCCAACTCTGAGATAATAGCGAAATGGACTTTATAGGTCTCTACCTTCCCATCTGCGCTACTCCAATCCTTTTGAAAATCCATTTGCACCCAATGGATTTTATCCCTTTAGATGAATCGACTAGTATCCACACACTATTGATTTCTATAGACTTCAATTTGGATTATATGGCTTCACTTCTCAAAGTTAGACCATTGTATTGTATCCTTATAGGTGATTGGATCCTTGTTGTTTTGATTGAGCTCAATAGAATTGCCGTCCCGAACCTACATACTATAGTATATGTCCAGCAAATATGGTACTTTACCGAATCTCCTTAAAGGTACTATTAGGGATAAACCCGTTCCCATCAAAGTTTGACTAAATATTCAATCTCAGAGTAGTTTTAGATGAGCTTCTATGCTTTATTATACCTGGTGGACTCCCTACAGTCAAATTTCCAGTGGTCAAACTCCTCATCTTTGAGCGATCGGCCTTTCTATGGTTAAACTCCATTCGAGCGAACTTGAATGATGGAAGCAGTTGCATAGGCAGCAAATAGCCCGGCCTGGCCAGCTCGAATTCCTTTTGGACTTCTCCAACAGTCGAGCTCCTCCTGGACTTCTCCATCAGTCAAACTTCTTTCGGACTTCTCTAATGGTCGAGCTCCTTTCGGACTTTTTCTTCAGCCGGACTTCTCCATCAGTCGAACTCCTTTCGAACTTTTTCTTTAGTCGGACTTCTCCATTAGTCAAATTTCTTTCAGACTTTTCCTTCAGTTGAACTTCTTCAATGGTCGAGCTCCTTCCAGACTTCTTCTTTAGTCAGACTTCTCCTTCAATTGGACTTCTCCATCAATTGAGCTCCTCTCGAACTTCTTCTTCAGTCGAATTTTTTCAGCAGTCAAACTCCTCCCAGACTTCTCCTCCTGACGAACTCTTTTCAAATTCTTCCTTCAGGCAGCCCGAAAGGACCTCGGCATACACCCTCAACACCGCAGGCAACAGTCTATGCACATTTGATTCCGATCACCTCCAAACTCCTTTGAAATAATGGTGATCAGAAGTTCTTCGTTGACCATGGTTACCTCCATTCGAACTCCAATTGTCAGATCCAACAGGCTGGAACATCATGACAGCAGACACTATCCTCCTTAACAAACTCTACATGACCCTGAATGGCCCACTGTCAAGCGATTATGGCTGTCACTATCAGTTTGTTGTGGACTCTACCTATATAAGAGACCCTCCAGATATGCTTTCTTTTCTAAGCTCTCATCTTCTACTAAAAACTCTACTCTAAATCTCTTTGAGCATTCCATTTCTGTTAGCTAAAAGAGCTGACTTGATCATCGGAGGGTCTTGTCGGAGCCACCACCCCCGACTTTGGACAAGACTTATTTTGTAGGTCACCGGTGGCGACCTTGTCTTCTCCGACTCCAGCTTTAAATCGACCGTCAACCAGATTTTGCACCAATAGAATTGGCACTAGAGAAAGAGAGTCCATGATTTTCTTATTCTTAAAGGAGTGTTCAATAGAGATCTCTCTTGTTCTCCCCCAAAATTCTTCCTCCCCGATGGATCTCATGAAGATGCTTCCTAGAAAGGCCTCAACCCGACGGTCAACCACCTCTATGGCCAGATCTCACCCAAATCTACCTGCTCCCACTTCTTCTCCGGCATCCCAAGCTCCTTCACCAGTGGCAATGGTGGACGTAGAGCAATTTAACCTACTAGTCTAGTAGGTAAAGGGCCTCACTAAAGCAGTGCAGGCCATGCGGCAGCAGTAGCCTCCGGCACCAATTCAGTAGGAGCAAGCCATACCCAAACCCTAGGATCCAGTCTGGGGATGGCCGACTTGGGCGAGTCGGTCCTAACTTCCAAAAAGAAAAAGTAGAGGGTGGAGAGTCCATGCTTCGACCATGATTCGACCCTGGGGGAACTCTACCCCCATTCTGTCAGAAGACCTTGAAGATTCGCGATCATGAGAATCTTCTTGATCAAAAGCTCTAGAAAATAAACAGGTAGATTGATGAGCTCTGCCACATCTCCATCGATCATATTGACGAAATCTGCTCCGACCCACCCTTCTCCCAAAGAATCATGTAGGAGGTGATCCCGTCAAACTTCAAGCTCCCCTAATTCGAGAGCTATGATGGGACTACCAATTCGGTTGACACCTGGAGGCCTTCTAGATACCATTCTATGCTGAGCTTTTCCCTCTACTCTGAAAGGGGTGGCAAGAAATTGATACTCAACCCTCAAGATGGGTACCATCTTCTTCTTTGATCAGATGAGTCATCAATTCGTAGCTCATTTTGTTAGTAGTCGACATCTTCGTCGAGGTTCGGACTCCCTCATCAACATCAAGCAGAAAGAAAGGGAGTCCATCCAGGCCTATCTGATCCATTTAAATACTGCTGTGCTGGAGGTCCGAAACTTGGATCAGTCTGTTGCTATGGTCGTACTGAAGGGCGGCCTTCAGAAGAATGATCTGCTATTCTTCTTAGAGAAGAAGTACCCCAGGAATTTTGTTGATATGCTTACTCTGACTGAAGGTTTTACCTGAGCAGAAGAGGCCTTTAAGGCCAAGGATAATGAAGCCACTGGAAAGCGACGAGCGGGCAAATCAAGTATGCCCGTAGCTGAAGAAAAGTCAAACAAAGCTCGATCGTACTTTCAAACTCCTTTCGAGTGCAAGTAGATCCGAACTCCTCCTCGAACCTGAAGATAAAGAAGTCCTGATAGAAGGGTACGATGGAGTTCTCTCCTTCGAAGGTTTCACAACTATGCTCCTCTCAATGATCCAAAAACTCAAATTCTAATGGAGATTAAGGAGTAGCTGTTGAGACCAAAAAAGATGTGCTCTCATCCTAGCAGGCATAATCCCAATAAATACTATCTTTACCATCATGACCATAGTCACGATATCGAGGAATGCATCCGGCTCCAAAATAAGATCAAGGAGCTCATCAGGCGAGGCAGACTTGATCGATTTTTATGATGTCGGTCTGAAGAAAGAGGGGACCGATCGAGGTTACGCCCACCACCGAAACCATAAAGGAGGGAGGAGCAGTAGAAAGATTGACCCCCCTCGGCATTATCAATACCATTTCCAGGGAACTTCGATAGGAGGAGACCGATAGATCGACGGGGCAAGCAAAGAAGCGAAGGATTGAGGAACTCATCGCTTTCACTAATGAGGACATCCAAGGAGTTCAGTTTCTACACAATGATGTAGTTATAATTTTTTTAAATATTATTGATTATGATGTACGTCGCATTCTGGTAGATAATGGAAGCTCTGTCGACGTCTTATTTTATGATGCTTTCTCTAAAATATCTATACCTAATAACCACCTAGGACCTATGAACTCCCCATTGGTGGGCTTCACTGGCGATGTTGTGCTAGTTGAAGGCATAATAATTCTGACTGTGGCTACAGGGCAATACCCAAAGTAAGCCAGAGCATAGGTTGACTTTCTGATCATGAAAGCTCCATCTGCCTACAACGTAATTCTCGATCGATCTGGATTAAATGCTCTCTGGGCTATAGTATTGATCTACTACTTAAAAGTGAAGTTCCTGACAAGCTATGAAATCGAAAAAATCATAGCAGATCAAATTATGGCAAGACACTGCTACTCTATTGCTTTGCAAAAAAGTAGCTAACTCAACCCCTGCTCGGTTGATGGGTTAGATGTCCGTGATGACCTTACCAAGGAGCGAGGCGAACCCATGGAGGATCTTATAGTCATACCCTGAATGATGGGAATGTATAACATACTGTGCAAATCGGCTTCAGCTTGGAAGATGGAATTCAGGAGCAGCTCATTGCCTTCTTATGGAAGAATGCTGACGTCTTTGCCTGGATCCCAATAGATATGCCAAAAATTGATGTCGAAGTCATGGAACATCAGCTGGCTGTTGATCCGAAGTATAAGCCAATAAAAGAAAAAGTCTGAGGCCATGCATCAGAAAGGCAAAAGGCAATAGTAGAAGAGGTTGACAAGCTCCTCAAAGTTGAATTCATCCAAGAAGTCCTTATCCTAGCTAGGTCTTCAATGTACTTCTGATCAAGAATGCCAATGGCAAGTGGAGAATGTGCATAGATTTCAAGAAGCTGAACGAAGCCTGCATAAACGATAGTTACCCCCTACGTAGGATTGATCAACTGGTGGATGCAACTTTGGGCCACGAGCTCCTCACCTTCATGGATGCCTTCTCTAGCTATAATCAAATCTGGATGGCACTAGAGGATGAAGAAAAAACCACTTTTATTACTAACAGTGGTCTTTATTGTTATAGGATTATGTCCTTTGAGCTAAAAAATGTAGGTGCAACTTATCAGCGCTCGATCAATAAAATCTTCAAAAAATAGATCGACCGTAATATGGAGGTCTATGTGGATGATATGCTAGTCAAAAGTCAGACTTCAACTAATTATGTTGCCAACCTTAAAGAAACCTTCAATGCTCTTCGAAAGTACAAAATGAAGTTGAACCCAATCAAGTGTTCCTTCAGAGTAACCTCAAGAAAGTTCTTAGGGTTTATGGTCTCAAGATGAGGGATTGTAGCTAATCCGGAGAAGATCCGATCCATCCAGAAAATAACTACTCCAAAATCAATAAAAGAAGTTCAGCGCCTGATTGGAAAGGTGAGATCGCTAAATTGCTTCATCTCGAAGTGGGCTGAGCGATGTATTCCCTTCTTCCAGGTCCTTAAGCAATCAAAAAACTTCTACTGGACTGCAGAATGTCAATGAGTCTCTAAAGAACTCAAGGACTACCTCGACTTACCTCTCCTACTTGCCAAGCCCGAACTCGGTGAAGAACTGCTTTAATATCTGGCAGTCTCTCTTGCGGCCCTAGCTGCGGTCTTGATCAACGAAGAAGCAAAAATGCAATGGTCGGTTTATTACATGAGTCGAGTTCTGAGGGATGCTAAAACCAGGTATACCAAGTTAGAAAAGCTAACTTATGCATTGTTGATTGCAGCTCAAAGGCTTCGATCTTATTTTTAGGGACATACAGTAACACTCCTCACTGATCAACCAATCAAGATAGTTCTTCATCAAACAGATGCCTCTAGAAAAATAGCAAAGTGGGCTATTGAGCTGATGGAGTTCGACATTCATTATCGACCTCGATCGTTAATCAAAGCTTAGATACTGATCGATTTCATTTTTGAATGCACAATTCTGGATAATATCGAACCTAAGCAGAATGAAGCTAGCATTCGGTGGTTACAACCAAGCTCCCCTGAAGAAAGAACAGACCTTCCCAAAGGTTTTTGGGCCTTATATGTAGATGGCTCTTCTAATGCTTTTGGGGCAGCACTGGACTGATCCTGATCAATCTCGAAGGAGTCATCACCGAATATGCCATGCACTTTCAGTTTTCTACAACAAACAATGGGACAGAGTATGAAGCTCTGATAGCTAGACTGAAAATAGCAAACGAACTAGAAGCAGATCGGCACCAAGTTTACAGTGCTTCACAGTTGATAGTAGGACAAGTCGGTGGCAGCTATGAAGCTCGAGAAGAAAGCATGATAAAAAACCTTGAGAAAGTGAAGAGTTTAACCTCGTCCTTCAATGGTTTCAGCATTCAGCAGATACTAAGGGTAGAGAACACCAGAGCCGACCTTCTATCCAAACTTGCTACACTTGCTCTCAACGAACTACCAAAAGAAGTATACTTTGAAAGACTAAAATTCCTAAGTATGGAAGAAATGCAATCTATAATGCAGATTAATCAGGAGTCATGTTGGATCGATCCATTGGTTGCTTATCTTAAAGATGGGATACTTCCTTATGATCCAAAAGAAGCTCGGAAGCTAAGAAACCAAGCCTCTCGGTATGAGCTGTATGAAGGCAAATTGTACAAAAGGTCGTATTCCTTGCCCCTCTTGAGATGTCTCTGACCCTCAGAAGTTGATTTTGTACTATGGAAAGTACAATAAGAAATTTATGGGAGTCATTTGGGCATTAGATCCTTATCCCATAAACTATTCCGACAAGGTTACTACTAGCCGACCCTGTACCAAGATTCTCTGGACTACGTTAAAAGGTGCGATCGCTGCCCAAAGAATATACAAAGACAACTGACCCCCAAGCTTACCCCATTAAGTGCACCTTGGCTATTTGCGGAATGAGGAATGGATATACTTGGACCTTTCCAATGGCATTCGGACAGTGAAAGTTCTCCTGGTTGCAATCGATTATTTTACCAAATGGGTTGAGGCCGAATTTTTGGCAAAAATTATTGAAGAAAAAGTATAGGATTTCATCTAAAAGTCTACCATCTACAGATTTGGCCTATCTCAGACCATCATAATAGACAATGGGTGGCAGTTTGCTGGGGCGAAGTTTGCTAAGTTCTGTGAAGATTTAAACATTTTCCACCACTTCACGTCAGTAGCCCATCCGTAGGCAAATGGTAAAGCAGAAGTGACCAATAGAACCTTACTACAGGACATTAAGACAAGACTTGAAAGAGCAAGGGGGACTTGGGTAGATGAATTTTACCATATACTTTGGGCATATCGAACTACTCAAAGACTGCCAACTGAAGAAACACCATTTGCCCTGGCCTTCAGAATGAAGGCAGTCATCCTAATATAGCTCAAGCTCCCATCGACATGGGTCGTAGCCTTTAATGAACGGCATAACTCACAGGACCTTAAAGCTAACCTCGACTTGCTGGAAGAGAAGTGAGAAGAAGCCCAAGTTTGGATGGCTATTTACAGACGTAGGGTGGCCCGATACTACAACTCCATAGTCAAAGACAAAATATTCAGAGTGGTAGATTTGGTGCTACGACGAGCGGTCATTTGTCAACCCCAGAACCATGGGAAGCTCACTCCAAATTGGGAAGGACCCTACGAAGTCAAGGAAGTCGTCCGACCCAGGATATATTACCTAAAGAAACTCGAAGGAGTCGACCTACCCCGACCATGGAACTCAAAAAATTTGTAGATGTATTATCAATAACTTCAATTCAATAAAAGTTTCTTACTTTAACATCTTCGCCCTTGGTGCATATCTGTAATGATAGATAATAACATTCCAAGCTTCACGGTGCAACAAAAATTGCCATGTTAGGAACGAAAGGAGAACCTTGTCCTGACATAAGTCGAAGACCTCATTCATTTAAGATGGGATGGGGGGAGAGGCCCTATCAACGGCCCAAATGTGTCCCCATAAGCCATGTTAGGAACAGGAGGGGAACCTCATCCTAACATGGGCAAAGTCGAAGATCTCATCCATATAAGATGGGATGGAAGGAGAGGGCCTGTCAATGGCCCAAATGCGTCCCCACAAGCCACGTTAGGAATAGGAGAAAAATCTCATCCTAACGTGAGCAAAGTCAAAGACCTCGTCCATTTAAGATGGGATATGGGGAGAGGCCCTATCAAATGCACCCCCACAAGCCACATTAGGAATAGGAGAGAAACCTCATCCTAACGTGAGCAAAGTCGAAGACCTCATCCATTTAAGATGGGATGGGGGGAGAGGTCTTGTCAATGGTCTAAATGCGCCCCCATAAGTCATGTTAGAAATAGGAGAGAAACCTCATCCTAACATGAGCAAAGTCAAAGATCTCGTCAAACTAAGATGAAAGGCCGCTGAAGTCCTAAGAAGTTCGCTGAAGTCCTAAGAAGGATCAGACTCAGACTTTGGACTAGAGGCCATTACTAGAGATTCCTTTAGACGATCGACCTCCTCCTTAAGCTCCCTCCGCCTCATCATGTTATCGCGATACATTCTATCGGCCTGATGGTAGTGCTCCTCCAACTCTCGCAATCTCCTCCTTAAAATCTTGGACTTGGCCACTGCATCCTTGGTAGCTCGATGCTCACAAGTCAGCTCGAGTTTCAGCCACTGCACCTCGACTTTTTCTGCACCGACTGACTTTAGGAGTTTGTTGATGGTCCTCTTCAAGGAGGTGATCTCTTCGGCCTTCCTACTCGTACCTACCTGAAAGCCATCATCAAGTCGCCGCTAGAGCTGGGCTACTTCCTCATTGGAAGCACGAAGCTTTTGTTCTAGCTGGGATATCCTCTCGCTCCAGCCCAGTCGGTAGGTATCATATATGAGCTCTGCATCATGCAGCTACTTTTGAAGTATGGAAAACTTCTTCGACCAGTCCCATTCATACCGTGCCTTGTTGGAAGACCATGGCGAACTTTCTTCTAGCAATTGAATTTTCTCCTTCGCCACTTTGAGCTGAGTCTCGAGGGAGCCAATTTTCATCATCAACACCCAGGACTTGTCGCTCGCATTCTTCCAGAGCTCAGCAAGCTCCCTCTCAAAGCTCCCTTTTCAAATGTTGAAACTTGCGGAGTTCCTCATGTGTAAATTTTGAAGGCGTGTGACCTCTTTGGTCACCTCCAAAGCATTCTTTCACGAAGCTTGAAGATCATCCTCCATCTTCTTCAACTTCTTCTTCAAATGGTGGACTTTCTTCCTCAAGCTTTTTATCAGAGGTCTCAGGAGAATCTCCTAAGGTAGTGGATCGGCATTAATGGGAGACTGTATTTGACGCAAAAAAAAAAGAAGGAAAGGAAGAACATTCAAAGGTATTAACAAAAAAGAAATTTGCTTTCATTTAATCAAAAGATCTTTAAGTATAGAGTAAAGCAAAAAGAGGAAAAGAAAAATATACAACTACTCAAGAATTTCAACCTCGAAAAGAGCAGCAGCAGATGAGGCCAGAGTGCTCCCAGTTGCCTTAGGTTCCTATACTGGCTCGGGTGTCTCGACGGTAGGTTCAGATGAATCGAAGGTGGGCTCAACAGAAGAAGGGTCAATTACAGCATCGGACGGTCCCACTTCTTTGTCGTCCTCCTCCTCCAAAAATTCAAGGTCAAGCTCAGAGAACCTTCGAGCCACTTTGCCCTCATAGAGTTCGAAGTCCTTGATGAACGTCTTCTGACTAAAGGCAATGTTCAGATCCCTCATTTTGGAGGAGGATTTGAACTCCTCAACGGTCTGGGCTACTGCCTCTGAGATCGACTTTGCCTCGTGAAACTCTAGCTCAGCGACCCTCCCCTCAACTTCTTTCCTCCTCTCCTCTAAAGCCAGCACCATCTTGAGTCCGATCGAGATGAACTCCTTCTTTTGAAGTGCACCGTGCAGGCATTCATTTTCCACCACCTTCTCTCCCATGAGGCTTTCAGCCTCAGCGACTATCGCCTGAAGGTGATTGATCTCGGCCTGAAGATCTTCCCGGACCTTTAGCACTTCCATTTCCAAACGATTTTTCCTCTTAAGGTGGGCAAGAATATGATGGCTCGACTACCATGAATAAGTCACTATAAGGCAAAGCAAAAAGGGGAAAGAAAATGAAAAAGAAGTATGGCAAGTTGGATACCCTAAGGATAGTCCTGAGAGACTCCTAGATGAATTGCCTCTGGTCGAGGTTGGCCAAGTGGTCCACCTCCTCAGGAAGGGCAAACCTGTCAGTTAAATCCTAGATAATGTTTGGGTTACCAAATGGGTCTGCCCTTTGGTCTTCTCTATTGCTCCGGCTAGGCTCGTCTAGATGCTCCTTGCGAGCCTTCACCACGATGGTGGCCTTTTTTTTTTCCTCCCCTCCTTCTTCTTGTCGGTGGGGGATCAGGCACGCAATCCCTAGAGGGAAGATTCATAGATTCGGAGGGAAGAGGTTCCCCCTCTACGATGTCAGCATGGGCAGTCAGGACGACCTTATCTCTTGGATGGATTTTGGAAGCGATGTCGGTGGCAGCGGGAGCCACAGAATTAGAGGCGCCAACCTTCACCCATTTCGAGCTCTTGCCCGAAGCCTTCCCCTTCCTTTTCTTCTAGGTGTAAAGGCCCTTGGTGAGCTTCTCTATGGCATAAGTGTCCATTTCTGCGATAAAGAAAAACCATGATCAGCCAAGGTATGCATAGAATTTCATAAGAATCCATATATATATATATATGTATGTATGTATGTATGTATGTATGTATGTATGCAAGTACACTTGGTACCGGCAGGGTTGAGAGGACTCAGGTTGAAGTTGAATATGGTTTGCTCCCTTAAAAGATCTAGAAGGAGAGGAACTCGGCACGCCTTGAGCCTATTAGAAGATTCAAGGTTAGCTCCATCTAGACTAGGAGCTCGGTGGATGGACTCCCTAAGAAAGCCCCAAGGAGGAAGGTCGAGCAATAAAGTGGGACATCGAACAAAGAAGTACTTCTCCTTCCAGTTATGAATGAAAGAAGGAGCACCTTTCAGCAACCCCTTCTTACCAAACTGAGAAGAGAAGTACCACTAATCCTTCGCAGAAGGATGGCATTTGAAGTTGTAGAAATTATGGAACAACGAGACGGTCGATCGAACTTCAGTCAGATGGTAGAGGAAAAAAATCTATGAAGAACCAAAAGGAGTTTGGCACAATAAAGGCAAGAGTAATGTTCAGGAATCAAAAGAGGGCAATTACAAAGTGGGAAAGTGAAAGTCGGAGACTGGCATGCAAGACCTCTAAATACAACCAAAATTGACCAACTGGAGGAGAACTAACGCAGTCGTCTGAACTGGGAAGTTCAAGATCATACTCGAGGGTGACCCCATATTGAATTTGGATTAGAGAGAGATCATTTGGAGTAAGGACGAATGACATGGTGTCAGGAACAAAAGGCTGGTGAGACATGTTGCTAGGGTTAACCTCAGCTAGTGGAGCAGGGTCTAAGAAGGCCAGTTCGGATGAGCTCCAAGAATCGATGGAGTGAGAGGTTTCGGAAGACATTCAAATCAAAGTAAAAACCCAAGAAAACCCTTGAAAAACAAGGGAAAATACAATAGAAAAATAGGAAGAATGAGAAACAAAAGATGTCAAAAAATCAAGAGGAGGAGCTAAGAGGCTGACCTAAGCTATTTGGGGAGAGCAAAAAGATGGTGGGTGTGAGGAGAACCAGTCAGGAGGGCACCTAGAACCCGAGATGACTAGGGAGGGAGCTAAAACCCTTGGATGGAAGAAGAATAGGAATCGAAGGAAGATGAAGATTCAGGCGAGAATGGCTTCAGGACAAAAGGAGAAGGCCTTAAATAGCATAAGATAGCCCGAGACGGTTATGATTATGGATCAACTTCGGCGGATAAGAGTGCGCTGCATGCCCCACTCATCATGGTAGGGAAGTGGTGACGTACAGAGCCTTTATTGCACCATACCTAGGCAGAGTTTTGGTAGAAAATATGAAAGGTTGTCTTTTCAAAAGTCGCTTCTTATTTAAAAGATTTCGGTGCCAGCACAGAAGATGCCAAGAAACATCTCATCCCCACAGGCGCACAAAGTGGAAAGGACTTTGGCGATCACATTTATACTCCCTTCCTTCGAAATTCGAACTTGAGAGTCGAAGGACTATTATTGGGGATAAACCCATTTCCATCGAAGTTCAGCTAAATATTCAATCTCAGAGTGGTTTTAGATGAGCTTCTATGCTTTATTATGCCTGGTGGACTCCCTGTAGTCAAATTCCCAATGGTCGAAGTCCTCATCTCCAAGCGGTCGGGCTTCCTATGGTCAAACTCCATTCGAACGAATTTGAATGGTGGAAGCAGTTGCATAGGCAGCAAATGGCCCGACCTGGCTGGCTCAAACTCCTTCCAAACTTCTCCAATGGTCGAGCTTCTCCCAAACTTCTCCTTCAGTCAAACTCCTCCCAAACTTCTCCTTCAGCCGAACTTCTCCAACGGTCGTTCTCCTCCCAAACTTTCCTTTCAGTCGGACTTCTCCATCAGTCGAACTCCTTCTGGACTTCTTCTTCAGTCAAACTTCTCCATCAATCGAACTCCTCTTGGACTTCTCCTTCAACCGAACTTCTCCAATGGTCGAGCTCCTCCCAGACTTTTCCTTCAGTCGGACTTCTCGTTCAGTCAGACTTCTCCATCAGTCGAGCTTCTCCCAGACTTTTTCTTCAATCGGACTTCTCCAGCAGTCGAACTCCTTTCGAACTTCTTCAGCAGTCAAACTCCTCCCAAACTTCTCCTCCTGACAAACTCTTTTCAAATTCTTCCTTCGGACAGTCCGAAAGGACCTCGGCATACACCCTCGATGCCGTAGGCAATAGTCTGTGTACATTCAATTCCGATCACCTTCGAACTCCTTTGAAATAATGGTGATCATATGTTCTCCATTGCCCATGATTAGCCCCATCCAAACTCCAGCTGTCAGATTCAACAGGCTGGCACGTCACGACAACAGACACTATCCTCCATAACAAACTCCACGTGGCTCCAAATGGCCCACTATCAGGCAGTTATGACTGTCACTATTAGTTTGTTATAGATTTTGTCTATATAAAGATCCTTTAAATACGCTTTCTTCACTAAGCTCTCATCTTCTACTAAAAACTCTGCTCTAAATCTCTCTGAGCATTCCATTTTTGTTGGCCAAAAGAGCTGACTTGATCGTCGGAGGGTCTTGCTAGAGCCACCATCCCTGACTCTGGATAAGACTTATTTTGTAGGTCACCGACGGTGACCTCATCTTCTCTGACTTTAGCTTCAAGTCTGGCGCCAACCAGATTTCGCACCAATACGTACCATTTTAATGGGCTCCAGGTTTGATTTGATCAAATCCAGTTCTATAGGTTTACTAGATTATGTTGGTTTTTTTCTACCAGTCAAACTTTCCTAAGTTCAACTTGACAGGCATCAGTTCCTTCTCTAAGAAACTGCTTTCCAAAAAGAATGCCCTCTGCTGATGAACATCATATGTTTTTCAGCATGATAGAATTAATAATCCTTAAACACCTATTGGACTAGGATCCAAGTTTATCTATGTGCAAATCTATGACATAGGCTGATCAACCCCAAATTCGAAGGTGAGAGAGTCTAAATCTACACTCGATCTATATCTCATATGGAGTCTTTACAATAGATTTACTCAATATAGTTTTAAGAGTAAAACAAGTAGTCAGTAAAGCATAATCCTGAAATAGACAGACTAGTAAATTCCATCATGGATCAAACCATGTCTAACAAAGTATGATTTCTCCTTTTGATACACCGTGTTCTGAAAGAAGTCTACTGAGAGAGAATCTCTTAGATATGTCAAAAACTCACTAAAAAGTATTCACCTCCTCCATTCGATCGAAGAATTTTAATATCTTTTCAATTTATTTTTCTATTTCATTATAGAATTGTTTGAACATTTCAAATGATTCAGGTTGGATATAATCTAATTTTGGGGTTTATCAAATGTGTACATTACACTAACAGGCTATGATGAATATTAAATATTATTTATTTATTATCTATGTATTATTATAATATCATTCATAATGACATCATGATAATCATCTTTTATTAATAAATAATAATTATCTTTGGCCAAAAGACAATCAAAGATCACATTCATTATAAATGATGGACAATAGTGAAGTCACTCCAAATGACAACATTTGTATCAGCTTGACGATTCCTTAAGCTTGGATTGGAAAAGGACTTCCATCCCTAATGATCAGGAATCTATCACTATTTTTAAATATTTCACTTATCTAAAGTCCTGGCAATCAAATTGCATAAGACTATCGGTATCTAATACCCAGGTAGTAGAATTATATAGAGAGAAATTTTAAAATATTATCATATAACATTCTTGATAAGTGACTCTTACTCTTTTCTTTTGTTCAGCCTGTTATGGTCAAGGGAAGCAAGACAATTCTTCTTCCTATGACCTTGCTTCTTACAGTAGAAGCACTATGCCTAATTTGGGTCAATATTGGACTAATCATTTTGACTGAGCTTAGAAGTCCTAATATAAATCCATTCGTACTGCTGAACTAAATTCAACTTTTGATACTAATTATCAAAGTTGGATCCATAATGAAGAAAAATCCTAATTTTTCGGACCAGGTTCATTCAGATCTGATCAGATCAAGAGATATATTTCAAAAATTTTCCTCTTTGATCTAGATCAAATCTAAGATGTTTCAGATCTAATTATTATTATTATAGAAATTAAATAAAATCTAGATAAATCAAATCAAATTTAATTTACCTTGATATGGATAATCCTATTATCCGTTGATGATCCTGTATGCAGCGGAAGGTTCTAGATCTAGCCATGCAAGTGCCTGACCTCTACCGATATTCACTCAGGCTGGATCTGGAGATCCTCTTCTTCTCTATCACGTCTCCAAAAATTAGATCTGGATCTGATCTGGAGGATCTTCAAAACTCCTTTTGAAGATCAGCAGTCATCCTTTGCAACAGTGCAGCCTTCTAGCTTTCAATCGCCTTTCTTTAATCTGAATCACACCAACCAAAAATCCAAAACTCCTTTTGGATGTGGAGAGGAGAGGGAGAAGGTGGTTTGTCATGGAGGAAGAGGGGAGAGGCAGCCTTGGGGCATGGGAATTATGATTCCTTTCAATCACTTCTAATCCCTATCTGGGTTGGGCGCAGGGTCTTATTTATAGATTGTCTGTGATCCAACTTCTCTTCTTCCCAACCAATCATAACTCTTTATGAAATCAGAACTAAATTTGATTGGTGGAAATAGAGTCCCCTAGATTCCTCCTTAGAGGGTGCCTAAGACCAGTCAAAGTTGGTTCTTAGGAGAACTCTAATTGGAATTCAAAAAGGAGATGGAGTCCTTGTCCAACAAGGACTCCTAGGCGCCTCCAACTTGGGCACACGCCAAGGGTGGCATGTGCCCTCCTCCTTGCTAGGTTCTGGTAGGGGGACAAGCCCCCACCAGCTCTCCAATAGGTGTGTGACATATGGTCAAAAGTCAAAGTATCTATGGTCAACATTTGACCAGTCAAAGGTAGACTTTTGACCAAAGTCAAAGAACAAGAAATGGTAGATGACCAAAAATGGCAGGTAATGTCTTACAAAATAAGTCAACCTTTTCTGACTTGGACAACCTCTAGTCAGACCATATGAAGGCCTTTGATTAAGCACAAATTCTTTTTGCTCAGTCAGGACAACTAATTTATGATAGCAAAAGAAGAACGTTAGGTTCAATCGAGTGCTAGCACGATTTTCTTGAACCTAATTGAATCTCATTCTGATCAATTGAACTGGATCAATTCAATTGATGATCATCAGATTCAAACCCTTGTTTGTGTGACCCAGTTAGGTTCAGTTCTGTATGGTAATGGGATATGTCATGATCTCTATCATCGACATCATCGAAACTTCTTTTGATGGATCAGAACTCTTCTGATTCGAACAGTTAGAATGATCGATCATCTAAATCATTCTAATTGCTCCCAAAATCCACCAGTGACACCTAGCAGTATATGGTGGCAACCCATCAGAGCTGAATGCAAACCTCTTGGTGTAGCTACCTGTGTGATTAAGTCCTTCTATCTTGAGTTTCGATCAGATTAGGGTTAAGGTGAACTCGTCAAACCCTATTTTTTGTCATATGATGTAATCATTCGATTCGAGTCCGATGTAAAAATCTAAATAAAAACTCTTTCTATTATTTCACTCTGCCATGGCCATGGACTTCTGGACTTGATTCTCATGATTATCATAGGGCTGCTCCTCTACCACCGAGGTAGATAGATTCCATCTTGATGCCATCCAGTTCCTACAATGAACATGCTATAGCCAACATACACCTTAGGGTTCCATATGGCTAGGAGACCGAGTAATGGTGTAGTCAAACTATAACACCCTCAAGGTGAACTATCGATGCATCTCAGATCAAAGAATCAGACACACTACTGCAGCATCGAGTCAGTCATTGACGAGAAGGTAGACTCCCTAATGACTACTCGAGATGGTTACGCTCAGTGCCCTCATTCTCTAACGAGTACCTGTACTCTCGCTCTGGTGTCTCCACACCGTAGACTTAAGACTCATCTACTAAAGAGAAGCGATTGTACACCAATCTTTCGGATCAATCACCATCCTCGTGATGATCCTATGGTTGGGAGCATTTTATGAGTTAATAATGATTATTCATGTCTTAAATTTTCAACTCTTGAAAATATGAATTATCATTACCATTAACTCAAAGGATGTATCACAGACACTAAATACACATATGTGATAGAAAATAACCCATTTTATTGATATTAGTCAAAATTATAATTTTGCCCTTAGAAGTGTATTACAAGTGTCAGCCAATTCTGGCTTCTAGGGCACATATATCTAACAATCTCCCACTTGTCCTAAAACCAATTGGCTACAAGTCTAAGTCCCATCTTCTTAAGGTGGGCTTCGATCCTCTATTGGCTCAATGGCTTTGTAAGTGGGTCTGCCACATTATCTATGGAGTTGACTCTCTTGACCTCGACGTAATCCTTCTCGAGGTAATCGTGGATGAGATGGTATCGCTGCTCAATATGCTTAGATTTCTGGTGAGACCTCTGAAGGGAAATCCTGATTTCCCGATCCAGGTTCGTCCAGATCTGATTAGATCAAGAGATATATTTCAAAAATTTTCTCTTGATCTCAATCAGATCTTGATATGTTTCAGATCTGATTCTTATTATTTTAATAAATAAAATAAAATAAGATAAATTAAATCAAATTTAATTTACCTGATTTGGGTAATCCTATTACCCTGTAGATGATCCTGATTGCAGCGAAAGGTTCTGGATCTTAGCCATGCAAGCGCCTGGCCTCTACCGGTATCCACTCGGGTTGGATCTGGAGATCCTCTTCTTCTCTATCACACCTCCAAAAATCAGATCTGGATCTGATCTGGAGGATCTTCAAAACTCTTTTGAAGATCTGCAGTCGTCCTTTTGCAGCAGCGCAGCCTTCTTGCTTTTGATCGCCTTTCCTTGATCTGAATCGCACCAACCTAAATCCAAAACACCTTTTGGACGTGGAGAGCAAGAGGGAGAAGAGACTATGGCATGGAGAAGGAGGGGAGAGGCAGCCTTGGGGCGTATCTAATAGCATTGGAATTAGGGTTGGGCGCAGGGTCTTATTTATAGACCTCTTGTGATCCAACTCCTCTTCCTCTCAACCAATCACAACCCTTTGTGAAATCAGATCTAAATCTGATTGGTTGGAATAGAGACCCCTGGATTCCTCCTTAGAGGGCGCCTAAGACCAGTCAAACTGGATTCTTAGTAGAACTCTGATTGGAATCCAAAAGGGAGGTGGAGTCCTTGTCCAACAAGGACTCCTAGGCGCCTCCTACTTGGGCTCACGCCACCCTTGGCGTGCGCCCTTCTCCTTGCCAGGTTCTGGCAGGGGGACAGGCCCCCACCAGCTCTCCAATAGGTGCATGACATGTGGTCAAAAGTCAAAGGGTGAATGGTCAACGTTTGACCAGTCAAAGGTAGACTTTTGACCAAAGTCAAAGAACAAGAAATGGCAGGTGACCAAAAATGGCAGGTAATGTCTTACAAATAAGACAACCTATTCTGACTTGGACAACCTCCAGTCAGACCATATGAAGGCCTCTGATTGAGCACAAACTCCTTTGGCTCAGTCAGGACAACTTATTTATGATAGTAAAAGAAGAACGTTAGGTTCAATCGAGTGCTAGCACGATTTCCTTGAACCTAATTGAATCTCATTCAGATCAATTGAACTAGATCAGTTCAATTGATGATCACCAGATTCAAACCCTTGTTTGTGTGACCCAGTTAGGTTCAGTTCTGTATGGTAATGGGATATGTCATGATCTCTATCATAGACATCATCGAAACTCCTTTCGATGGATCAGAACTCTTCTGATTCGAACAGCTAGAATGATCGATCATCTAAATCATTCTAATTGCTCCCAAAATCCACCAGTGACACCTAGCAGTATATGGTGGCAACCCATCAGAGCTGAATGCGAACCTCTTGGTGCAGCTACCTGTGTGATTAAGTTCTTCTATCTTGAGCCCCGATCAGATTAGGGTTAAGGTGAACTCGTCAAACCCTAGTCTCTGTCATATGATGTAATCATTCGATTCGAGTCCAATGTGAAAATCTAAATAGAAACTCTTTCTATTATTTCACTCTACCATGGCCATGGATTTCTGGACTTGATTCTCATGATCATCATAGGGCTACTCCTCTACCACCGAGGTAGATAGATCCCATCTTGATGCAATCCAGTTCCTACAATGAACATGCTATAGCCAACATACACCTCAGGGTTCCATATGGCTAGGAGACCGAGTAATGGTGTAGTCAAACTATAACACCCTCAAGGTGAACTGCCGATGCATCTCAGGTCAAAGAACCAGACACACTACTGCAGCATCGAGTCAGTCATTGACGAGAAGGTAGACTTCCCTAATGACTACTCGAGGTGGTCACGCTCAGTGCCCTCGTTCTCTAACGAGTACCTGTACTCTCGCTCCGGTGTCTCCACACCGTAGACTCAAGACTCATCTACTAAAGAGAAGCGATCGTACACCAACCTTCCGGATCAATCACCATCCTCGTGATGATCCTATGGTCGGGAGCTGTTTATGAGTTAATAATGATTATTCATGTCTTAAATTTTCAACTCTTGAAAATATGAATTATCATTACCATTAACTCAAAGGATGTATCACAGACACTAAATACACAGGTGTGATAGAAAATAACCCATTTCATTAATTATAGTCAAAATTACAATTTTGCCCCTAGAAGTGTATTACAAGTGTCAGCCAATTCTGGCTTCTAGGGCACATATATCTAACAATCTCCCACTTGTCCTAAAGCCAATTGGCTACAAGTCTAAGTCCCATCTTCTCAAGGTGGGCTTCGATCTTCTGCTGGCCCAACGGCTTTGTAAGTGGGTCTGCCACATTATCTGCGGAGTTGACTCTCTTGACCTCAACGTAACCTTTCTCAAGGTAATCGCGGATGAGATGGTATCACCGTTTGCTAGGAACTCTTCCAGCACAAACAGTCTGCCAGATGTCGACTTTCGATCATCTATATCGGACATGAAGTCCGAGTCTGTGTATCCCTGAACTTGGAGTTCTCCATTACCAAAGACCAACATCATATCCTTAGTTCTTCTCAAGTACTTAAGGATACATTTCACAGAAGTCCAGTGTTCTTCACCTGGATTTGACTGATATCTGCTTGTGACACTCACAGCATGGGCTATATCAGGTCGTGTACATAGCATGGCATACATGAGGCTCCCTATTGCAGAAGCATAAGGGATCTTGCTCATGCGTTCTATTTCCTCAGGTGTGCTGGGGCACATCTTCTTGGAAAGATGAATACCATGTCTGAAGGGTATTAATCCCCTCTTAGAGTTTTCCATACTAAACCTCTTTAGTACTTCCTCTATGTACATCTTCTGTGAAAGTCCTAGCATCCTATTCGGTCTATCCCTATAGACCTTAATTCCTAGAATAAAGGATGCTTCACCTAGGTCTTTCATGGAGAATTCCTTAGACAACCACATCTTGACTGATGTCAACATGGGAATATCATTCCCAATAAGGAGGATGTCATCCACGTACAATACGAGGAAGACAACAGCGCTCCCACTGACCCTTTTGAAAACACATGGTTCCTCTTCATTTTTGATGAAACCAAACTTTTTGATCACATCATTGAAACGAGTGTTCCAGCTCCGAGATGCTTGCTTAAGTCCATATATGGACCTTTGCAGCTTGCAAACCTTGTGATCAGTATCACTGGATGTGAAACCTAGCGGCTGTTCCATATAGATATCTTCCTCAAGATATCCATTTAGGAATGCCGTTTTCACGTCCATTTGCCATATTTCATAATCGAAATAGGCTGCAACAGCAAGCAATGTGCGGATGGATTTTAGCATAGCTACCGGGGAAAAGGTATCCTGATAGTCAATGCCTTCGCGTTGACTATAACCTTTTGCCACCAGTCTAGCCTTGAATGTCTCCACATTCCCATCTGCACCAATCTTTCTCTTGAAGATCCATTTACACCCAATAGGTACTATACCTTCTGGTGGATCTACCAAGGTCCAGACTTGGTTTGAGTGCATCGAGTCGAATTTCTGACTTCATTGCCTCAAGCCATTTCTCGGAGTCGATATCTGATATCGCCTCGTTGTAGGTTTTGGGATCATCACCATGAGCACCATTACCTATGAGGAACATTTCCTCTACGTCCTCTGAAATAATACCTAAGTATCTTTCAGGGGGACGGGAAACTCTTTCCGATCTACGAGGTGGAGGAGGTAGTGTTCTTATTGGCTCAACCTGATTTGGTTCCACTTGGTCCTTAGCTCGTTCTGCTTGTGAGACTTTCTCATCAAGCTTAATCTGCTTTCCAATGCCACTATCTTGAATAAACTATTTTTCAAGAAATATGGCATGTCGACTCACAATCACATTGTGGTCTTCTGGAATGTAGAAATAGTATCCTAATGACTCTTTAGGATATCCTATGAATCGAGCTCTAAAGGACCTAAACTCTAACTTGTCCGCTTGTTGTCTTTTGACATAAGCCGGACAACCCCAAATTCTGAGATGACTCAGACTTGGTTTCTTACCGTGCCATATCTCATACGGTGTGGTAGGAACGGTTTTAGAGGGAACCCTATTCAGTAAATAGATTGAAGTTAATAATGAATGTCCCCAAAGAAAATCTGGGAGGTCTGTGAAGCTCATCATGGATCGAACCATATCCAATAGAGTCCGATTTCTCCGTTCTGAAACCCCGTTGAGTTGAGGTGTTCCTGGTGGAGTCCATTGAGAGACTATGCCATTTTCCTTAAGATAGTCTAGGAATTCCCGGCTAAGGTATTCACCTCCTCGATCTGATCGAAGAACCTTAATGGGTTTTCCAGTTTGTTTTTCTACTTCATGTCTGAATTCTTTGAACTTTTCAAAAGGCTTCAGACTTGTGTCTCATAAGATACACATACCCATACCTAGACAGATCATCGGTAAAGGTAATGAAGTAGACAAAATTGCCTCTAGCCGGCACATCGAAATGGGCCGCACACATCAGTATGTACTAGGGCAAGGAGATCTGTGGCCCTCTCCCCATGTCCAACAAAAGGGAGTTTAGTCATTTTGCCTTGAAGACAAGATTCACAAGTTGGATATGACTCAAAAGTCAATGGACTCAATAGCCCATTTTTCTCCAATTTGTTAATCCTATCTTCTGCTATATGACCTAATCTCAGGTGCCATAGATATCTGTCGTTTGGACTATCCCTAGGTCGTTTGGCATTCACGTTTTGCTCGATAGTTAAAACAGGTACATCAATATGCAACTGATAAAGACCATTAACAAGGAAACCATTTGCAATTTTATTTCTTTCATAAAGAATGTTACAATGGTCCTTAAAGAAGGTGATCACATAACCTTCTTGTGCTAAGCATGAAACAGAAATCAAATTCCTGCTAGCTGCAGGCACATAATAACAGTCTTTTAAAACTAAGTCTAAACCAGATGGTAATCGCAGAGGGTATGTTCCCACGGCTACTGCAGCAACTCTTGCTCCATTACCGATGCGTAGGATCATGTCTCCATCCCTCAGCCTCCTGCTATCCTCAAGACCCTGCATAGAAGTGCACAGATGAGCACTAGAACCAGAGTCAAGCACCCAACTGGATGCAGAAGAAACCGTAAGGTTAGACTCAATAACGAGCATACCTCCAGAAGGACCTTCCTTCTTGTTCTTCAGGGTGGCCAGGTAAGTAGGGCAGTTCCGCTTCCAATGGCCGTCGCTGTTGCAATGGAAACACTTTCCTTTGCCATCGACCTTCTTCTTCGGTTCTGCCTTCTTCTTCTTTGATCCTTCTACCTTTTGCTTTTTCACAGACTTCTTTTTCTTTCCATAAGACTTTCTTTTGGAAGAAGTCCGTTCCATAGCAAGAACTGAGCCTTTAGAACCTTTCATAGAAAGCTCAGCGGTAACCAGCATATTCATCAACTCGGCCAAGGAATTTTGAAGTTTATGCATGTGGTAATTCATGATGAATTGCCCATATGCATCAGTCAAGGATTGCAGAATAATATCGTTCTGCAAATCCAAGTCCAACTTCACAC